>OZ020307.1:56004026-56318222 GCA_963971305.1 Arcuatula senhousia | reverse complement strand
TATGCAGAAAAAGGGAGATAACTCTCGCATATTTGCTTTGTTCATGAATCACAAGTCATCCATGTTGCTTTCAAACGAATCCTGGTGATTTTTGTTTTACATATGAGTTCAACAATACATAAAAACAATAAATTTGCTGGTATAAAATTCTTTTTTCATGTGCCAGGTTCTGTAGGCTTTTGCCTGATTTCTACATGGACAGCCTAGAAGAGCTACAAATTATAATAATATTTTTGTTTCTTCAGTTTTGCGCAAATCTCATCAAAATCGTTTAAAAACGGTTATTTTCTAAAGGAAATCTACACGTGACATAGATATTTACGGGGAAATTATTTTAAATTGTTTGAAAAAAGGGTACATGCTCAGATTCAGTTTACATAAATTTAGATTATCACGAATTGTGACCTTGACCTTAAGCAGTGGACTCCATTTTGATCCTGGTCCACCTTGACAGAGCAAACTAACTTTAAAAGAAACTGTCACGTCTAATTCAAAGTAACATCAAAACAACACAGTGGTAAATTAACACAAAGACATGAAAGACTGTATTTAGAATAAGAACGTTTGAAACCATTGTTTTTTTATGAGCAAAATATATGCAATGAAAATCACTTTGTTTGTCTAGTAATGGCAGTGCAAACACGGATTTGCTGTACTATTAGTTTTTTTTTTTTTGGGGGGGGGGGGGGGGTGGTAATTATGGTACCAATCAACCTAGATTGAAAAAGTGCTTGTTCCATAACGTCACTAAAACTTAGGTTGGAGTGAAAAATAGGAAGGGATGGGTAGCAGGAAAGTCTGGTCCGGTCAACATTTTGTTGTCATACACATGCCTCGCACAACCGGTTTTTTTCGAGATAAAAATCACAGTACTAGTGTTGGGAAATCAGAAATATTTCATAATTGAGCATCGAAAAGGGTCCGAAGATCATAATCAATTATAAAATCAGACACTATTTGTCATGAAAATTATTAATTTACCCCCAAAATCAATTCTTTGCCGTTTTTGTGTAAAATAACTAGAAATTTAATATTTTTCATTTAATCGATTATTGATTTTATAATCGTTAGTAGCATTAGAAGCTCATTTCGATTAGATTTTTTTATTAATCAATTAAGCGGAACATCACTAATTGTGGCAGTGGTCGATCAAGAAATTCTGAAAAGAGGTGGCCCACAGACTGGCCTAAGAGGGGCCCCACTTTGGTCACGCTTCAATGATTTCTTATATATTCAACAAAATTTTATTTTTCTGCCAAAAGGGGAACCCAGGCACCCTTGGATCTGCTTATTTGTTGTATGATAAGAAAACATATATTCTACTTATATATTTCCTTGAAAAGAAGTAGAAAATATTTTTTTTCTATTAAACTAGTGACTGTGATAAAGATTTAGTACAATGAAGTACAAACAAGCTAGAATATGTCCAAAAGTCATAATGCTCCATCTCGCAACATTTGGGACAGTTGAAACCAACCCATCTGTCATTTCTAATCCGTCTGTCCTTAATTGGTTTCCTGGGCCATTGACCTGTTTTTTAGATAGTTTGGCTACTATGTTTTTTCCTATCTCAGTCTTCAAAATTTAGGCAGGACCTACTGGAAATATCCTGTTAAAATTGGTTCGGTCCAGTTAAATTTGATCTATATTAAACATGTTAAACATATAGGAAAAATTAGCAAATTTGATGAAAATAGGCATTCATTCCACCAGACTCCACTTCCTAATTTCTTTGACTGCTTTCTATGAAATTAATCATAAATAAATTGCACTAATAAAACAGACGAAAGATAAAAGAATGTCTATGAAAGATTTGTTTAATTTGGTTTGAGGAGTACATTTTTGTGATTTAATGTAATGAAAATTAAAACACAATAGGTCATTTGCAAAAAAACCCAATATTTTGGGGGGTTCTATATCATGTATATACAATAATGTTTGGACACATAAAACACCTAATGACATTGACATAAATAAGAACCAGTGAAAATTTCAAAAAGATACATGTATCTCAATCCATTGTTTAGATATTTGGATTTAGATTTACAAAGAAATTAATTGAAAACCAACAGTTTGTAATGTAATGTTGGTGCTAATGGTCACTATTTGTGTACCAACTGATAGGAGGCTGATTTATTCAAATTGCTGTAAAATTAATAATGATCACATTCTTATGACCCAGGGTTGCCACGCATCCTTGAAACCTGGAAAAACCCTTAAATTTCATTTGTCAGTTCAAGATCCTGGAAAAGACCTTAAATTTTGAAAAAAATGAAAATATCCTTGAAAAACCCTGGAATTTTATAGTTCCACAATCAAAGGTTCATGATTGAACTGTTTCACAAAAAATTTCTTCGGGGACAGAAATTTTGTCGACTATTTTCATCCTTGAAAACGACTAAAATACCCTTGAAAAGTCCTGGAAAAACCCTTGAATTTTGCAACAACAAAATAGTGGCAACCCTGTATAACACATTCTTTCTGAATATTAATGAAAGAATGATATTCATGATATTATGGAGTTAGACTGAAAACATAATCAGAATTGCCACTTATGAATTTGATTTAAATAACATTATCCATATTTTTGTCATTTGAAAATTAGAAAGCCTCATTTCTCCATGAATAGAAAAGATATCTGAATAAATTCCTTCAACAATATATTTTTCATAAAATTTCCTATTATTTTTAATGTTAATTTAGAACTAATGGTGCATAAAATAAGAAATAATATTTTCTGCAACTTCTGCTATTAAAATTTGTTAAAAGTTCTAGATTCATGTAAAAATTGTTGGTGGGTGATTTAGATACATTTGTACTCCTTTAAAGAATGCAAATAATGTCAACACAGATTAAAAACTCAAAACATTTAAGAATAAATTAATGGGTGTAAAACAGATTTTGTCAAAATATTCTGTTGTTTTTATGACATAGCAGTTCAAAGTTGTACTATTCAAACATGTCAAATGTTTGTCTTATACAAGGGCATCACCAAAAACAAAACAAAAACAATAAATAACCATTTTCAGTTATTTTTTAATAGAAGGCCATTTTTGAACCAGCTTTGGGGACTTAACAATTTTTTTCTTGTGAATAATGCATGTATTATTATTTTTTGATTAATCAACATTTTCCCTTGAATTTAAAACTATATTGACATGCACTACTAGGAAATAACTATGCAAGGCAGTCAAAGTAAGGCTCCATGGGACATTAAATTCTCATTATAAAGCAGTTGCCTCAAACAAGTCCACAAAGTCAGTTGTTTCACTGAAATTGACAAAAGAAATAATTAAAAAACTTAAGATATTCTTAAAATAGAACCAATTAGTCATAAATTTTATCAGTGATTTTGGTGATTCAACTGACTGTAGAAAATCTCATTTATTTACCCGAGATATTGTGAGATTTCACCAATTTGCAAATCCATTCGAATATACAGGGTTATATCTGGGCATAACTTAGCTGCGGTTCCGTAGCTCTTAATGGTCCTTTGCTGAAATTTTCTGATTTGGCGGACTGTTCCGGAAAAAAAATCAAAAAATGAACCATAAACATGATTAAGATCTAAGAACTGCAGCCAGGCATAACTACTAGAATTATGTCTCCCCCCACTTTTGTTGTTTTTGACGTGTCTGTCCGTCACAAAGTCACATCTCCTCTGAAACTGACTGAATGAAATTCAATGATACTTGGTATATAGGAAGTACACCACATTTAGTTGTGCATATTATCAGGAAATTTTGATCCTCAAATTTTTGTGGGAGTTATGGTCCTTTGAACTTAGGTATTTGCTGAAAATCCTCATTTATTATCTTGTCAGCGCAACTCCTCTGAAACTACTGAAAAGAATTCAATGAAACGTAGTAAATAGGAAGGACACCATATGTAGTTGTTCATATGACCAGGAAATTTTGATCCTCAAATTTTTATACGACCGCAAAAAATTTGCGGACGTATTATGGTATGATGCTGTCGTCGTCGTCGGTGTCTGTTAACTTTTTAGTGTTTCCACAATAACTTTAGTTCCAGTTATCCGATTGCTATGAAACTTTACAATGGTGTTCATTACCATAAAAGGATGAATGGGATTGATTTTTGGGGTCCCCCCCATTTTTCGTTTAGAAATTAGGGGCCAAAAAAAGGGCCAAAAATACTACTTTTTTGTTTGTTTCCACAATAACTTTAGTTCTAGTTATCCGATTGCTATGAAATTTTACAGTGATGTTCCTTACCATGCAAGGATGAATGGGATTGATTTTTGGGGTCTCCCCTTTTTTGTTTCGAAATTAGGGGCCCAAAAGGGGCAAAAATTCAAATATTTTACTTGTTTCCACCATAACTTTGGTCCTAGTTGGCCTTTTGCTGTGAAATTTGTCAAGAATGTTTCTTACAATAAAAGAATGAACCTGATGAATTTTTGCCCCTCCCCTTTTTCTCCGCTGTGTAATTAGGGGCCAAAAGGGGCCAAAATAAAAACTTTTTTATTTGTGGTCCGATTTTGAAAATTTTTTTTGCATGTTTGTTCTTGTCAAATAGCGGATACAAAATTAAGAATAAATTTTTGCGACCCCCCATTTTTCACCCTATTACGTAATTAGGGGCCAAATGGGGCCAAAATCGAAACTTTTTTATTTGTGGTCCGATTTTGAAATTTTTTTTGCAAGACGTTTATTCTTGTCAGTTAGCGAATCCCAATTTGAGAATTAATTTTTGCGACCATCCCTTTTCCACTTGTTTTGTAATTAGGGGCCAAAAGGGGCCGTAATCAAAACTTTTTAGCTCACCTGACCCAAAGGGTCAAGTGAGCTATTGTCATCACCATCCATCCGTCTGTCGTCCGTCCATCGTCCGTCGTCCGTCCGTTACTTTTTCAAAAATCTTCTTCTCTGAAACCACTGAATGGAATTTTTCAAAACTTGGTCCAAGTATTAATCAGGGCATGATGTTTAAAAATTGTGTTCGGCTTTATGATTTGATAACAAACAGGGTAAAATCACATTCAAAGACTTATAACTTGAAAACTAGAACAGATAGAAAAAATCTGAAGGATCTAAGACTCTTCAGAATCAAAAGCTCTACAAAAGTCTCCATTGGGTCAAAGTTGTCAGATGATCCCTAATAGGGGTTATGGCCCTTTTAAGGTAAAAAATAGCGTTTTTTCATGTTTTTGCCCTATAGAATGAAAACTATTGCAGATAGAGAAAAGCTGTTGCCTGCTAAAATGGTCAGCTCATTAAGCTCTACAAAAGTCTCCATTGGGTCGAAGTTGTCAGATGACCCCTAATTGGGGTTATGGCTCTTTTAAGGTCAAAAATAGCGTTTTTTCATGTTTTTGGCCTTTAGAATGAAAATTATTGCAGAAAGAGAAAAGCTGTTGCCTACTAAAATGTTCAGCTCATTAAGCTCTACAAAAGTTTCCATTGGGTTGAAATTGTCAGATGACCCCAAATAGGGGTTATGGCCCTTTTAAGGTCAAATTAGCGTTTTTTCATGTTTTTGCCCTATAGAATGGAAACTATTGCAGATAGAGAAAAGCTGTTGCCTGCTGAAATGTTCAGCTCATTAAACTCTACAAAAGTCTCCATCGGGTCCAAGTTGTCTGATGACCCCTAATAGGGGTTATGGCCCTATTGAGGTCAAAAAAAGCGTTTTTTCATGTTTTTGCCCTATAGAATGAAAATTATTGCAGATAGAGAGAAGCTGTTGCCTGCTAAAATGTTCAGCTCATTAAGCTCTACAAAAGTCTCCATTGGGTTGAAATTGTCAGATGACCCCAAATAGGGGTTATGGCCCTTTTAAGGTCAAATTAGCGTTTTTTCATGTTTTTGCCCTATAGAATGAAAACTATTGCAGATAGAGAAAAGCTGTTGCCTGCTGAAATGTTCAGCTCATTTAACTCTACAAAAGTCTCCATAGGGTCGAAGTTGTCAGATGACCCCTTATAGGGGTTACAGCCCTTTAAAGGTGAAAAATAGCCATTTTTCATGTTTTTGGCCTACAGAATGAAAACTATTGCAGATAGAGATTAGCTGTTGCTTGCTTAAATGTTCAGCTCATTTAGCTTTACAAAATTCTCCATAGGGTCAAAGTTGGCAGATGACCCCTTATAGGGGTTACGGCCTCTGAAAAATAGCGATTTTTCATGTTTTTGTCCTACAGAATGAAAACTATTGCAGATAGAGATTAGCTGTTGCTTGCTTAAATGTTCAACTCATTTAGCTCTACAAAATTCTCCGTAGGGTCGAAGTTGTCAGATGACCCCTTATAGGGGTTACAGCCCCTGAAAAATAGCGATTTTTCATGTTTTTGGCCTACAGAATGAAAACTATTGCAGATGGAGATTAGCTGTTGCTTGCTTAAATGTTCAGCTCATTTAGCTCTACAAAAGTCTCCATAGGGTCGAAGTTGTGAGATGACTCCTTATAGGGGTTATGGCCCCTTATAGGTGAAAAATGGTGTTTTTGGCCTATAGAATGAACTTTTGCAGGTAGAGAAAAGCTGTTGCTTGCTTAAATGTTCAGCTCATTTAGCTCTACAAAAGTATAGGGTCAACATCAAGACCAGGTGAGCGATTCAGGCTCCTGGGAGCCTCTTGTTCACCTGTTATGTTACGTAATAAGGGGCCAAAAGGGGCCGAAATCAAAACTTTTTTTAATTCTTGTCCGATTTTGATAATTTTTTTGCAAGTTAATTCTTGTCAAGTAGCAGATATATTTTTGTGTCCCCTTTTTTTACTGTTATGTTATTAGGGACCAAAAGGGTCCAAAATTGTAACTTTTTTATTTCTGGTTCGATTTTGAAAATTTTTTTTGCATGTTTGTTCTTGTCAAATAGGGGATACAAAATTAAGAACTAATTTTTGCGACTCCCCCTTTTTCCCCCTATTACGTAATTAGGGGCCAAATTGGGCTTTTTTATTTGTGGTCCGATTTTGAAAAATTTTTTTTGCAGATTTATTCTTGTCAGGTAGCGATTCTAAATTTAAGAATAAATTTTTGGGGCTGTAATCATAATTTAAAAAAAAATTCTGGTTCGATTTTTAATTTTTCCCCCAAACATTATTCTTTTAAAGAGTAGAATACAACATTCAAAATTTATATTTTTACCCCCTGGGTCGAAAGTCCATCAGAGAAGCATGTGTCAAAAACCTTTGTCAGTCCACCATGGGCTGCATGTGTCCAGAGCAATAGACTATCCATATTAGGCCTAAAACGTACAGGGTTCAACATGTTGCGGTCGTATCATGCTGCGCTCGGCGAAGCTTTTTATTGTGGGAGTAATGGCCATTTAAACTTACTCACATTTTCTTTTTCACGTAAAAAAAAAGACCCCAATTGATTTTTGAGGTTGAAAGAGGTCATGATGACAAACATGAAGACTTAAATGCAAAGGGGACTTAGAGCGTTGGTCTTGCTTTATTTATACTCATGCATAGGGTTGTTAAGCATGCTAAAAAACAAGTTTCTATCCATGATTTACATGTCAGATGAAAATAGTCAAGTCATACACTACATGTCTTTCTCTTACTGTAACAAATGTCTTATAAAAAAGTCTACATTTGAAAATATATATAAGTCTGCCATATGCATAAAATTTGTTTAAAGAAGTTCAGAAAATTGGCAGGGGGATTTAATGATAACTTTTTGTGGCTCATCTCAAGAAAATGATAAGGGACCAACCATTTCCCTGAATTGTAAAGGAGGGATGAGGCTTGGTTTTTTCTACTAAAACAAATTAGAATCAGATTTTTTTCATTGTGTTTAAAAACATTATTTTATATTTCTGTCATTAAGAGGCAGGGATCGTGCTGGGCTTCGCCAATGTCGCAAATTGCGATATTTTTTTCTTGCTGGCGACAAAAAACGGCTGCTGGCGATTTTTCTGGCGCCTAAGTAAGTTTTATCATTTTCGACCGGAAATTGAATACACATCGCCAGTATTGATCAATATGTCAACAGGTAAGTTATTGTGTGTGACCACGCGTCGCCACGGATGAGCAGGTAGATAATTGAATAGGTAAACGGTAGATCACAGCAGGTTGAAGAAAAGGATTAACGACTAATTAGAAATTAGGCTCACATCTATTGATAATGCAATAAAGGTGTCAAAACAGTGACGAGGAACAAATTTCTAATGTACGCCTGAATGACTTTAATTGTCCAAGCCAATTTGACAAAGTATCGTGTGTTGATTGCACACATGGCTCATGTCAGCCAAGGTGTCAAAACAAATAATTGCCGGTAAATCAAAATTATCTCTAGCTTGGGATGAGTTTTTATTCACAAAACAATGAAAGAATAGTAATCTGTACCTTATTAAGTTCCTCAAATAATCACAAGAAAGAAAGTATACACATGTAAACAAACCATTCTATTTTAAGAACAATTCAAATGAGGTTACTGAGGGATATACACAATAACAATACAAAGAAAGGGAAGATAAATAAACAGAGGTGGATCCAGAGATTCTGAAAAGAGGGGACCCACTGACTGGCCTAAGAGGGGGCCCGCTTTAGTCACGCTTCAATGATTTCCTATATATTCAACCAAATTTTTCCGCCAAAAGGGGGGCCCAGGCCCCCTCCCTTGATCCGCCTATGATAAATCAAAATAAAATTAATTTTATAGTTCTTATTTAAAAAAAAAAGAAACTGAAAAGAAGTTGTTTTTAGGAACAGAAATATTTTTACCAAACTATCACCATGCCATCAGCTGTTTTTTTTTTTTTCAAAATGAAATAAATAAACAAACACATAACAATACTGTAATAAGAAGTTTTTATTTGATTTTTATTAAAACATTCTAATAATGTACAGGATTCAAAAGAAACCACATTAGTCATGATTGATGAATCTTTATAATGTGTCCACGGTCAGTCAAACATGATCTTTTGCAATCTCTGTTGGTCATGAAAATGTGAGTGATGGATTCTACAAAATTTTATCTTTGCTTTCCTTAATAATACTTTTTTCATATTGCTCATTTAGTGCTTTCAGTGATCTTTATTCTCTAGGTTGAGTATTCATTCATATGATGCTGGAGTTTTTTGTTTATTGTTATGTTTATTGTATTGTTATTATTTAATTTTTATATGGCAATAAACATGATAAATAATTAAATAAATCATGGTATGTTTTATTTCAAAAAGATATCAAACAAGAAAGGCTCCACCTTCATCATTTATTATCTAAAAAGTCTTTCAATGAGAATAGACCATCCTTCAATATGCACCTGAAAAAAAGACTGAAAACAATATTTTTAACATTTACATCTAAACATACATTACACAAGCATGACTCCTCAATGAAAACGGTACTGGCTACACTTTATAAAAACTGGCGATTTTTCTGGCGACAAAAATTTTGAGGCCAGAGCAGCCCCTGCGAGGATGGAGAATATAACTCTAAATGTGTGACACACATAAATATGCATTAAACAAAGAATTAAAACAACAGCATACGTGGCATAATACAAAAACAAAAGAAATTTAAAGTCTTCAGCTGAAAACACTGCAGCATGTACGTCAGCTTAATCTATAAATTCTGTTCTATCATTCTGCATTATGGTATGATTTTTTACATGGAAGTTTCATTTTTAACTCATTGTTAAACATGTAAAAATGTCATGAAACTTTCACACAATCTTGCTTCTATGTAAAAGTTATGAAAAAAGATTCATGTTGATAATGATTTGAAGACAGGAGTTTTGAAAAACTGCTCATTATTTTTTTTAAATGCCTTGCTATTACAATAATGCTATTTTTTTCTCGTTGTAGGAACTTTCCATAGATGTTAAGAAGTTTTTTACTTGACTGACAAAATCATGGAGTGTGATACAGATAACAGCAGTAGGCCTTTGTCCAACAGTGCCATCCAAAATGTTTTATCTAATCCGCAGTTTCAACAGCAACTGTTAATGTCCCAAGCAACATGCCCATCATCAGAGATACAAGGTATAAAAATCGGTGACAGGGTCCTACCTGTCAGAGTCTATGAAAAAGATGGTAAAAGCATCATGCAGATAGTTATACCAGAGTCTCCAGAAAACGATATGAAGTTAGAACATCAGATACAGCCTGATCAGCTATCAGAAAGCTCTGAAATTCACATATCCACGATGACCTCAGGAGATGTCATAAACCAGTTTAGCCCACCTATTGACAGTGTTATAGATAATTTAGATTTAAACAATCCTACTGTTCAGGACTTGCCCATTACAGATGAGGATAATGCATCATTTGTACAAGGCTCAGATGGATATGAAATGCTTGCACACGCATCTACAGAATTTGCTACATTACCTCAAAATTATTTTGCACCTCAAAACATTGAAGCAACTTTCCCAGCAGAGATTGGCAAAATTGAACCAGAGATGTTTGATGACCTTCAGCAATCGACCATTGCCCCTCCTACTAATAGCTTTACAGATATCCAAAATGTTAATATTGATACAACACAAAATGTTGATACGACCCTCGAAAATTCTAAATTCATTCAGGCATCTGCCAACGTCATTCAAGCAGTAAAAAATCAGTTCAAAGTTGAGAGTCCAAAGAGAAGAAAAATCTTTCAAACAAAAGAAGGAGCGGTTGAAGGAACTAAAAAGTTGCAAAGTAAAGAGATGTATACTTGTAACTTCAAAAAATGTAGACGTAAATTTAGCAACAAAATTGGATTAGATATTCATTTATACTCTCACACAGGTTTAAAGCCCATCACTTGCAAAGTATGTGAAAAGTCATTTTTGAACACAAAATTATTCAATAAGCACAAATGCAAGTTCAGTCGACCTCACATGGAAAAAAATGAAAGCCGCTATGAATGTGAAACTTGCCACAAGAGCTTTGGAAATGTAGGAACCCTTTTCGTACATAAAAGATCCCATACTGGAAAAAAACCATATGCTTGTGGTCTGTGTTCAAAAACTTTCACTCTGAAACCATCCATGTACCGACATGTCAAGACTCATGGAGCTGATGTCCGTTACAAATGTCAGACATGCGACGAAATGTTCAAATCTCCCTGGCACCTTGAGGAACATTTAATGTCACACATGAACGAGAAAAAGATATATAACTGCACACAATGTGTCAAAGTCTTTACTAGTCATTCAAACTACATCAAACATGTCCAGACACACTCTATAAATGTTGTTAATGACGAAAACTCCAAGACCAAGACCGTGTCCAATCCTGATACTGATGGTCTAATGTGTAACATATGCTTAAAGTCCTTTTCAAATGTTGTTCGATTTCAACAGCACCTACTGATTCATGGTCCTAAGAGATTTCAGTGTACAGAGTGTAATAAAAAGTTTGTGACGAAGGAATACCTGCAGAACCACTTGCAGTGGTATATTGCCAAGTTTGCTCTTGGAGAGCCTATGACCGGTCATAATAATCTGATTAAAAACTATAGAGAAACAAACCAGTTGAATGTAGACCAGTTTCTCTGTCTCATTGAAACAAAAGATGCCTCTGAGAATACAACTTCTTCTGAGTTGGATGAAACTATGATGGAAGAACCCACCAAAACATTTCTTTGTGAAATGTGCGGGAATTACTTCTTCAGTGAGAAAACTCTTGTCAGGCACATCAAATTTCATAACTTGATTCTATACAAATGTAGCCATTGCGAAAAGCGATTTACTTTCCGAGCTAATTTGATAAAACATGAACAGACCCATGAAAACTTGAAGGAGTATCCATGTAATGTGTGTCCAAAATCATTCTCACTCAAATCAGAATTGGAAGAACATATGACAATACATAACAAATCATATGCTTGTAATCTTTGTGAAAAGAAATTTAGTCGACTTTCCAATCTGCGACGTCACAAGAAAATTCATCAAGACAGGAAAGAATTGCAATGTCCAGAATGTAGTAAGACCTTCATCTGTCCACGTTATTTGAAAGACCATGTCTTCAATGTACACACATCCATGGGAAGGAAGAAAAAGGAATGTCCTATTTGTCATATTACACTCAGTGGAAGTTCTAGTTTAAATCGGCATATTAATCAGCACACAGGAACTCCAAAACAGGCTAAGAAACTTGAATGCGAAATCTGCCAAAAACGTTACGAATTCAACTGTGACCTTGAACTTCATATGAGGTCACATAGTGGTGAAAAGCCTTTTGTCTGTGATGAGTGTGGTAAAGGATTTATCTCCCTTTCAAATTTACGTCGTCATACACAGACTCACGTACCAACAAAGGACCATGTATGTGAGACATGTGGTAAATCTTTTAAAATTGAACGTTATTTGATTGACCATATGAAGATTCACAACAATCCTGCCAAGATAATGTGTCAGGTGTGTAATGCGAGCTTCTCCACCAATACCAACATGAAACGGCACATGCTTGTGCATACTGGTCAAAAGCCTTTTTCTTGTCCTCTTTGTCAGAAGTGCTTTAGAACCAAGGGAGATGTAGATAGACACCAACTTGTTCACACGAGAGGGAAAAAAGAGGAGTGTAAACTGTGTGGCAAGAAATTCAAACACAGAGAACTGTTACGGAGACACTTGGAAAAACATGAACGAGGTATTCCAACGTGTGATGTATGCCTTAAGCAGTTTACAACAAATTATAAATTACACCGCCATCAACAAATTCACCAGGATAATTTCATTTGTAATGTTTGTAATAGTACATTCAAGACAAGCCTGCAGCTTCAAAAACATGTCGAGACACATGATATTACTGAAATGAGAAACCTTATCTTGAACATGGGATCCATTGTTAAGGAAGAGAATAAGTCACCTAGTAAACCTGTAGTGAAATCCTTGCCAAGTCCTAAACCACCACAAACAGCCAAACAAACCAAAAAAACAATAATTGTTCAACCATTACAGACTGCGACGACTACTACAAATTACCAATTTATTGCTCCAAACATTTCTACAGGTGACACACCAATTATTACTATATCTCAGTTGCCTATTTCAGGGGCCATAACCAATGTAATCAGTATCAAAGATTTAAACACCATTGATTCTGTTTCATAAACATGAAAATATTGAAGATCCACTATCTACTTGTAACTACATGCAATTGTATGAATGTAAAGTTGTACATGTATATTCAGACTCAATTAGATGTTATAGAAAAAGGGGTTCTTCTTTATCTTTGTTTTTCTAATAAGATGTATATCATGTAAAAATTTTATCATTTTGTCTTAATATTAAAAAAGATGAAATATTTTCAAAAGGAAGTAGCTATATATATAAAGAAGTTCAATACGATAAAAATATAAATGTTACTACAAACCTCAAAATCATGAAAATGTTACAATGTTTAAATTTAAAATTTTTATCATAAAAAAAGAAAATGCATTATTTATACAAATTTTTATGTTGTTTCAAATTTGTCTATTTCATACTTAACCATTGCTCAAACTCACATGCTGTACACATAATTATACACTTTCTTGAATTCAAAAACTTGTTTTCCTTGTTACTTGTCTGGAAGGTGTAGATAAATTTGATATTTTTCATTGTTTATTTTATGTATTTACATATTTATGGAACTATCTCAAAGTTTAACAGTAAGTTCTAAAATTATTGGTTTAAAACTGATAATTCTTGAAAAATTGAGGACCTTAAATGTAAGAAATATTATGAATTCTTTCATACGCTTGATAAATTGATTAATTTATATGTGATATACAGAACTTACAGCGTTTTAACTAATTTATTATTCTTGATTAGCTTGTTTTCTTTGAATCCTGAATCGTTTATGTTATATGTTTTATTTATTGGTATGTTTACATAATCTGGATTTTGTCAATAAATACATGTACTATGATTTTCCTAAATTTTCAATGAAGATTCTTAATATTTACACCTATAAACATTATAAAGACAGTTTTGTTTTCTAACTAGTTCTCTGAACTAGCTCTGCAAAAATAAGTCTTTTTCCTCAGCTGTCCATGAACAAGAGACAAGATAAATCGATGTACATGTATAATATTAAATGTTTATACTTATAGTTTGTTACAATGTTTGTGCACCTTTTTATTTTGTCTATTGCACCCCATCAAGGCTTGGATTAAATCATTGCAGTTGTTGATTTTTGGCAGGATTTCATTGAGTGAAAAATATGGGTTATAAAAAGGTGAATGGCCGGTGGTAAAGAAATTTTCGTAAAAGTTTTCTCAACAACTTCTAATCACAGCCACTTTATATTAGGTATACAGCATCAAAATGGGGTCCAATAGCATGGGATTTGATTGCAGGTCTGCCTCACATTCTTCCTGTTTAAAGACATCTGGCTATTTGGACTTTGACAGATTTTAATTTATTAGGACACACATTAAAAATTTGTATAAAGATTCTTATTACAATAGTCAAGAATTGATCATCCTTCCACTGCCATGTCTACTGCTAATTGTTTTGCTGGCATTGTTTTTTTTTTTTTCATTCCTTTTTATAGGTAGGCCATAAATTTCTGGTCTGTTTTCTATATCATGATGGATGGACTTTGAGAAATATTTGTCAAACCTTTGTTTGCATATATTTGTATTTGTCTTCTTAATGTTAATATCCTCAACAAACGGAGTGAGGAATAGAAATTACCCTGTCTGTCCGTCTGTCCACACACCTCATAAGCATCCCCCTTAAACTGCTTAATGTAATTTGATGAAACTTTACATGAAGGAAGAATTAAGATATCAAGATGTACATGAGGAATTTTCTTTGCTGTTGGACGAAGAAAAATAAACTCATTTTTATACCCTGCCACACAAAGTGGAGAGGTATTATGTTATTCCCTCAGATTCGTTCGGTGTTTGTCCATCTGTCATTCTGTCCATCCATCCATCTGTCTGCCTGAAGGTTTCTGGATGATAACTTGAAAATGTGTCAAGGGATTTAAAGGACATTTTGCACCCCTGTTGAGTACAATAAAATTAATATTGAGTTCAATTTTCAAGATGTTCTGAAAAACATTTTTTGAGATACATGTAGCCCACTTTGAAAAATTAAATTTCATTGCATGTTGAAATTTTCTGATCTAAGAAAGATTACTCAATCTTTAATTATACCCCACGCAACGAAGTTGCGAAGGGTATAATGTTTTTGACTGGTCCGTCCGTCCTTCCGTCCGTCCGTCTGTGATCAAAGTTTGTAATCGCAACTCCTCTTAAACTACTGAACAGAATTTAACGAAACTTGGTATGCAAGAAGGACACCATATGTAGTTGTGCATATTACCAGGAATTTTTTGATCCGCAAATTTTTGTGGGAGTTATGGCCCTTTTGGACTTAGAAATTTGCATTAAATCATGATTACAGTTTGTAATCGCAACTCCTTTTAAACTACTGAACAGAATTTAACGAAACTTGGTATGCAAGGATGACACCATATGTAGTTATGCATATTACCAGGAATTTTTTATCCGCAAATTTTTGTGGGAGTTATGGCCCTTTTGGACTTAGAAATTTGCAGAAAATCATGATTACAGTTTGTAATCGCAACTCCTCTTAAACTACTGAACAGAATTTAACGAAACTTGGTATGCAAGAAGGAAACCATATGTAGTTGTGCATATCACCAGGAATTATTGATTCACAAATTTTTTGGGAGTTATGGCCCTTTTGGACTTAGAAATTTGCATTAAATCATGATTACAGTTTGTAATCGCAACTCCTCTTAAACTACTGAACAGAATTTAACGAAACTTGGTATGCAAGAAGGACACCATATGTAGTTGTGCATATTACCAGGAATTATTGATCCGCAAATTTTTGTGGGAGTTATGGCCCTTTTGGACTTAGAAATTTGCATTAAATCATGATTACAGTTTGTAATCGCAACTCCTCTTAAACTACTGAACAGAATTTAACGAAACTTGGTATGCAAGGATGACACCATATGTAGTTGTGCATATTACCAGGAATTTTCGATCTGCAAATTTTTGTGGGAGTTATGGCCCTTTTGGACTTAGAAATTTGCAGAAAATCATGATTACAGATTACAATCATGATTACAGTTTGTAATCGCAACTCCTTTTAAACTACTGAACAGAATTTAACGAAACTTGGTATGCAAGAAGGAAACCATATGTAGTTGTGCATATTACCAGGAATTATTGATTCACAAATTTTTGTGGGAGTTATGACCCTTTTGGACTTAGAAATTTGCATTAAATCATGATTACAGTTTGTAATCACAACTCCTCTTAAACTACTGGACATAATTTAATGAAACTTGGTATGCAAGAAGGACACCATATGTAGTTGTGCATATTACCAGGAATTTTTGTGGGAGTTATGCCCCTTTTGGACTTAGAAATTTGCAGAAAATCCTGATTTTAGTTTTTGATCGCAACTCCTCTTAAACTACTGGACATAATTTAATAAAACTTTGTATGTAAGAAGTACACCATATGAAGTTGTTCATATTACCAGGAATTTTTGATCCACAAATTTTTGTGGGAGTTATTACCCTTGGGACTTAGAAATTAGCTGAAAATCTTTATTACAGTTTGTGATTGCAACTCCTCTGAAACTACTGAAAGGAATTTAACAAAACATAGTTTGCAAGAAACATAACACTAAAACTTTTCTTTTATGACAGCGATTTCTCCTTATGTGTAAATAGAAAAAGGTATAAAAATACGGGTTTACGTAGGTCACCAATGCGAAAACCTCTTTCTAACCTTTAGTATGTTCAGTGTACACGAGGTAGACTTAAGTTTTTTTTTTAATTTAATGCTTAATGCTGTACATAAATGACTATTGTAACAACAACTGTATCACACTTGTAAGTGTCGCTAACTCATATCCGGTGTGCTAACTCATAGTAGGTCCCGCAAACTCATATTTTTGCAATTTTGTGTCGATTTTCATTCATTCTTATTGATAGTGTGGATTCTGAGAACAGCCTCGTCTTTTGTTGTCCTTTAAAACTCATTAGAAACAAAAACATGGTACAACTGCATCACTGGAGCTATGCGATGAACCCTTTTACGAACCGACCCCTCAAAATTGCAGGGCGTAAACACAGAATATCTAATTTTTTTAGCAATGCCTTGGTGTCTACACTGGGTTTTTTTATACTGGACTAGAACTATCAAACTACGTCGAATGACATTCGATTTTTATGAATATATGCAAAAATAAGAGAGAATAAAGGTTACTTACATTCCAGTCGAAAGGAAAAGGTCCGGTCACTCATATCCGGATGACCCGCTAACGTAAATTCTTTCATAGCATTTGGATATGAGTTTGCGCGATTGGTGGCCGTGTGTATGTTATAACATATTTTTAATTCGCAAAAAGTTTACGAGCTCCAGGTTAATTTATATAGACAAATAGCAGAACGCGTGGGGTATGTGAGCATGCTCACTAAGGTTCTTTCATTTTAAGATATTTCATGTTATTTCATAAATAGGTCAAAAATAGTTCACATTCTTACCTTATTACCATATATAGTAATACTCCATATAATTAGACAAATCATTTGCTATCATAGGGGGGTAGGGTCATGCCCAATAACCATATATATTATTACCTCTTATGATAGGACAAATCGTTTGGTATTATAGGGGGTCTGAAGGGGGGACAAAGTACTTGATCATGATGGGGTATCATTAAATGTCCCATTAGATGCCTTATTTTGAAATTGTATTGTTCATGCACTTGAAGATGATAAGCACAACCCCTTGTTTACCGCTTGTAGATTTTGTTGAAACTTTATATGAAGGAAGTACATCATATGGAAATATGCATAAAGAATTTTATTGCTATCAGATATTATTCGATTGGAGACCTTGTGCATGTTAAGCTTCAAATTAATCAATTTTAATGACTATTTACATGAAGAAAGTACATCATGATGTTCATGAAGAAATTACATTGCCCTCGAATATCATACATGGAAGATAATTTGACTTTTATAGATAGATTTTTTGCTTAAGTCTGCTTTAAGGTCCATCATTGATATTTGGTATGCAGTTGCATTAGCATCAGTACAGATCAATATCAAGGTTTTATCTGTACGCTCCTGCAGTCACCGTCTACTGACTTTGTGATTTTATACTGATTTGGCCAATGTTAACCTGTTTAAGCTCGCCAGCGTCTGTGTCTTGATCCACCTTCAGAAGAATGGTTAAGGTCTCTACACAATTACTGTCAAGTGCCACATCAACAATATTGGTATGGTAGATGCACATAGTGATGCTTAGCACAATGCATGCTTCGGATGCTGGCTGTGACCTATATTTTCCCATGAATGACCACTTATAGAAGAATGGTTAAAGTCATGATTCTTTCTTACTGACAAATGCCATAGCAACCATATTTGTATGGTAGGTGCACCAAGTGATGTTTAGCACAATGCATGCTTCGGATGCTGGATGTGACCTATATTTTCCGCATGGATGACCACTTTCAGAATAAATGGTTAAAGTCCATTCCCGCTTAATGATTAGTTGCATATCAACCATATTGGTATGGTAGATGCACCTAGTGATGATAAGCATAATGCGTGCATTGGATGCTGGCTGTGATCTATATTTTCCACATGGATGATCACCTTCAGAAGAATGGATTAAGTCCATTCCTGCCAACTGCCACATCAACTATATTGTTATGGTAAGTGCAGTGATTCTTAGCACAATGCATGCTTTGGATGCTGGCTGTTTCCTATATTTTCTGCATGGATGACTAATAACGTAAGAATGGCTCTAGTTTTTTGTGCTTTGTCTAGGAATATTGATATGGGGGAAGGTTGGGCCCAAAAAATACTTTAACCCCGCCACATATTATATGTGCCTGTCCTAAGCCAGGATTCCTTGACAAAGCTTTCGTTTGTGCTTGTCTTTTTGATGTATTCTGTTTCTTGTTTAAGAAGGGGGTCTATCTATGACTAATTCAGGACTGGATTTGAATCATTTGCATTTTATTTAGACCATGGGCCAATTGCAGAACCACGAGCAGTGCCTACTGGCCTCGTTGAAGGCTGCTGTTGGTTGTCCATTGTGTTTTTTTTTTTCAGCTGGATTGCCGCTTGTGGGTTGTGTCGCGTACACTTATTCCACATCTCTTTTCTATTTAGTTTTTTCCCACTTACAAGTGTCACAACAACTATATAAGAATGGTAGGTGCACCTAGTGATGCTAAGCACACTGCATGATTCACATGTTGGTATTGACCTATATTTTCCGCATGGGTGACCACTTTCAGAAGAATGGTTAAAGTCATTCCTGCTAACAGGAAAGTACCACATTAACCTAATTGGAATGGTAGATGCATTTAGGGGTACTTAGCATGATGCATGGTTCAGATGCTGGCTGTGACCTTTTTTCTGCATGGATGAGCACTTAAAATTTTGAAAAGATCAAGTCAATCCCGCATAGTGACAATAATGTGTACCAATTAAAGTTTGTTTTTGCCTACAAAAACGATGTCCCCCCCCAAAAGTTCTAAGTTCAAAAGGCCAAAACTTCCACAATATTTTGGGGATCAAAATTTCCTGGTAATATGCACAACTACATATGGTATCCTTCCCATATACAAATTTTTGTTGAATTTGGTTCAGGAGTTGCGCTAACAAGATTTTCAGGAAGTTTCTAAGTTCAAAGGGCTATAACTCCCACAAAAAATTTAAGATCAAAATTTCCTGGTACATGCACAACTACAAATGGTGTCCTTTCTTTATACCATGTTTCATTGAATTCGGTTCAGTTATTTCAGATGACAATGAGGATTTTCAGCAAATTTATCAGTTCAAAGGGCAAAAAATTGCACAAAAATTTGAGGAACAAAATTTCCTGCTTATATGCACAACTACATATGGTGTCCTTCCTATATACCAAGTTTCTTGAATTCGGTTCCGTAGTTTCAGAGGAGTTGCACTGACAGGATTGACAATGATGATTTTCTAAGTTCAAAGGGCCATAACTCCCACAAAAATTTGGGGATCAAAATTTCCTGCTAATATGCACAACTACATATGGTGTCCTTCCTATATACCAAGTTACATTGTTTCATTGAATTCGGTTCAGTAGTTTCAGAGGAGTTGCTCTGACAAGATGACAATGAGAATTTTCAGCAAATTTCTAAGTTCAAAGGGCCATAACTCCCACGAAAATTTTAGGATCAAAATTTCCTGCTAATATGCACAACAACATAAATTTGAGGATCAAAATTTCCTGTTAATTTGCACAACTACATATGGTGTCCTTCCTATATACCAAGTTACATTGTTTCATTGAATTCGGTTCAGTAGTTTCAGAGGAGTTGCGCTGACAAGATGACAATGAGGATTTTCAGCAAATTTCTAAGTTCAAAGGGCCATAACTCCAACGAAAATTTTAGGATCAAAATTTCCTGCTAATATGCACAACTACATAAATTTGAGGATCAAAATTTCCTGCTAATATGCACTACTACATATGGTGTCCTTCCTATATACCAAGTTTCTTGAATTCGGTTCCGTAGTTTCAGAGGAGTTGCACTGACAGGATGACAATGAGGATTTTCTAAGTTCAAAGGCCACAACTCCCACAAAAATTTGGGGATCAAAATTTCCTGCTAATATGCACAACTACATATGGTGTCCTTCCTATATACCAAGTTACATTGTTTTATTGAATTCGGTTCAGTAGTTTCAGAGGAGTTGCTCTGACAAGATGACAATGAGAATTTTCAGCAAATTTCTAAGTTCAAAGGGCCATAACTCCCACGAAAATTTTAGGATCAAAATTTCCTGCTAATATGCACAACAACATAAATTTGAGGATCAAAATTTCCTGCTAATTTGCACAACTACATATGGTGTCCTTCCTATATACCAAGTTTCATTGAATTTGGTTCAATAGTTTCAAAGGAGTTGCCCTGACAAGATGACAATGAGGATTTTCAGCAAATTTCTAAGTTCAAAGGGCCATAACTCCCACGAAAATTTTAGGATCAAAATTTCCTGCTAATATGCACAACTACATAAATTTGAGGATCAAAATTTCCTGCTAATATGCACAACTACATATGGTGTCCTTCCTATATACCAAGTTTCTTTGAATTAGGTTCAGTAGTTTCAGAGGAGTTGCCCTGACAAGATGACAATGAGGATTTTCAGCAAATTTCTAAGTTCAAAGGGCCATAACTCCCACAAAAATTGGAGGATCAAAATTTTCTGCTAATATGCACAACTACATATGATGTCCTTCCTATATACCAAGTTTCATTGATTTCGGTTCAGGAGTTGAGCTGACAAACTTTGTGACAGACAGACGGACAGACATGACAAAAACACTATGTCTCCCAACAAAAGAGGGGGGAGACATAACAAGGTGAGCTTTGTAATCGATAGACTACCTACATTTCCTAAGTCTGTTAAGCATGAAGCAGTTAGGATACACCATTGATATTTGGTATGCAGTTGCAGTAGCATCACTTCAGATCAATTTCAAGGGGGTTTTATCTGTATGCTCCTCCAGTCAGGGTCTAGTGACTTTGATATTTTAGACTAATTTAGCTAAATGTTAACCTTTTTTCTTACACCTGTTTAACAATAAGTGGTTGTGTTACACCATTGATATTGGGTATGCAGTTGAATTAGCATTTGTACAGATCAATTTCTTGTTGAAGTAGAGGAGAAATATGAAAAAATAACAGAATCAAGAAAATTTATTTAATGATCCAATTAAGGTAAAACTTTAAATGACATACCGGGGTACATCTTAATATCTTCAAGTATACAAGATGTGATGTCAACTATATAATTTTAATTTCATGCTCATAATATACATTTTTACAGTAAAATATTTTTTAAAAGATTCAAAGTATTAAACAGTCTTCAACTTATAAATTTTACAGCACAAGCCAGAAGGGCTTGTTTATTTTTCTGACCAGCAAGCCCTCGGAAAAATTTAAAACGGCCTACACAACAGATATAATACAATTTTAATACTAATAATATAATACATGCCCCCAAAGCCTTTTAACAGCCATGGCTGTAGGGTTGGTGGCCAATTTCCAAGTAAATTTCATTATACATGTTATAACTTAGATTTCATGTTCATATTAATTATACATGTTTACACTAAAATATTGTTAAAAGTAAATTTAATTAACAACTTCAGATGTTTTGGTCTAACATTAGATATCTTATTTTTAAATGACTTTTATACAAAATATGCCCAGAAACTACTTTTAGCCTCCCATAGTAAATTAAAGGGAAAACAATGGCTTATTAAAAGTGGGTATAGGGAATAGGTAACTGTAGTCATTTTTCTTAATTCATTTGAAACTTCAGAAATTATTTCAATGGATTACATAATTATATATCTCAAGTTTTACAATACTTGTAATTAAAATAGCAAAACTGGTTATTAAGACTTTCAAGGCATATTGTCAATATCGTTAAGAAATCTACAGGACAACAAAAGTATTAAGGCTTAACAGGAAGAAGGTAAGTGACAGACCTGAAAACGCATTCCACCATATGAGAATCCTACCTGAAGCTGCATACAAAATATCAAAAGCCTAGGATTAATAGTAGCTGAGAAATCTGTTATGAAAAATTTCCCATTTTTTACCCTAAAAAAAAAAGTCTGCTCTGTTAATAGGAAGTAGGTAAGCAACAGACCTAAAAACGCAATCCACCATATGCGACCAATATCTAAAGCTGCGTAACCAAATATCATAAGGATATCACCTAGCTAGGATAAAAAGTAGCTGAGAAATCTGTTACGAAAAAAGTGTGAAGGACAAATGCATGGACGCCCCCGGGATTTCTTTGTCCCTGCTCCGCGTTGTGGAGGGGGACAAAAATGGATTTGCCATCGCACAGTTAAATAAATAATTATCAATCATCTTTCTCTGTCAATGGTCCAGTAGTTTTGAGCAAAATAAACCAAGTTTAAAGCAAATTTTGTAATAAAGGTGTATTTTATTTACTTTTATTTCATTTTGTTGTACATGTATATGAAACCACAAAATTACAAATGACAAGAAATACAATTTTCATAGACAATATGCCTTTAAGAAAAGACATGAATAAATTATAAAGGAAATACCTATGATTGAAAACGCATACATGTATGCATAGGGATACTCTTTTAAAAGATGTTGCTGCTTATTTTGAAAATATCAAGGTATTTAAAAAATAATACCTTTAATGTAAAAGTATTAAAAAATAAGCTTAATTGCAAAACTTGTTTAAATATTAAAAATCCCCAAAATTCCAAAAACCTGACCAAAAGTCTTAAAGATAAAGAAATCTACATGTAAATGCACAATGAATTGTGTATGTATTTCCAAGGCATTTAAAAAACTGCAATGGAAAATATGTTCAAAGTGTTAGACACATTAACAGATGTCAAAGTAAAATTAATGTATCAAAATGAAACAAAAGTGCCCTTTTTATAAAATCAAATAATTTACAACCTACAATGTATGTTATGTCGATTAACATGATGAACAATGAAGTTTTTAAAAAATATTACTAAAATAAATTATTCCTATAATTATATAGGTTTCTAACTAATAAACCATGTTAACATTTACTATATATGATGTAGTATGATATAGGGCAAGAAACAATCATATGGATGCAGACAGAAAAATAATTGAATATGAGCCACAAAATTTTTTTTTTTTGAGCTATATACATGATATAAAAGCAATTTCAATCATGATATGCAATACATTTAGTTTCATTATTATTCCTGGAACACTTGGAACTCTTTTTCTTGGTTTTGTGGATGATAGGCAATTACAAATCATATCAATCCATGAACGAAGTACTTACATGTATTTCAAATTGACTCCTTGTAGCGACATGCAAATAATTGAAAATTCACTGACATGTATTTTTTTGCAGAAATTACAAAACTGACACTTACAAGAACTAGAATGGTGATCTTCCATGGAAGACATATGTCGCCTGCATATTTAAAACATTTGGTAATCAGGAAGTAGATGAGTTATGGGTATAAAATTGCTCTACACCATATAGTACTATCACTGACCATAGGAGGCATCTACATGCCAAATATGAAGATGCTGTGACATGTAACTGCCTGTAAAATTGTGACAGAAATTTTTGTGACGCCTCAAAACAATATAAGATGACAGTTTAAGTGTCAAAATGACTCCTATAAGTCGCTTTGCAACATAATGCGGGTGACATAATATAATAAATGTATCCACAGTAGGCATAAAATGAAAACACAAAAATATGCAGAGACTCATATACAAAACGATGGGTAATGATAAAACTTAACAAAGCATAGATCTTTAAAAAGTAAGCATATTTAGCGCCAGTACACATGGTCATGCAATCTAATCATAAGGAACTAAGTTTTAAATTCATAAACAAGAGGCTCCCAGAAGCCTAAATTGCTCAACTGTTCTCTAATGTAAAGCCTCTTACAGAGTGTGCAACATGGTCTATATGTACTTGGTAAGTAACATTTAAGAAACAAGTTAGGATAACACCTTGAAATATCAAGAATACAAAGTTACAAAGCTTTCCATTTGAAAATCTAAACACGTTAAAAGGGGGATAACTCTTAAAAGATTGATCTGATAATTTTGACCCTGAATCCATATTGTAGATCTCAATTAGCTGAACAGTTTTGCAATGCTTACTTTTCCTCTAGCACTACTGGTTTTCAAGATAAAGTTCAAAAACTGTGAAAATGGGCAATTTTGAGGATTAAGGGGAAATAACTCCTATAAGGAGTCGTCCCACAACTTTGACTCAATGGACAGTTTTCTAGAGCTTTTGATGCTAAAGAAAAACAGTTGCTTCAGATTTTCTCTAAACTTATACTTTTTGAGATATAAGCTGGAAACTATGGTCTGACCCCTCTGTTAGCAATGGCGGCCATGTTGGTTGGTCGGCATGCACAAATTTCACAAACTTGGTAGAGGACGTCCTAAAGATGAAATGTACAAAGTTTCAAAGCAATCCCTTCAGTGGTTTCAGAGAAGAAGATTTTTCAAGAAAAGTTAACGGACAACGGGCGGACGACGGACGCCTAATGATGAAAATAGCTCACATGACCTAAAAATTACATTTGATAACTTTGTTTATTTTCATTACTCACAGCATTTTATCATGTTTGACTGTAAACCAATTTATTTTTCCAGGTACTCATGTACCAAATTTTCTAAAACTGACATACTTTTTTTTACATTAAACATAAGTTGATACTGATATATTATATTATATATTATATTTTTTCATGTTTATGGTACAAATATGTAAACTTTCATAATAAGAACTTACACAAAAAATCTTTATCTATTTACAGCTACACTGTATCTAGATTTAGGCAAAAATAACCAAAAAACATTTCTATGATTATTTTAACAAAACCAATGACATTTGAAATCTACATAATTTTCTAATACATAGTTAATATATTCAATCTAATACATACATTTCATTATGACATCTTATTCCGTAATACATTTATATTTTTTCTTATCATGCTGTTGGAGATAGCTGATCATGACATGTCGGGTCTATATCATTTTCAGCAGCTACAATTTTTTTCTTTTTCCCTCTTTTTCTTTTAGATGTCCGGTCTATATCATTTTCAGCAGCTTCAACTTATTTCTTTTCTCCTCTCTTTCTTTTATGTTTTGGTTTCTCTACACCACTTCCATCTCTCATTTTCTCTTGTTTCCTTTTCCAGCGGATGTGCGACTCGTTATGCTTTAACAGGTTGTAATACGATCGACATCTGTAATCGCATTTGTCACATGCAAAGGGGCGAGTGTCACTGTGTGTTAGTAGATGAGTCTCTAATTCTTTGTTATATTTGAACCTTTTACTGCAATATTTGCACTTGAATCTCATTTTGCTTTCGATTTCACCGGTATGTAACATCATGTGACGTTTAAGACTACTGTTGGTTGTAAATATTTGTCCACATACAGTACAGAGATGATTCTTTTCCTCCTCAGACTTGTGCATGTACATGACGTGATGGTGAAGATACCGTTGGTAGGAAAACACACGACTACAAAACGGACATTTGTATTCTTTTTTCTCCTCCACCTCATGTAGGGATACATGACGATTTAAGTTTGACTTGTTAGAAAATGACTTTTGACAAATATTACAAATAAAGGTCTTAGTATGTATGTCTATAGTAACAACCTGTTGCAAAATTTTAGATTTCGATACTTTTCGTCTGACTTCTTTGTGCATTTGAAGGTGTGCATATAATTTTGCTTGCGAGGAATATGAGTTGTCACAATGAGCACAGTAGAACAACGTGTCTTTCTCCAACTCCGGTACTTTTGCATTATGAGCATTCTGACGGTGCTGGATAAATTCATCAACACAAGCAAATGTCTTGTTACATCTGGAGCAAATCAATGAATTGTCAGGCGTAGAGGAAGTGGAATCGCCACAAGCTTGCAGATCTGCTACAGCTTTTGTTGTCTCATCTGAGTGCTTCATTCTTATATGGGAGTTTAAATAAGATTTCTTTGAAAAAATCACATAACAATCAGGACACTTGTACCTATGATCGATTGTTTTTTCACAACTTTCTAGATGACTATGTAAGTACATTTTCTCTGAAAAATCTACCTGACAAATCAAACAGCCGTAACGATAAAAAACACCATCAGGTTGTTGTCCATGTGTGGTTATGGAATAGCAATGCTTGTCTAATTGCTCAACAACTTTATCTAAAGTGAATTGTCTAAGTATCTGGTGAATATGGTCCTCCTCAAAATCTTGATCAAAATAGGTAATTATATGGTCCCGAATGAATACATATGTCATGAACTTTTTCTCACAGTAACGGCAAGCGTAGACTGTTTTAAATCTTCTCTTTTTCATTGTTTTAGCTGAGGACTCCTGATTCAGTGGGTGTAAAGCATGTGGACTATTTTCATGACTATCTGTATAGTTTGGATCAATTGATAAAATGTTTTGATTAGGTTCAACAAATTCAAAATTTTGCTCCTCTGATTTGACTATTGAAGTACTTTCATGCGAGTTGACATGGACTTTAAAGTCATCAACGTCTTCAAACTCCATGTTACAAAGAACACATTCAAATTTTGTGATGCTGGGTTCACTTGATGAATTGTCGTCATCGTCATAATCATGTTTGTCAGATATGAAAAACATTTCATCCTGGCTTTGGGTATTGTCATCAGGATCATTATCTGAAAAAGAGGGAAAAAAACACATCAAACTGCATCTTAAACAGAAAGCAGAAAAAAATGATATTTATACAACCCCTTTAAGGCCATTATATAAAGTATTTCCAAGGTTTTCAACGAAATTTCTTGAAAATATCCCAATTTCTTAAAAAATATTGGGCGAGTGAGCAAGTTTTATAGTTTTTTTCCATTTCCATTTTGATGAAATTTTCTGTGTCATTTTAAACAAATTGATCAAAAATGAACAGAATTTGCCCAAAAATCAAAATAAAATTTTTCAGTGGCATAAAAAATTTGGATGGGAGGGGATGAGAATCTAGGATATTTTTTTATATTTATATTGGCCTAAGACTGAAGAATTTCTGCTGTATAGACAGGACAGGTGTTCACTTTATCTGCACTGGTTTATTCAGGGTTCAGTTTAGACAGGTTTGATGGTCATAGAAACAAGATTTTTTTAATACATGTATGTTAAAATTACCCATTTAATGGAAGCTGTGTCATTTATATATTTTCCATTTCATCATGTACATTGTAAACTTTATTTTATAAATGTATTTTACTCTCTTGATTCTGCGGGTATGTTACATGTAAACAAGAGGCTCCCAGCAGCCTGAATCGCTCACCTGGTCTTGATGTCAAATCTATTGAGTCTTTTGTATAGCTTAATGAGCTAAATGTTTAAGCAAGAAAAGGCTTTTCGCTATCTGCAATAGTTTTTATTCTATGAGCAAAAACTCAATATGTTTTACCTTTAAAGGGCCATAAATCCTTTAAGGGATTATCTGTCAACTTCAAGCCTATGAAGACTTTTGAACAGCTTAATGAACTGAATGTTAAGCAAGCAACAGCTTTTCTCTATCTGCAAAAGTTTTCATTCTATAGGACAAAAAAACTATTTTTCACCATTCAGTAGACGTAACCTCTATAAAGGGTCATCTGACATCTTTGACCCTATGGAAACTTTGTAAAGCTAAATAAACTTAACATTTGAGCGAGCAACAACTTTTCTCTTTCAGCAATAGTTTTCATACAGTAGGCCAAAAACATGCAAAATGTTATTTTAAGGGCCGTTACCCCTATAAGGGGTCATCTGACAACTTTGACCCTATGAATGCTTTTGTAGAGCTAAATTAGCTGAACATTTAAGAAAGCAACAGCTTTTCTCTATTTGCAATAGTTTTCATTCTATAAGCCAAAAACACTATTTTTCACCTTTAAGGGGCTGTAACCCCTATAAGGGGTCATCTGACAACTTTGACTTTACGGAGACTTTTGTAGAGCTACATTAGCTGAACATGTAAGAAAGCAACAGCTTTTCTCTATTTGCAATAGTTTTCATTCTGTAAGCCAACAAGAGGCTCCTAGGAGCCTGAATCGCTCACCTGAACTACACAGATACAAATATTCTGTAGATATTATTGTGCTTAACCATATGGGATTTAAATTTCTGAATTATCTTCTAAAGTTTTCGAGACAAAGGGCTTAATAAGTGCAAAATTTGGCAAACATTACGAAAAAGGGCAATAGCTTCCACATCAGCAGTAGGATCTTTTTCAAAATTTCAGGACAGGTTGATCTTCATATGCTGATCACTTTTGATTCTTACACAATTTTGATATCTGAAACCATTTTTGAGTAATTAGCAAAAAACTGCAATTTACCCCCTATGTTCTTTTTTTTGCCATGGCAGCCATATTTTTTGACGAATCGAAAATCCAAACGATAGAATTGTAGCAGATATGCTATTGAATATGTGTGCCAAGTTTAGATGCAGTTGGTCTTATGGTGTCAGACAAGTTAATCTTTGAAATTCAGGGGAAAAGTAATGAAAAATGGTAAATTTTGACGCTTTAAGCCAGGGCCATAACTCCTAAAAGACATGTTCCTACAGCTTTGACCTAATTACATGAAATGTAGATCTTGATGTGCTAAATCATATGCAATTTAAATTTTTGAAATATCTTGTATAGTTTTTAAGATATAGGGCTAAATAGGGGAATAATTTTGAAAAAATCCAGAAAAAGGGCAATAACTCCTACATCAGTTGTTGGATCTTCTTGAAAATTTCAGAGCAGGTAGATCTTGAGGTGCTGATCACTTAAAATCTGGCAAAATTTTGATATCTGTAACCATTTTTGAGTTATTAGCAAAAAACTGCAATTTACCCCTATGTTCTATTTTTAGCCATGGCAGCCATATTTTTTGACGAATCGAAAATCCAAACGATAGAATTGTAGCAGATATGCTATTGAATATGTGTGCCAAGTTTAGATGCAGTTGGTCTTATGGTGTCAGACAAGTTAATCTTTGAAATTCAAGGGAAAAGTAATGAAAAATGGTAAATTTTGACGCTTAATTAAGGGCCATAACTCCTAAAAGACATGTTCCTACAGCTTTGACCTAATTACATGAAATGTAGATTTTGATGTGCTAAATCATATGCAATTTAAATTTTTGAAATATCTTGTATAGTTTTTAAGATATAGGGCTAAATAGGGGAATAATTTTGAAAAAATCCAGAAAAAGGGCAATAACTCCTACATCAGTTGTTGGATCTTCTTGAAAATTTCAGAGCAGGTAGATCTTGAGATGCTGATCACTTAAAATCTGGCAAAATTTTGATATCTGTAACCATTTTTGAGTTATTAGCAAAAAACTGCAATTTACCCCTATGTTCTATTTTTAGCCATGGCAGCCATATTTTTTGACGAATCGAAAATCCAAACGATAGAATTGTAGCAGATATGCTATTGAATATGTGTGCCAAGTTTAGATGCAGTTGGTCTTATGGTGTCAGACAAGTTAATCTTTGAAATTCAGGGGAAAAGTAATGAACAAGAGGCTCCCAGGAGCCTGAATCGCTCACCTGACATATGTGCCTGAAGTAAAGGTTATAAGGCAAAATCTATTTAACGTTGAAAGGGTCATAAGATTAATAAGGGGTCATCTGACAATATGGTGGATCTAAAGGTGCTGATCACTTTTGCTGTCAGTCAAAATCTAAAAATCTGTCACCCTTTTTCAGTTATTTGCCAAAAAATGCAGTTTAACCTAATGTTCTATTTTTAGCCACAGCAGCCATGTTTTACAACCAATCAAAAATCCCAACAACAGTTCTATACACCTAATAATAATAAACAACAATACCAAGTTTGGTTCCATTTGGACTTAAAGTGTCAGAAGAGTTAACATTTTCAATATAAGGAAATGCAGTTAAAATGCTCCATTTTGACCTTCCAAGGGCAATAACTCCTCAAAGGAAAGGTCCTACAACGTTGACCCTGTTACAAATTTTGTAGATATAGATGCGCTTAACAATATGCAATTTAAATTTCTCAAATATCTCGTATAGTTTTCAAGACATCGAGCTAAACCAGGTGCAAAATTTGCAAAAAATCCACAAAAAGGGCAATAACTCCTACATGGGTTGTTGGATTTTCTTCAAAATTGCAGAGCTGGTAGATCTTGAGGTGCTGATCACTTTTACCCTATGCCAGAATTTTGATATCTGTAGCCGTTTTTGAGTTATTTGCAAAAAACTGCATTTTACCCCTATGTTCTATTTTTAGCCACAGCGGCCATGTTTTACGACCAATCAAAAATCCCCACACCAGTTCTATTCACCTAATGCTAATAAACAACTATACCAAGTTTGGTTCCATTTGGACTTAAAGTGCCAGAGGAGTTAACGTTTTCAATGTAATGAGGAAATGCTGTTAAATTGCTAAATTTTGACGTTCTAAGGGCAATAACTCCTAAAAGGAAAGGTCCTACAACGTTGACACTGTTACATATTTTGTAGATCTTGATGTGCTTAACAATATGCAATTTAAATTTCTCAAATATCTAGTATAGTTTTCAAGATATTGAGCTAAACAGGTGCAAAATTTGCAAAAAATCCACAAAAAGGGCAATAACTCCTACATGGGTATTTGGATTTTCTTCAAAATTTCAGGGTAGGTAGATCTTGAGGTGCTGATCACTTTTACCCTATGCCAGAATTTTGATATCTGTAGCCGTTTTTGAGTTATTTGCAAAAAACTGCATTTTACCCCTATGTTCTATTTTTAGCCATGGCGGCCATGTTTTACGACGAATCAAAAATCCCCACATCAGTTCTAAGCACCGAATGCTAATGAACAACCATACCAAGTTTAGTTGCAATTGGACTTATGGTGTCAGAGGAGTTAACGTTTTAAAAAGTTTACGGACGACGGACGACGGACGACAGACGACGGACGACGGACGGACGACGGACGGACGACGGACGCCAAGTGATGACAATAGCTCACATGACCCTTCGGGTCAGGTGAGCTAAAAATGGTAAATTTTGACGCTTTAAGGCAGGGTAGGAAATTCGCTGAAAAAGTTACCAGCCCTGAATTGAAATTCTACCTGTTTTTACTATATAGCTAGTCAAATTTTCATGAATTTTAGCCAGCCCTGTCTAAAAGTTACCAGTCTCGGGCTGGCGGGCAGGCTGTTATTTCCAACTCTGTTTAAGGGCCATAACTCCTAAAAGACATGTTCCTACAGCTTTGACCTAATTACATGAAATGTAGATTTTGATGTGCTAAATCATATGCAATTTAAATTTTTGAAATATCTTGTATAGTTTTTAAGATATAGGGCTAAATAGGGGAATAATTTTGAAAAAATCCAGAAAAAGGGCAATAACTCCTACATCAGTTGTTGGATCTTCTTGAAAATTTCAGAGCAGGTAGATCTTGAGGTGCTGATCACTTAAAATCTGGCAAAATTTTGATATCTGTAACCATTTTTGAGTTATTAGCAAAAAACTGCAATTTACCCCTATGTTCTATTTTTAGCCATGGCAGCCATATTTTTTGACGAATCGAAAATCCAAACGATAGAATTGTAGCAGATATGCTATTGAATATGTGTGCCAAGTTTAGATGCAGTTGGTCTTATGATGTCAGACAAGTTAATCTTTGAAATTCAGGGGAAAAGTAATGAAAAATGGTAAATTTTGACGCTTTAAGGGCCATAACTCCTAAAAGACATGATCCTACAGCTTTGACCTAATTACATGAAATGTAGATCTTGATGTGCTTAATCATATGCAATTTAAATTTTTGAAATATCTTGTATAGTTTTTAAGATATAGGGCTAAATAGGTGAAACATTTTGAAAAAATCCAGAAAAAGGGCAATAACTCCTACATCAGTTGTTGGATCTTCTTGAAAATTTCAGGGCAGGTAGATCTTGAGGTGCTGATCACATTAACCCTATGCCAGAATTTTGATATCTGTCACCGTTTTTGAGTTATTTGCAAAAAACTGCAATTTACCCCTATGTTCTATTTTTAGCTACAGCGGCCATGTTTTTTAATGAATCAAAAATCCAAACGATAGTTTTGAAGCACCCATGCCAATAAACAAGTGTACCAAGTTTGGTTGCAATTGCACTTATGGTGTCAGAGGAGTTAACGATTGAAAAAGTTAACGAACGACGGACGACGGACGCCAAGTGATTGCAATAGCTCACATGACCCTTCGGGTCAGGTGAGCTAAAAACACTATTTTTCAATTTTAAGGGGCTGTAACCCCTATAAGGGGTCATCTGACAACTTCAACCCTATGAATGCTTTTGTAGAGCTAAATGAGCTGAACATTTAAGCAAGCAACAAATTTCCTCTATTTGCAATAGTTTTCATTCTTAAGGCCAAAAACACTATTTTTTGCCTTTAAGGGGCTGTAACCCCTATAAGGGGTCATCTGACAACTTCGAACCTATGGAAACTTTTGTAGAGCTAACGCGCTGAACATTTAAGCAAGCAACAGCTTTTCTCTACTTACAATAGTTTTCATTCTATAGGCCATTAAAATGTAAAAACGCTATTTTTCACATTTAAGGGGCTGTAACTCCTATAAGGAATCATCTGACAACTTCGACCAAATGGAGACTTTTGTAGAACTTTTGATGCTGAAGCAGCAGCGTGGCATCAGATTTCATTTATCTCTTATACTTTTTGATTTACAAGCCAAAAACAGTAGTCTGACCCCCCCTGGTCTATTTTTAGTAACGGTGACCATGTTTTTTGACGGATCAAAAATTGAAACACAAGTTTGGTGCAGGACACCCTAAGGACCATTCATACCAAGTTTCATTAAATTCTGTTCAGTAGTTTCAGAGGAGAAGATTTTTGAAAAATTGTTAACAGACGACGACGACGACGACAGAGGACGACGACGACGATGACGGACGCCAAGTGATGGTAATAGCTCAAATGGACCTTCGGTCCAGGTGAGCTAAAAATTGTAAACAGACGACGACAGACGACGACGACAGACACCAAGTGATGGCAATAGCTCACATGGACCTTCAGTCCAGGTGAGCTAAAAATAACAAGAGGCTCCCAGGAGCCTGAATCCCTCATCTGGTCTTGATGTCAACCCTATGAAGAACTCTGAAGAGCTAAATAAACTGGACATTTAAGCAAGCAACAGCTTTTCTCTATCTGCTATAGGCCATAAAACACTATTTTTCGCCTTTAAGGGGCTGTAACACTTTAAGGGGTCAGCTGACAACTTGGACCCTACAGAGACTTTTGTAGAGCTCAACATGCTAAATGAGCTGAACATTTAAGCAAGCAACAGCTTTCCCCTTTCTGCAATAGTTTTCATTCCATTGGCCAAAACACTATATTTCATCTTTAAGGGGCTGTAATCCCTATAAGGGGTCATCTGACAATTTCGACCTTTGTAATGCTTAATGAGCTGAACATTTAAGCAAGCAACAGCTTTTCCCTACCTGCAATAATTTTCATTCTGTAGGCCAAAAACACTTTTTTTTGCCTTTAAGGGTCTGTTACCCCTAAATGGGGTCATCTGACAACTTTGACCCTATGTAGACTTTTGTAGAGCTAAATGAGCTGAATATTTAAGCAAGCAACAGCTTTTCTCTATTTGCAATAGTTTTCATTCTATAAGCCAAAAACATGAAAAAATGCTTTTTTTCACCTTCAAGGGGCTGTAATTTCTATAAGGGATCATCTGACAACTTCGACCAAATGTAGACTTTTCTAGAATTTTGATGCCGAAGTAGTAGGGTGGCATCAGATTTCATTTATCTCTTATACTTTTTGATTTACAAGCCAAAACAGTAGTCTGACCCCCTGGTCTATTTCTAGTAATGGCGGCCATGTTTTTTGATGGATCAAAAATCAAACACAAGTTTTGTAGGATCACTCGTACCAAGTCTTATTAAATTATGTTCAGTAGTTTCAGAGGAGAAGATTATCGAATAATTGTTAACGGACAACAGACACCAAGTGATGGTAATAGCTCAAACGGACGGACAGACAGACAGGTACTTATTTTTAACAGCTATCTATTTTTACAGACTTTGTGTTCAGGCATTTTTCCCTCAATTAACTAACCACAGAATACCCGAAAATAAGTACCAATGAACTTAGGTGAAATTGTAAATTTGCAAAAATAAGTACATTTGCAGTCATGATGATGACAGTTCTATATATCCCCCACATTAAGCTTTGTTTGTGGGGGGTAATAGTAAATAAGGTTACCTTCAGCTTCCATACTTGTATCACTTGCTGATTCTAACCCACTTTCAACTGTACTAGCCATTACTTATCTAACTTATAGACGTGTAAATCTAGATCTGTAAAACAGTAAAAAGTTCAAGATTAATATAATGTTTTTAATCTGTGTGTAGCCATATGCATGATAACAATCCTTTTTTCATCTAATAAAAATTTTTAAAAAATAATTCCAAGATTTTCACCCAAATTTCTTGGGGGATTCAGGTGGGTGGATTCGATTTTTCATACATTTTGATAAAATGTTCTCATCGTTTTTAAGAAAATTGAAAAAAATGAACAAAAAGCCAAGAAAATCTTTATTAATTCTTTTTTTTCAGTTTAATTAATCATGATAATGTTTTTTCTAAACATGTGATTAAGGCATGCATTAAGTTCAGGAATATAGGCCAATGATGTTTTTTTCTTTATTTACATTGATTTATGCAATTAAGGTTCCAGACTTTTAAACCAGTAGTGTTTTTGTTAATCAGATGCATGCATTTAGTTCAATTTTACACCAATAATGTCTTTTTGTTGTGCTTCATAAAGAATGCATCAAGTTTTAATATAAATTTCCCAGAATGCATCGAGTGAAGTTCAAGATTTATATTTTAATATATATCAAAATCAGGATTTCTTCTGAATGTGCCTTGTAAATGTATGAGTTATAAAGTTCAGGAATTATTGAAATAGTAAAATAAATTAAATACCAAGGAATTTGTTAAGTGCTGGACTTTATCCTGCCCTTTTGTCATAAATTAAAATACCAAATTCTAAATATATTTACCATTTTAAACAAAAAGAGTTTTAAGTATATATACCATGTATATATACTTATCTAAAATGAAGTTCCCAACTGATTTTAACAAAACTTTCATAGGTAGAAGAAAAATTTAAGTTTAACTTCAATCATGTAAATCAAAATAATTAAATAAAAAAAATTAAGATTTTTATTGAATATCAAAATTTCTTGTTGCATGAATTTCATATTTATAATATCCATGAATAACAGAAATGCAAACAGTTTTATTTTTCTGTCAGACATTGGGGCCTACAGGAAAGGAAGTATTCCAGACCTACCAAACTTCAGACTTATATATCTTTTTAAAGAGTCTCAGATGCTTTATACTAAATATTATATTTAAATATTGTACTGTATACAGATGAAGGGGATCCTACAGTGATTCATGAAGATATATATTGGTAGTCTGTTAGGTTTATGTGACTCTATGTGCAAATTTTTCTACTTAAATGTTGCCAGACATCAGGTCCTTCACAACAACTGATTTTAAAGCCTGACAGGACTGACGATTAGTTGCAACCGGGCCTAAATTGGGAGGCGGGAGATAGAGTCTTGAAACCAGGAGTCTCCTGGTGAAAACGGGAGAGTAAACATGTCTGTCTGTGAACAATGATGGAATTTGATAAAATGTTCTGCCACTTAAAACATGTAAAAGTAAATTGACCAAAAATGAACGTAATGCCATGAATGCCAAAAATAAAAATATTTGGTTTTTTTTTTTGTTGGCTGTTAAAGAATGTTTTCTTAACATACATGACATATGGTTTAAAATTATACTGGAATCTCGTAATATAGTGGTACTTAGCTATGTAGAAACGGTGACGTCACAGTTGAATATTTGGTTGAAATTAACTTACAAAATGTAACTACCACAATTAAATGCATGTACAAAAAATGTATATGGAACCCAGGATAAAAAGTGTAATGAGAACAGAGTATATATATTATTATGAGGGTGGTAAAGGGTTATTTACGTGTTCGACATTTTTTATTTTCCATTCATCGCTTTCTGGATTTTTTATTTCTCGTTAAGCCGTGCATAGGGGGCTCATCGTTCATCGTGTTCACCTTTTTTGCATGGATTTTTTTTTTTTCATGGTATTTTAGACAAGAAATGCTATATATACAAAATATTATTCAACACGAAATCATAAAATTCAAAGACTTCTCAATTTTCGCCCACTTCTTGCAGAATTGTACTGTTTTAAGAATACACATCTGCAGTGCTGCCAAGTTTTCATCACAAAAATGCGTGAGATTTGGTGAAAATCAAAGATCAAAGGAAAAAAAAAACAAAGATCAAAGGAATTTTCCAACAAATTGAGATCAAAATGTGTGATTCTGTGAGACTTGACAGCACTGCATCTGTCAAAAACTCAGCGAAATCTGGAATTTTCCTTCATTAACGAATAATATATTCAGACCTGTCAATTGTCACGCAACTCGCGTGAGACTCACGCATCTAGTCAGCAATTTGGCGGCAAATTTCTTTGATCTCTTAATTTTTTTCTTTGATCTTTCAATTTTTTAGCAAATCTCACGCAAGCAGCTCATAAAAACTTGACAGGCCTGTATATTGTTTCTTTATTTATCGTGCATCGAGATAAGCAATAATTATTTTCGGTTCGTCGTGAAAGCCATATTTTATTTGCCGTTCAGCCGTGCACAGTACCCCCCTTTACCACCCTCTATAATTTATGCATGCATCAAGTGTGGGATTATCAAACTGGCCAATGATGTTTTTTTTTTTTATATATAATTGATACATGCATGCAAATAATTATTATGGTTCCAAACAGTTAAACCAATCTAGAGTTTTGTTAATTTTTTCATTCATTAAACACCAACGATGTTATTAGAGCCTCTAATAGAGGAAGAATTTTCCCAGAATGCATCAAGTTCAGGATTTATTTATATTGCACATCAAGTTCAGGATTTCTCCTGAATGTGCCTCCAAAATGTATGCATGAAGTTCGGGAATCATTTGAACTTGTAAAGCACAATTAATACCATGGAATTCATTAACTGTAGATTGAATTTAAGCATAATTTTCTCCTGCAATCGGCGGATGATCATCTAGGCTACCAAGAGTTATCGAACGTTGATCTTGTGCTGACAATTACCTCCCTTCTTATTCCCGCGCTTTTACCACAAATTACTTTAAAAACTTGAATCAGAAACTTGAAAGAATGTATGAACCCTTAAGGAGCTCCAAAAATATATACCACTTCTTTTAAAAATGAAATTCCCAACTGATCTTACAAAGTTTTCGTAGATGTAAAATAATTTAAGACTTCATATCACAAAATTGGTATTTTTTCAGTTTTGATGTACAGTATCCATACTAGTAAACACTATCATAGACCTGTCGATGACTCTATAACTATTTCATCGATTACTAAGTTTTAACCAAATTGAATCTTGATCTTCTGTTCCATGGCGTATAGCCAGGGGCGAGATGTTCAAACGAACACACCCCTCTTGTACAGGAAAAGAAATTTGAAAAATATAAGGGACCGACCATTTAACTTGAAGGGGGGCCTTGGTTTTTTCCTAAAAAAATATTCTGAAAATTATTTTTGATGAAAAAAATATTTTGGCAGCTGAGGGTAAGAAAAAAAATATTCTGAAGAGGGATTTCTGCTATAAAATATAATGCTGATAATGAAAAAAATATTCTGTCGCGACGCCTTTGAAAAATAAATGCGCGGAAAAAAATTTTCTGATCAAAATAAAAAACCAAGGCCCCCCTTCAAGTTAAATGGTCCGTCCCTAAGTTAAAAACCAACTGGTATTTGGTTAACCACTATTCAAATAACGTATATTTTGAAAACCGAACCTCCCTAAATAAAAATTCTGGCAACAGGTATGTGTATTTTAATGCCCGATTTATTAAAAAAATATATTATCAGACAGTCAACTTTAAAAAGCGTGAAACCATGGCCAGTAATAGCATATGCGATTGTCAACTCCTATCGGTAAATTTTTGGCCTTGCTCTTTCCCTTTTGGTTACAGCAATGCATTCTATAAAAATTTTGAGATGATTTTATGCATAATTAATTAATCTGAACAATTGCATCAAGGAATTATGTAATTCCTTGATTGCATCATACACTGCATTATGCAATATAATAGTAATAATGCAACTTTTCATCAGTTATGTACAGCGGTTATCTGTTACAAAATGTAGAACACCATCATATCTTTAGAAGGGATTTTCAGTAGTTTGATATTGTATTTACCGTAAATAATCGAGTCGAGCTTCAAGGCCAGTTTCCTAAAACAAACCCATTTCAAACCTGATATATATCTGAAGACGTCAAAGCTTTAGAGTAAATTAAGACCATCTAATATTGACACAATTAAGCGAAAGTATATATGTTTTTTTTTGTTTTTTTTTTTGTATATCCTAAAAATGTATAGATTTGTATGAAAGTCAGAACATAATTCTTTTCTTATCGTATTAGATGAATGTCGTTGCCTTTTAGTTTGCGAAATGTTGTTTTCCAAAACATGATGAATATCTTAATTTTACTTACATGATTTATATAGTCATATAGAAGTACGAATAAAATTCAAATTAGATGTCTTTAATACTGAAATTTTGCAATTAAACAAAAAATGCAATAAAATGTTATATATTCTGTTACACGGTTGACATATCAATTCAAATTTCAAATAAAATTTATACATAAACTGAATTTATATTAAATAAAAATTTTAAAGGACTCCATCGTTTAAATCAAAGACATTGTTATATTCACTGAAAATTGCAATGGAATTCATTTAAATATATTTGATCTTTGCACAACTCAATATTAGAGGGTTTTCCTTTAAATATTGATAGAGAAACGTTTAAAATTAAAAATCCTTCTTCATTTATTAATACATGTAGTATCTTGATGAATAAGAGAAATGGTGATATTATGGAGTGTAGTTCAGGCAGGATTTGTAAGGGTCCTACTACTTCTACATAGCTTGATGTGCATATGGAGAGCTGTGACAGTGTCGGGCAATACTCTAGTTTGGCTGCTAGCTACTGGTAATGTTCTCCATATGTTAGAGCTTGAATATCGTATCATAAAAAGAAGAGGAGAGGAGGGCAAATGGTAAGTTAAACTAATAATGTACTTGCATTAAAAATGATATTTGAAACTACTTAAACTCTAAACTAAAACTGTTCTTGAAATGGAAGGTAATGTTATACTTTAACTTTACGGGGCAAAATCGGCTAAAAACCACCTTGTCGCCTTTGGATGGTTTATAAGAGCTAAAATAGAAGTACATCAGAAATGTAAAAGACCTGTTATTTTTGTGGAACACACAAATATAGGGAACACGGTAGCTTTATATATTGTGGCTTCTTTCGTGTAGAAATAGGGTAAAAAGAAAACTTTCGTGACTAAATTCTGTTTATGACACACGGATCAGCGTTTAACATCGCAGTTGATGTTTTTGAGGAATTCTGTTACAAACTCATTAGTTGTTGACATCAAAGCAACACGATTTAAAAATTATGATTATAGAGTATATGCGTTCTGTATATAGTTATACATTGTTATTTGTCACATTGCGTTCCCAACGAAACCAGTATCCATATTCATGATATTGTTGGTGAAACTAAATACCTCGTTGCATAAAAATATACTTATTATGATTTACAAGTTTTTATTATTCATTTTTAAAAGATCTTGTTAAAAAGATTTTGTTTGACACTGTTGGCTGGGTAAACAGTCGTTGATATATAAGTTTTTTTATGCATTTTGAACATCGTTATTGAAAATTAAAGTGCATACCGCGCACTTTCATCACCTTAAATCTGTCAAACGGTGAATCTGACAGCAAGTATAATATTATGCAAACAATGTCTTTCTATAAAAAGGTAGAATAAAAGAAATCTACTTTCAAAATGTCTTATGAATGGGCGACCGAGAGAATAAGTATGATAAAGCAAAGACGGTTAAGAAAAGGGGTGATTTAACTTTTAGAAATAATGATATCATATTCATCTGTCCTGGTATCTTGTATTACTAATGTGTTATTAAAGAAGTGTTTAACAGAGTACAAATATGGTAAAATTAAATTTGATTTAAAACCCTTTATCATATTAATATATTGAATAAAGAAACCCAAACGTCTTTCGCTAAATCTCAAGTGCAAAACTCACAAAAAATTGAAAAGATTATTTTGGGATTAATGTGTAATGAAGCAGAGAGTTGTCTGTTGTATATTTACATATACCTACTAGGTTAAAGTTATTTCATATATTAGGAATAAAAACACTGCCACCGTCAAAGGAATTTAATCCATAGACATAAGAGACAAGTGTACATACAGACTCAATAGTATCAGGAAAAAACGCTTTGTAGCACCGTCAAAGATTTGACATTCGTTGAATAGGACTCAGTTTTAGAACTCTAAGCATGGTTATAATCTGGAGTGTTGTTCAAGCCGTCTTTGTTCGGGCGCTATTGTTCTGCCATAGTTTTCTGTGTATATGGAGAGCTGTAACTGTCACAAAAAATAACCTATACTGGCTCTTATCTCTTGGGAATGTTTTGCATGTTATTGAGGTTGAGCACCGAATTCTCAAAAAGCGAGGACAAGAGGACAAATGGTAGGTTCAATCAAGACACGCATAATCTCAAGCTTATATACTCGCTCCTAGAAACCGGTGAGTTCACGTAAAATGGTTTGGGTAAATATTTGTGTTTCGATACGATCATTTAAATTTCAAAAATAGAAAACTGATACAAAACATCTTTTAAACTTCTTCATTTATTTTCTTTACCGGACAAATCATAATTTAGTTTCCTTTAAGACACCAAAACCAACTTTACATGAATCTTGGTAAGTTTTGTTCATATCTTGTGAACTCCTTCATGTTAGGCTTACCAGGTGTGATACTTCACTGTGTAACATCAGTACGAATACGACTATTCCAGGGAGATTGATAATACATTCATAAAATAAGAAAAATAAGGTCGGGCAATGGCATAAGTTAAATCTCACGATAATAATAAGATGTCACGGTAATTTTTGTTTTGGTTATTTTTGAATATTTATTGTTTGTTCAATTTATTTTCAACTTGAGTAAGTTACATTTCAGACAAAGCCTATATGTTCGTGTTTCTTATTAAGCTATCGTCTTTGTTACACGGTTTATTAAGGTAACTGTGTAATTCCATTTTTTTTTTATACTTTTATGACTGTTGAGTTTTCTCCGTCTCTTAAAAGGTGTATCTAAGTTATAAGGTGATGTACAATATCATTTTGATCCGAGGATAACTGAAAGAACGCCGATAGGACATAAAACAACTAACAATCAATCAACTAATCAACAAAATACATACACTACTCCGCATAATTATGTGACATATACTTTGTACGTTAACCCCTCCTGGAAAGACCCCAACTTTTTTCATAAAATGTCAAAATGTGCATTTATTGTTTTGTCGTTCTACATTGTAGGTTCTGTCCCTGTTTTTTCATCCACTTACTCAATACTATTCCCGCCATCTGGATCGTCGAGTTCGATCGTCTGAAAGATAGTCAGGCCATAACTAACAGCAACACCACAGTATCCCCACTCAATACTACAGAGGACGCTCAAGAGACTTTATTGTCCATAGAAGGGGTAAGATGTTCATGCAATACAAAAACGGGGCAAATAATAAATTTTCGAAGAGGGGGTCCATCTTGAGATCACTGAAGACAGAGGAAAGGGTTCCAGACCACTTATATGTACCTTTGTCGAAAATCTACACTTGCCCTTTTGGTTTTTGACACTCGAATTCCCCCATTGGTGCCTCTTTGCTTCTTGTAGTCTTTCATATGACTGCTGATGTTGCTTTGACAAAGAAATCTTGTATTATTGCAACAAACAGGAACTACCCTTACCCTTCCAGAGCACCTGTTTTCAAATTTGTTCAATGAAGTTGGCGGTGCTGATTGCAGTAATCATGGTACATGATCATGTAATCAGTTATGTTTTGTGGATGTTGCCTTCGATGTGTTACGGATTTGTGTTTATGGACTTAGATTTGAATGATCATGCTTTCTAAAAAATACAAGTTGTATAAGCTGTATATATAACAATGAACGACACAAAAATATGCATCAACGTCAAAATAAGCTTAAAGTATTCATATTTCTATTATAAAATAAACTTCATTTTCTATTGAATAATAAAATTGTATATTAGATGAAAACCACAAACAGTGTTAACGTTGAGTCGTTGCTTGATGATCCGCTTTTCAAATCAGTTTGGACACAAGAGAAACAAATTTATGAATTAAACCGTTGGTTGAACACAACCCGTGTGACTGTTACCCACAATTAGGAAAATTGAAATGTCTTTTTAAGTAGCTTATAGAGGCGAGGAGCCAGAAAATTAACTAGTTCTTTCAAATGTGAGGTTAAGTATTTGAGCATTGTAATGGCAAATTGAAACAGCTGTCCGAATAAGTTTTGAAAGGGGATTCCTAGCTGTAGCCTGAGGGGAGGGAAAATAGAAGCAGAAAATTAACTGGTCCTTTCAAATGTGAGGTTAAGTATTTGACCATTGTAATGGCAAATTGAAACAGGGTTGTCCAAGTAACCAAAGCATACTGACAGCATGGAGCCCAAGGGTAGGAAAGTTCGGAATTTTGTTATTTTCAAATAATAAAAATCTGCATTAACATTAAAAAACGCTGAAACAAAAATGCATGGTAATTCATGTTTAAAATGTTTTGTAAGTGCATCGAATCCAGTAATCATTTACCAATACAGTAATTACAAAAATTTTAAGCACCCCAAAAAATGGCTTAGTACTAGTAGTATCGGATAACAACATAAATAAAGTAAAGCCTTCCTAAAAATCTACACAGACACTTAAACAGCATTGAAAAAAGTAAAACATTCTTAACAAATGCAACAATTGTCAGACTTTTTGTGATTGCACTTTTTGATATTAAAGTGATATTTGCTCTGAAAATAATCAGAAGGATATTTGCGATTTTATATGTTATGGTTATGGTATCCATTAAGTGTACAGTTTTCTGTTTTGTTTGGGGGTTTTATGGGGCATATAGTGTTCGGGCCTGTTCGTCCGTTCGTTCGCTCGTCCGTCCGTACCAGATGTTTCAAGGTGGAGCAATATGTCTTGTGTTGTTGTTTTTTGTTGATGGTTTGATGTGGGTGCGGTCTTTAATTTACTATGATTTTGATTCTTTTGTAATATAAAGGTTACTTCTTAAAATATGCATACATGTAACGAAATTAACTGTTATATCGATACTTAACAAAGTATTTTGTTTATTTTATTCATTCCAGATAACGATTCCAATCAAGCTAGACGCAGATACTTGGGCTTCGGTGTTAGAACAAGGCTTTCTGTTCATCCTGATTTTAGGGAGATGGATTTTACCACGAGGAAAGCTAACAAGAGACCAACTCTCTCAACTTTTATTCATGTATATCGGGTCTGGATCTGACGTAGTAGAACTTTTTATTATTTTCGAAGAACCTGCCATACGAAGCGACAAAACTTTCGCCTATGCCATTTTAGCTGTATGGACAGTCAGTTTGTTGCAATTTGCTATTGTTTTGGTCTCAACGAGAAAAGGACGACTTGATGAAGAAGCGATAAACACCCCACAACCTAAAACATGGCGAAATAAACCAGAAAGATGTTTTGCCAAAATGGTAGAAATGGAAATTTGGAGTTTGTTTGTTACAATGCTTTTACAAGACGGTCCATATCTTATAATTCGGCTATGTGCTATAATTGTGAAAAGAGTGACTAGTTATGGTATTATATTTTTCGCTTCTAAAAATGTGCTTATGATAATGATGCTAGTGTACCGGGTGCTTGTCGTTGGAACCCATGAAAAGGAACTCGAACGGAAAGAAAGTGAAAAGGAAAAAGAGGAACTTAAAATGATCAGTAAAACAAAATTTAAATACCTCGGAAAGAGACTCGGTGAACTTCAAAATCAAAGTCAAAAAAGAAAGAAGGGCAAGGGTCGTGAAAAATATGGATTGGAAAATGGACCGGATAAACTTCCTCCTCCATTTTGGCCCAGTCCAAATTATTATTATAATCCGAACAGTTTTCGAGGGAATCCTTATAGCCAAGGATATTACTAAAGAAGATATATCTCAAAGAAAAAACATTGTATACTTGCACAGCAGGGAATATTTAAAATATATACCAGTGATAATGTGCCATAGTTTCGTTTGAATGTTATCAGTGCACATCAAGGACATCAAAAACCTGGCATATTTTTCAGTTGATTTTCAGATAATCATGTATAATTATATAGCTTAAATTCAATGTGATGTTTTATATTTTTTAAAATAAACAGGTCACTAAACAAATGTTTATAAATTGCATTTATTCCATCAAGGATTTTTTTTTCTGATGGGGATTTAAATGTCGTGACTATAGGTCTGCAATGACGCAAGGTGCTTATAGATTTAGACAAGTTTTTTAAAGTTTTTATTCGGCCTAAAGAGAGGATACTTGGAAAAAAGGGTATTATGAATTGAATGTTTAAGCCATCAATTATTTTTTGTGCGTGTCTAATGTTTTAATCCATAAAGCAAACATGTACATGTGGTGTTTTTTTTTTACATTTAAGGGTCTATAAATCATATAATGGGGTAATCTGACAAATTTGATGAATGGACTTTAGAGCTGAATCATTTTAACAAAGGATTTTTTTTTCAATTCTATAAAATAATGTAAAGCAGTAAAATTGATCTACTTAGATGTTTTAAAAGGGTAGAACTTAACTTTTTTTAAGACGCTGTCATAAATCATTGACCATGATACTTGAATTGTAAATTTCTTCGACTTAACTCCAATCACAGTTCTTGTGACAGATTCAATCTGGAAAAGTTATATCCCATATTCTTTTTTTATAAAGTTTTATGGCATGATTTAACATCCCTATTGTTAACATTTTTATACAAGAGGCTCCCAGGAGCTGAAACGCTCGCCTGGTCCTTAAGCCATAAGGGCCTTCTTTAAGAGACCGTCTGACAGAAACTTTTGTAGAGCTTAATGAGCTGAAGGTTTTTAGCAAGCAACAGCTTTTTTCTTTCTGCAATAGTTTTCATTCTTTAGGGCAAAAACATGAAAAATCACTATTTTTGACCTTTAAAGAGTCATAACCTCTGTAAGGGGTTATCTGACAGCTTCGACATAATAGAAACTTTTGTAGAGCTTAATGAGCTGAAGGTTAAAGCCAAAAGTGTGGCAACTAACAGTATGTCTCGCCTGCCCATACCATCACTAAAATCAACTACCTAAGCTTTCGTTTCTTGATATAAACACAAAAAGTGCCTGTATACCCAATATCAGATGCCTAGCTATTATACTTTTCAAGCAATTCATTGTCCACACAAGTATTACAAAAAGTTTTCAGCCTGAAAAAAAGACCTAAGTTCACAGAGTTGCTGGAGCTTGAAAATAGGGTAAGGGTCACACCATATGGTGACAGTTGCATAGACTATAACCTCACCTATCTGTATATACAATATCAGATGCCTAGCTATTATATTTTTCAAGCAATTCATTGTTCACACAAGCAAATCAAAAAGTGTTCGGCCTAAAAAAAAACTAAGTTCACAGAGTCACTGGAGCTTGAAAATGGGGTCAAGGTCACACAGCATGGTAACAGTTGCTTAGACCATATCCTGAACTGTCTGTATACCCAATATCAGAAGCCTAGCTATTATAATTTTTTAGCAATTCATCGTCCACAAACGTTTTTCAAAAAAGTTTATGGCCTGAAAAAATACCTAAGTTCACAGAGTCACCGGAGTGTTAAAATGGGGTCAAGGTCACTCGGCATGGTGACAGTTGCATAGACCATTAACCTGAACTGTCAATGGTAAGGCATATCATTGTCAAATCTTATAGTAACAGGCCAACCATGAATTAAAAGTAACTGTGGAAACAAATAAAATATTTAAATTTTTTGTCCCTTTTTGGCCCTAATCTGTTAAAGAATAGAGAGGGACCCCCAAAATCAATCCTATATATCTTTTTATGGTATGAAACGTTATTTTAAAATGTCACAGCATTTGGTAAACCAGAACAAAAGATATTGTGGGAATAAAATTAGCATTTTTGGCCCCTAATTTCAAAATGAAACAAGAGGCTCCCAGGAGCCTGAATCGCTCACCTGACATATGTGCCTGAAGTAAAGGTTATTAGGCAAAATCTATTTGACATTGAAAGGGTCATACATTTAATAAAGGGGTCATCTGACAATATGGTGGATCTTAAGGTGTTGATCACTTTTGTTCTCAATCAAAATTCAAAAATCTGTCACCCTTTTTGAGTTATTAGCAAAAAAAAAATACAGTTGATCCCAATGTTCTATTTTTAGCCACAGCCGCCATGTTTTACAACCAATCAAAAATCCCACATCAGTTCTAGTGCTAATAAACAACAATACCAAATTTGGTTCCAATTTGACTTAAAGTGTCAGAGGAGTTAACGTTTTCAATGTAATGAGGAAATGCTTTTTAAAAGCTCAATTTTGACGTTCTAAGGGCAATAACTACTAAAAGGAAAGGTCCTACAACGTTGACCCTGTTACACATTTTGTAGATCTTGATATGCTTAACAATGTGCAATTTAAATTTCTCAAATATCTTGTATAGTTTTCAAGATATTCAGCTAAACAGGTGCAAAATTTGCAAAAAATCCACAAAAAGGGCAATAACTCATACATGGATTGTTGGATTTTCCTCAAAATTTCAGGGTAGGTAGATCTTGAGGTGCTGATCACTGTTACCCTAGCCAGAATTTGATATCTGTAGCCGTTTTTGAGTTATTTGCAAAAAAATGCATTTTACCCCTATGTTCTATTTTTAGCCACAGCGGCCATGTTTTACGATTAATCAAAAATCCCCACATCAGTTCTAAGCACCAAATGCTAATGAACAACCATACCACAATTTATGCGGTTGTATAAAAAACGCTATTTTTTGCCTTTAAAGGGCCATAACACTTAAGGGGTCATCTGACAACTTTGACCGAATGGCGACTTGTGAAGAGCCTAATGAGCTGAAGGTTTAAGTAAGCAACAGCTTTTCTTTATCTGCAATAGTTTTCATTCTATAGGGCAATAAAAAGCTTCGCAGAGCACAGCATGAAAAGACTGCAACACGTTGAACCTTTTACTTTAAAGGCCCAATATTGATAGTCAATTGCTGTGGACACATGCAGCCCATGGTGGACTGACAAAGGTTCTTGACACATGCCTTCTTTGGTGGACTTTCCAGCCACATTTTACAAGGTATTCATTAGATTTTAACTATTTTAAAAGCAACCTTTGGTCCAGGTGAGCTTAAAAGTATATAAAAAATATTATTTTTGATCAAAGTCTCAAAAATTCAAAAGACAGTTGAGGTCAAAAGAGGAGGATGCAACTGTAACATTCCTACTCTGATGCATAACAAAATCAAGTTTAATTATTCTAGGACTTATCATTCCCGAGGAGTATAATTCTAATCCGGTAATTCATTTTCCACAAGTCTTTCCAAAAAGTTAGCTACAGCTTCCACCGTTAAGTTATTCATGGCTGGCCCTCTGTGACTTGATCACAGGCAAGACAATAATAACAGGTTAAATGACAACAGATACCAAGTGATGGCAATAGCTCACATGGCCTTACACATGTAAGGAAAAAATACATCAACCAAATTATACATACAGGCAAGAATTAGACTTCATCCAACATGTGATAAAATTTTATTCTGATAATATTACAATGAAGTGATGGGTAGCACTAAAATCTTGTATGGGTTACATGATAATTTTACAGTAAATGAACTTTTGGGATGATCACTGCAAGATGCTACATGGAAACACAGAAACTGAAAAAAAAATAATGATTTTTTTTGGAAACCAATGAGAACAAATGGGATAAAAATTTACCTGAAAATGAAAATAATGTGTTTTTTTTTCTATTTGCAGATTTGAATTTAAGAAGGTGTTGAATGTGAAAAACTCAGTTTTAATATTTAAAAACAAAAATATCCAAATAAAAGAATTGTGGAAAAAAATCATAACAGGAATTCATTTTTGAAATTGACTATCAGGGTAGGGTGGCCATCAGACATAAGTTATAGAGGAGAAAGGAAAGTGAGAAATATACAGGAGAGGGGGGTACAATCTCAATCAGAACAAACAAATCACAACATAAACACTGCTTAACACACGAATTACTTCTGATTATAACAAATAAATCTGTTTTAAGGATTTTACTACAAAGTTTCATGAAAATCAAATAAGAGATCAGCATTTATAATAGTAGTCCTGAGGGTACACAAATCTAATAGAAAAATAAATTTGAAAATTTTCTGTATGCTAGAAAATGGAAGATTCAAAAGCTTTGTTACTATTTTTTATAGTAGAGTTTCATGTAATGATTAATTTAATTTAAAAATAAAACTCCAAAACTTTTACTTTTACCAAAATCTAAGATTAACTACCCTGTGATAATCAATTTATATTATACTTGTATGTAAACAAGTTCTACAATAAAACTGCTTTATAAATCTAATATAGAAAAATGCTATAAAGTTTTTTTTTTAGTAAAACCCATCCTTACTTGTAAGCCTTTAACAAATGTGTGCTATAGTAATACACTAAACAGTAGTTAAACAATTTTTGTACCATATATGTATACTTCAGAATTCATTTTACCTTTGGAAAAGTGCTTTTAAACAGACTTGCTGTAATATCAAATAATAAGTTACAAATAAAAATGCTCAATCCAAATATTAAAGAATTCATTTGAAGATTTTTATACATGTGTATATTAACTAGTTGTTTGAAAAAAATGTACAAAAAATTAATTATTAAAATCTGCTAAAATTAGCCAATTTTATAAACAGACAAGTTTGGTAGTCTTGTAAATAGAAAACAAAGATGTCAAATAAATAGTAATCAAATGATGGATTCTTCTACACACCCTATGAAAATGAGCTAATTTGGCTTCTATAGGCAATATAAATCTATGCCTATTCCTGTACAAGATGTAATTCTTAAATTGTTGATAAGTACATTTGAATTCATATTTTTCATCCCTTTGTAGAAATGCATTTTGAACATAGACAGTAAAAAGTTTGTACTTCAATAAGTATAAGAAATGTCCATTTACAAAAAGAGTAAAGAGACCCCCTCCCATAAAAGAACAAAGTGCTGATATGAGTTTCCATGGCGATTTTCTAATTTCTACATATCAATGATCATAAAATTCATGATAAATTTACTATATCTAACTATACAAAAAAGAAAAAAAAAGATATCTGTTTTTAAAAAACGTACAACATTTAATAAATTGATTTTTAAGACATATTAATATGAAATTTATTTGACACAATTAGAATATTACTATATAAACAGCTGAATGAATTTGTATAAAATATGACAATAGTATAGTAGGAATTATTTTATCTAATCTTATTAAATATACACTATTTACAATGGAAATAAACATTTTACAAATAAAACTCTGTACAGCTGAACAGATGATGACTACATCCATATACAAAAAATAAACATTAACAAAAATTGTTGTGTGTAGTTAAAACGACAGCATATACTGTTGATACGAAATGAGATGTTTTAACAATATAAAGAATGAAAGCCATGACTTAAACACTGTCAGGAAGGGCTTAGTCTGCAAAAATCTTGAGTTTTTCCAAATATTTTCAATTTTGCATAAAATTTAATTATTCTCATCCTTTAAATGTACTTACATGTACTTGATTTTTAAAATTCAAATGTATACTCTTTAAGTTTTAACCGTCACATAAATTGTCTATGGTATGATGCCGACAGGCATACAGACTAAGAGAAAACTATAAGGCTTCAGAACGTCAATGTGGGGCCCTAATGAGTCATCATATGAGATTGGTGAATGATGGAATTTACCAAATATGTTTAAAGGACTGTAAAAAAGTAGGGTATGATCACTAATTTGAATTGCTCCTTATAAATAAGCAGCTATTTTACTTCTTATGTTCACTTACACCTGACTACAAATGTATAAAACTGTCTGTAACTAATTAAGTAAGGATTTCAAAAATGTGTATTTTTTTTTACAAATCCATTTGTCAAATAGCTAGTGCAATCTCAATTAGTCATTTTTTATCATAAGACTGCCTTAATGGTCTTTACTGGGACTTACTTAATTCTATTAAAAACTATCTTTTACAAACAAATAAGCTTAATACAAAATAAAGAAAACTCATCAAACTTGTGGCATGGTTTTCTCAGAATTTTAAGGGCTTTTGAAAAAGTATCTACAAAAACATTGGGAAATATTTAATAAAAAATTTCCAAAATAAGGGATCATCATAAAAAATTGTTTAAAAAAAATCGTTTTTATTCTATCCCCCTTAATTCAAATGTAACTATTTAACAAATCAGTAACAGTCCTTATATAAACCCTAGAAAGTTGAAATCTTAGAAAAACATCCTACAAATTTACAACCCATCACTTCCAGAGCGGGGGGTATACATCTATTATCTCTACTGAGGTAGCTACACCATATTATGCCTTTTAAAATGAGATAAGTTAGCAATAAGATTACATGATGATAATATAACAATATGAAAGATGATTTTTTAAATAGAGCAATATTATGGTACACCTTTAGATACATGTGCAATATACAAAGCAACTTACATGTGTTTCACATGTGTATTGTAGAAAAAACATAGACTGAAATTGTGTTAATAAAGTATGGTAAGTTGGGTTTTAAAACAGTGATATTTTATTTTGGTTACTTTACTGAAAATAATGTCAATTGCTTTTTAAAATTCAAATTTGTAACTTGTAAATTTCTTTTTTTTTTACTTAGTTGATACCGTCAGTAGTTGTGCCATTGCCTATGTTTTTTAAAAATATATTTTGGTCAGACTTTAACCTAGTACGTATTTTCACCAAAATATTGCTATATGTATGCAATATATACTAAGTCTCTCTTTTAAATCATTTGAAAGTAAAATCAGTCATTGAATTACTCAAATCAGTACAAAAGAAATTCATTTAAGACATGTTGTACATGATAAGAAAATGTTCCTCATTTTAACCATGTGGTAAAATTAATATAAAAAGACCTAAAGAGAAGAATATACAGTTAATTTCTCTTTACATTATTTCTACACACTCATAAACAATGATACACAAAAACACGTAAAAATAACACACTGAAAAATCAATCAAAATCTTTTTTGTACACAAAAAATTAACAAGTTTTTCATTGCACTATGTTAACAATATAAATATATCTTCTATCTTTCTTTATGACATAAACAAACATAAACAGCTAAATCTTGTAGCTAATCTACAAAACATAATCGTATACATGTAGCATCTATTATAAAAACTCATTGTCTTGTGTAAATTTGCTAGAAAAAAACTCTCATGTTCTCTGATAACAAAACTTATAACAAATTCTCAGACCTTAACTTTCTCTTAGAGATATCCAAAAAATACTGGTGTTGTTGGTTAATAAATTCCCCATTAAAAACTTTAAAAAAAAAAATGGCCAGATTTCTTGAAACAGGGAGCAGGTAAGCCACAGACCTGTTTTGAATCCCACACTATGGGACCCCATGTTGATGCTGTATACCAAATATTAAGAGGCTATGATTAGTAATTGCTGGAAAAAAATGTATATTTTTTTTCCTGCTCACTGTCACCTAAGATTCACAATTCTGGATTTTTCATTTCAGTAATCCAGCCAAAAATGAATCTGTCACTCAAAACACAAACTGCCTTTTTTTAAAATAAATAAATGAATCAAATTTCTGAATTTCACACAGTACTACAAAAGAGGTGATTCTACATTTCATTAGACAAAGATCAATTGTCATGACATTGAATCATGTTAACCATAGAACATACATTAATGCTGGTTTGAGGAAATACTCAAAGAAGTCAATTATTGCCATTATCAAGCTGAGTTAATTTCTTTTTAAAAAATCTTTCATAAATCACTTGCTCTTAGTTTAAACGATTTACTCTGTTTACAAATTATCTACAATGATTAATTTTTTGATGATTTTAAGAGACACAGGAAAATAAATAACATTACAAATTTACAATTTTCAAATCTTTTTTTCTTTAAATCTACAATATTGAAACTTTCACTCATCATAAACAAATTTCAAATTTTCTATTTAACAGCAAACAACACAAGCTTAAAAACCTGATTTGGTAAAAAATATCAGCAATTTATAATTTCCAAGAAAAATCACCATTCAATAGCAAATTTTCTCAAATGCATAAAAAAATTCTATGATACAAATTTTTTGAAAAACAATGACTACAAGTAAATTTTCAGTAAATACATTACACTTTGCCTGCAAATGCCATTTAGTTTATGTTGTTTATTTTAATTGACATCCAATTTCCTTAAGACTTCGTTTTGTACACCAGAAAAACTCTTGAACAACCAGCATTCTTTAAGATATCTCCATCAAGAAACACTCCATACACTCAAGATGAAAACTGGAGCAGGGCCTTTTAAGTTTGGTAATCTATTCCATATCTTATTACACGCCAAAAGGCAAGCTTATCCATTTTATGAAAGAACCTCATCGAACTTGAACTTTTCTCTGTGTAGACCACTATCTTTATCCATCAATATCTTGGCGCTATTGTATTCCTAATAACAAAAAGTTTGTTTAACAATTTTGAAGGTCCTAAGCCAGAGCTTAATGTATTAGTTCATCCATTTCTTGCAGTTCTTAGCACCACAACAGCATGGTATTTTATGTTGCTCATCTTCAAAGTCAAACTTGTAATCATACGTCAACTGAAAAGAAGAAATCAACTATTATTTACAAAATGCTGAAAATATTTATATAAATATGTCATACTGAAATGATTTTAGCTATTTTAGATACTCCCCTTATCCCACCAGGCTCTCTCTCTCTCTATTAATAATTGTGCCTATTTGTGCTCCAATCATTCTAAATCATTGTTCTGTACTTGTATGACTTATATGTTTGTAGACTGATTTATATGCCCAATGATTGGCCCTATGATTAGGAAATAAAGATATTTATCTATTTATTATTATTATTATTCAAAATGCTTTTTTCAGGGCTTAACTGTTCAACCAAGAAATCTTTTTCAAAGCTTACATTTGTACTGACATCATATTTATGTATTTAAATTTGTTCCATATCCAGAAGGTGTCTTTCATTGGCAAATTTAGGATTTGTTGTATTTTTAATCTAAGGTAAAATGCAAATTGACAATCAGAAACCACTGGTCACATTAAAGGTTGCTGGGTCTTTTCCATTGTGAATTCTGTAGGTAGGTTTTAATGCATACACTCATTCCACTTCTCATTATTTTCTATCACTATTTAAGCTAAATATACGATATTGAGATGTGGAATAAGTGTACGCGACACAACAAACATAAACAAACAGCAATTCAAAAAATCACAACGGAAAACAGCAAGCAGTCTTCAACATGACCATAGGTCACTGCTTACCGTCTTGCATTGGCCCAAGACTTATAATACAATACAAAAGTATCAAAACCAATCCCTAAATCATCAACGAAAGACTCAATTCTTGACATAAAACAGTTAACATAGAATGACAAGGACAAACAAAGGCTTTGGCAAAGTTTCCTGGCTTAGGACAGGCACATATAAAATGTGGCGGGGTTAAACTAGTTTTTTGGATCCAACCTTCCCCCTATTGATAAGCTTGCACAAAGCAACATATAAAAAACACACTGTAAAACTCAATCGACAAAAGTTCAATTCAACAAGAGAGAACCTAAGACAAAATACTGTACGAAAATAACAAGACAAGGAGGAACTCTCTTGAGAACACTCGAAGTTACTGACAACTAGCTAAGAAACATTTATCAGTATCTTGATACAAACTTAATTTTGTTTTTTTATATATTTTTTTTTGTCTTGGGGTCTCTGAAAGATCTCTTATACAAGACTTAGGACTTTGTAAACACCTGTTTAGACACATTCAATAATTGTTTCCTGCTATCTTATATATCAAGACAGACCACTCACCTCTTCCCCTTTGGGAATCCTACGGTTTGTTATAATGATGATTTTACTTTCTTTGTCAAATGGAACGACCTCAGCTACACAGTTAGGATCACACGAGTGATTAATATACCTAGCAGGACCACCTGCCATTGTGGCATCGACAACCTGATCAGAATCGATACGGAACATGTAAACACCTCGATTCTACAAAATAAATAGATATGTTAGAATATATTGCTGATTTGAATCTAAATCAAACTGCAGGGTATCCAAAGTATGAAAAATCTGTCAAGTAAAAAAATGAAGGATTTCATTTAACAGAAAGTAGGTGAGCAACAGACCTCAAATTGAATCCCCTGGTAGGGAACCCAATGCTGAAGCTGAAAACCATATATCAATAGGCTGTTATTAGTTGTTACTGAGAGTACTGTTACAAAAATCATTTCCTCACCAGACCACTGCCATAAATTCATCCCTTTATAACCCCAAATTATTCACTTTGTGAAATCAAGCAAAATATGCATCTATTATAATGCTCATAGAAAGATTTGTGATTTCTATATCTCAGATGAATACAAGCGTTGTTTTGTTATACTTTACCAGATTTGATCCACTTTAAATTGGTTGTTGGCAAAATGACTAGTGTACTGAAGATGCAAGACCTGCCAAGTAAAACCTTTCAAGCTGATTTCACTCTTATTTCTACTTGAGTTTGCTTTGTTGATTTTTGCAGTTTATTTTTTGTATGTGTGCCAATTGTTTTTATGGTGTTTTTTATTACGTTTAAGTCAACTTCTTTTGTTTTAGACTTTTTGGGCTTTCAACATTTAAATGCCTTATCGGTAGTCCTTTGCTTCTTAAATCAAAAATATAAAATAAGATCAAAAGTGTGTCAACCACCAAAACTCTAAGTCCTACCTGTTCATTATAAATCATTTCCAGTCTGTTGGCCACTTCATCTCTGATGAGATATCCTATATACTCTATCACCAATACATTAAGTCCTACCTGTTCATTATAAGTCATTTCCAGTCTATTGGCCACTTCATCTCTGATGAGATATCCTATGTACTCTATCACCAATACATTAAGTCTTACCTGTTCATTATAAGTCATTTCCAGTCTGTTGGCCACTTCATCTCTGATGAGATATCCTATGTACTCTATCACCATTGTGTGTTTCTCTAGGTCTCGTGCAGCAAACAAACCCAGTCCCTACAATAAAAAAACAATAATTACTGTAAACATATTTGTTTTCCAAATAACATTTAAATCATTTTCATGGGTACTAGGTTTTGCATCTACTGTATAGTATTCTGTTATTTCATGCATCATGTATATCTTTGTTTCTTTGTGGGACTTAATTTTACAAAGTTGGTTGATTGAGTAATTTGTAGAAAAAATATGTCACAAAAACAAGAAATCTTCTCTCCAATCCCTAAATTATAAAATAAACATTTACCATTTCTTCAATTCACTTGAGTTACATACTAAATATCAAGTCAATGAAGTTTAAAATTGCATATACATGCAGAAAACTGTTAAGAAGAAGAAAACTTTCAACCAATGACAACTAATGTAAGGAAAACTGGCTAATGTGTAAACAGAAATTAGATATGAAACAGACCTAAAAATTCAAAACTTGAGATAAAGACCTCTTATAAAGCCTTATACTAATGTAGCTGTGATAAGTGCATGTAGTTGCTGAGAAAACTGTAATCAAAGTTGTGTTTCAGATAGACAAACGTTAACCAGTAGACAGAGCTTTAAGCTTATGTAGTAATTGCCTTAAGTTTGAGTAATGTAATGTGGTTTTGTAATAGCCCCGACTCTTATCCAACTCAATAAAAGGGTCTTTGTCAGGAATAGGATATTGCCCTCCCCATAAACAGGAAAGCTATTTTCATTTTTGCCCCTCTCCACATTGGGACATATCACCCTGTTAAACTTTTCCTGATTTTTGTTCTGACAATACCTGAATTCTGGATCTACCAAGAAAGACATTAGTCCTCCACTCTGTCTTGAGCCTTCTGTATTGTGCTGATTTGGAATGAACAAACTGTTTCATGTACGGTGAGTTGATGTCTCCTGTTACCCCGGTAACCATAACAGGAAGTGAACGTGATGTATGACTTGATTGCAATGTATGCATTCTGAAAGAAACCAAGAAAGTGTGTTTTGATTTGTACACTATTGTATCAAAGTCAAGTAACAAAATAACTTGATGTTCTATAAGGGCTCTACTGCAAACAGACATTATTATGAATAAAACTTTTTTAGTGAAAACAAATCTTGAAGTTAACTGAGAATAGTGTTTCCACATTTTTTCAATGCATTTCATGTAAAGATTTTGTATGGTACAGACATACTGCTGCTTCTTTTTTTCTTCAGCTTCCCTGTTTTAAGGTGGCTTAGATTTCAAGGTTGTAAAATATTGCAGTTTAATTTAAATTTTGATAGTTTTAAACAAATTATTTTACAGTATGCTGAAACAACAGTGCTTATTTCTAAGTAAATTAATTCTTCAGCATGCAGTCTTACAATGCTTCTTACAATCGAGGTTTTTTTGGGGGGTGAATTTTAGAGATCACTTACTTTCTAAAATGAGTTCTAAGTTTTGGTTCAGTTCTAGCACACCCTGTTGGGTTGATTGTTAAAGGCATTTCTATCAGCTCACAGCGACCAAATTTAAAAGCGTAATTCTTTAAGAGATCAGTTCCAGGAAGCTGCAATAAAATGTTGATAAATGAAAACAAATTGGTACATCTTTGTAAAAGTTTTTGATATAAGATTTTAATATAAGTTAAATTATTTTTAAACTTCAAATTAACAGTCAATTTTTTCCATAATAAAGTTTATTCATGAATTTTATCAATATTATCAAATTTTTGTGTTGATTATTATTGAATTCATTTCATAATCCGTTACATTCAAACAAAGAAAAATCACAATATAGACATGATAGAGTTTTTTTAACTGAACTTGTAACTGCTTGATAATAAGAGTATGTATAAAAACTTAAGGGAGTGAGGAAGAAAAGAGGAGGCTCAAATGAACTTACAGATTCTATCACCCTGATTATTGCTGGTTCCGTCAAACCAAATAATTCCTCTCCAGTCATAAAACTAGGGAATATTTTCACCAAGTCAGCGTTTCTCCTCATTTTATCTAACGGTTCTAGCACTTTAAACCACACTGCACGTGGTGAATTGTCTTTCATAACTATATCTTCAAATCCTGCCTCGACGACCCGAATCATGAACTCTGGTCGACCATCATTGTCACTGATACTACACACATATCTACAACGTTTGTAGAGTCGTCTCATGCTCCAGTAAAAACGACTAGATTTAAAACCAACCTGAAAACAAGTCAATTTTTGATGTAAAGACAGCCAGTAAGGTTACATGTATATTACAATTTTATCAGAAAACACAAACTTCTTAAAGAAATTGAAAAAAATCACTAATAATTCCGCAAATTGTGATGAATTTCTTCTTTTGACAAAATTAAGTAAATCTTTTCATTGTTAAAGATGAGATGATTATGCTTCAGTCAGTTAGAATCATGATTGTTTTTATTATTCTGGTATAAAATTGGCTGATTTGTATTTTTCAGTCTGATACTTTCAGCTTGAGTTGTTACCTTAAATAAGCTAATTACTTTAAACAAGTTGTAATAGAAGTCAAGGTATGAAGAATAAGTTATATCAGAACTACATGGAGCCAGAAATAAAACTGATCCCTTTCTTCAACCTTGAATATACAGATACTTACAGGATAAATAAAATCTCTGGTATGAAATTTGCCGGTTGCTATCTGATGTGGTAACAACTGTCCCACACTGTGTAATATTAGAGAGCTGATACGGAGTGCATACGTCCCTTCCTCCTGACCTCGTATCATACTGTAAAGTAAATGTACATTTAGTTATTCAAGACACTTAATGGCTATCCCATTCAAATTTATAAAGAGGGTGTGGAGAATTCAGAATACAAATTTCAACCCTACCAAACACACTTTAGAAATTCTTGTCTGCATGTAATTGTTTTAGGTTATGTTATTTCTTGTATGTGTATGTGTATTAGGCATTAGCTCCCTTTTAGATGTATCTGAGCCATATACAGCAGTCAGTTTAATAATGGTGAAGGAAACCAGAGTACCAAGAGGAAACCACTGACCTAGGGAACAAGTAAAACATTTTACTCACTCTTTTTTAAAGAGGGAATATAAATATACAGAAAACATCACCAGCTACCTACAGGAGCAGATGAGGACTCTAAACCTGTGGTTTACAACAATGTAAAGAAAATAGCCACATGAAAAAATATTGTATATACCCTATACTGATGAGAGTTCTGAAGATAGAAAATTTAATTTTTCATTTTCCGTTTATATTGATGATCTTCAGAAATTCTTACCTGGCCACTTGTTTGTCTTCATCTCTGTTGACGTATACTTTCCTGTACACCGACAGATTTGTCAAGACATTGTCAGGCAAGACTTTGGGAGCATGGGGAGGGCATAGGATTGTCTGAAATGATAAATAAAGTTTCAAAATAGATTTTAGATTTAACTTTAAGAGCATGGCAGGCAAAAGATAATCTTTAAGGTAAAACTATTGCATTGTCTTTATGAAATAACTATATTTACATTTACATGTTGAGGACTGTGTGAAATTGTCATAATGTTTTTTTTTAAATACAATGTACATCTTTATAATTGAAGAGAAATAGAATATTGTTACAATAAAACAGATATATAGTATAATAGAAACAAGTATGTCTCGCCTGCCGGCACCATCAGAAACAATTATTCTTTCTTACTTCCACTATATTTTGAATTTACATGGATTTTCAGTTTCTGAGTTCAAATTAAGTTTATAGAACTTAAACATTGCAAATATATGCAATAAAAATAATCAAAGTCATTCAACCGGAAAATCAAGGTCAAGGTCAAAAGATGGGGATGCAACTGTGCTAAGCTACTACTGGGGCATATGTATACCAAGTTTCATCAACCTAGGACCTATAGTTCTTGAGATATGGAGGTGCTCCCAAAACTTTTCCATTGCTATTATATGTATTGAAAATTGTCAAAGTCACTCAACCAAAAAATCAAGGTCAAGGTCAAAAGATGGGGATGCAACTGTGGTAAGCTACTACTGGTTCATATGCATACCAAGTTTCATCAACCTATGACCTATAGTTCTTGAGATATGGAGGTGCTCGCAAAACTTTTCCATTACTATTATATGTATTGAAAATTGTCAAAGTCACTCAACCGGAAAATCAAGGTCAAGGTCAAAAGATGGGGATGCAACTGAGCTAAGCTACTACTGGGGCATATGCATACCAAGTTTCATCAACCTAGGACCTATAGTTCTTCAGATATGGAGGTGCTCATAAAACTTTTCCAAAAAGTTAATGCCGCCGCCGCCGCCGGTAAAGTAACACCTATGTCCCGCTCTGCTTCGCAGGTGAGACAAAAATCACTAGAGTTTGATTACCTTACCACTTAGATATGTTTAAAAAGTGCAGTCACTTGGTTGGTGATGTTTATTTTGTGTGTCATTTGGTCATTTTCCATTACTGCACTTCTTAATTAACTCTTTTTCAATTTTCTAAAACAAAGACCCAACAAATCTTGTATAGTAAAACTGAACCAGAACTCACCTTATCTTGAAAGAACATACATCCAGTCTTTTGTGCACAACCAAGATGATAATTTTTAGTACAGTTCACTTTAAAACACCCTAGGGTAGCCCCTAGCTTTTTACAAGAATAACATTCCACTGACTGGCCTCGTTTGAATGCCACATCGACATTCATGAGATCTCCGTTTAGAGTTTCATACACTTCAGATGACCATAACGCACAATTTAAATGAACCCACTTGTCAACATCCATATTCAACAATCTACAAAAGAAAGATTATTTTAACAATTTGAGAAAAATGGGTCAAAGTAAGAAATTGCAGGATTTCGTTGAACAGGAAGTAGATGAGCAACAGACATGAAAATGAATCCCACGTTATGGGACCCCCCCTGAAGCTGTCTATCAAACTTCAATTAGCTGTGATTAATAGTTGATGAGAAAACTGTTACGAAAATTTTCTAATTTTGACCATTAATGTAAAAAATTAACAGGTAATGTTAAATTAAAGTCAGTTAACAGGAAGTAGATGAGCAACAGACCTGAAATCGAATCCCACGTTATGGGACCCCATCCTGATGCTGTATACCAAATATCAAATGGCTGTGATAAGTAGTTGCAGAGAAAACAAATAATTTCTTCCCCGCCCGCCTGCCCGACATTTAACGTTTTATTACCTGGATTTTTCACTCCGTGAAATCCGGCCAAAAATAAGAGATTTTGATTGTTCTTTTTAAATAAACCAATTAAAGCATTTTAAAGTTGTTATATTTCTAAATATGTATACAAGAAATATACCATTTTGGTTCTAATATTTTGGGCATAGCCAATGTTCTTTTAAATATAATTTGTAAAATATTAAATATTGAACTTTTTAATGCCCATTTCAACACACCTGGGGCATAAAGGGGGGTAAGTTCTTAAATGGTGGAGGAAACCAAAGTATCTGGAAGAAACCACCAACCAGTGGCAGGTAATCCACTTGTTTTTGATTGTGGATTAAAAGTTGCTGTTGATTTGTGCAGTTTATTTCAAACATCATTTATCTTCTTTTGTATCAGATATTTTAAGTGCATTTTTTTTTCTTAAACAAAACTCTGTTAACAATTATAGGCGTTAGAATGCTAACAGGACATATCATTATGAACATTTGGTATTTCTGACCCTGCTATGATGAGTGACAAGGAAAAATCCCTATTACTGAAACTATTGTCCTCATCCAGCATTTTATCTTTATTGACTTATCAACCAGACAGACAGTGTGGAGAGCTTGTTTTAACAAATAATCATTTTTGGTTAGTACCTTGCAGTACCATCTGTTTGACCATCACCGATAACTTGACAGAAAACACAGCTACGCTTATCTTCAGGCATTGGGTCAGGTGTGATTATGGTTCCCAAAGCTTTCCATAGCTGAAACAAATAGACAATTTATATTGGATCAGGTGTAATTATGGTTCCAAAAGGTTTTCATAAAAATCTAGACAATATATTTTGGGAAATAATAACACATAGGAATTGAGCTTTATACAGCTGAAACACTGGAAGTAAGCAAGAACATGTACTGTAAACCTACTTCATTTTGCAGGGACTCATTTTCACCAAAATTTATGGGTACTCATATTACACATTTTCTGTTCAAAATTCTATTCATTTTATTCATATTTTTCTTGGCAGGTATTTTTTTTTCCCTAAATTGTTTGACCAGGAAATCCTCAAAAATAAATATTTTACAGCTTCAATTTGTTTACTACAGTTTGATCTTTGATTTCATGTATTCAACTCAACTATGGTAAAATGATCAATATATCTTGATGTCCCTGGTTTGTTCTTATCAGTTTTTTTAGTGTGTAATCTTTAGATTGAGCAACTCATTATAGATGTATAAATGCTTAACTAGGTAACTAAGACAAAATTACAAACCACTTCAACTTCACTTTTGGGTGTTTCTGGTCGATGCTGTAGTTCTTGTGAAAATGAAGGATCCCATTTTTTATAACGAATATTTTTCCATCGTTTTGGTGGAGGCTATTAAAACAATAAATAAATGAAATAAAATATTAATAAATATAAAATGTTAATATTCTATAAAGTTTATAAAGTATATTTCTGTAATAATTTTAACCTCCAACTATTAATTTCTAAATAGTATTTCTTGCAAAATTTTAACAATTTTTTGCTGCATCAAGAACATCAGGAAGTAATAGTGGTACATTTGAGCAATTTTCCATTATGTTTTTTTTCATGTTAATTTTGTATTTCTACAAAACGCTTATAAAAACAGAAAGACAATATGGAAGATACAATTTAAAATTCAATACATTTAACTGGCACATTTCTAATATCAAAAGATTTCACTTTAAAAAACAAAACAAGAACATGTCCAGAAGACATAATGCCCCGTCTCCAAACATTTGGGAAGGACGGACAAACAGATCCAGACATAATGCCCTGTCTCCAAACATTTGGGAAGGACAGACAAACAGATCCAGACATAATGCCCCGTCTCCAAACATTTGGGAAGGACAGACAAACAGATCCAGACATAATGCCCCGTCTCCAAACATTTGGGAAGGACGGACAAACAGATCCAGACATAATGCCCCGTCTCCAAACATTTGGGAAGGACAGACAAACAGATCCAGACATAATGCCCTGTCTCCAAACATTTGGGAAGGACGGACAAACAGATCCAAACACTATGCCCCCCATACTTTCAAAGATGAACACTAAACTCATATCATAAATTTGTACACCCAATAAATACCTTAGGTGGGGCATCTGATTTCTTTTTCCTTGGCTTCTCCAACTCTACTCTCCTGGTCGGTGTTGATGGGTCAGAAGTCGAGAGGTGTGACGAGCCAGTGGGTGTGGTAGGAGTAAGCTGGGGCGTCTTCTCTCCCGAAGAACTAGGCGTGAGGAACCCTGACCCCCTAGGACTGATCATGGTGGGTGGGGTTAGAGGGAATGGACTAAGGGATGAGGGAGACTTGTCTGCCAGAAATGTTGGATCTTGACTAATTTTCTGTAACCCTCCTGGCTTGAAGTAGCTCTTGTAAACCATGACAAATCTATCGTAACATTTCTGGTTACAAAAAGCTATGTCTTCATCTTCTGATTCCTGAAACAGTAAAAATAAGGAAACATTAGTATTGGTGTATATCATGTGTTTACATTCTGAATGATACTAAAAACTGAAAGTCTATTCTTTTAGATAATGACCAAGTGTACTTTGTTGAAATGAACCATTGCTAAAGTGTAATTGGATTTTCAGAAATAAAACAAACAAGAACAGATTCCAGGTCCCCCGCTATATTGTTGAAGGGGCATACTGACCTGAAAATCACTTACACCTTAGGGGACCCCTATAGGAGTCTGCATACAAAATTTCAGAACCCTAGAATTAGTAGTTACTGAGAAAAGTGTTAGGAAAAATTTAACATTGAGCCTATGGGAGAAAAAATGACTAAGTCGTTAAACAGGAAGTAGATGTCAGACTGACCTGAAAATCACTTACACCTTAGGGGACCCCTATAGGAGTCTGCATACAAAATTTCAGAACCCTAGAATTAGTAGTTACTGAGAAAAGTGTTAGGAAAAATTTACCATTGAGCCTATGGGAGAAAAAATGACTAAGTTGTTAAACAGGAAGTAGATGTCAGACTGACCTGAAAATCACTTACACCTTGGGGGACCCCTATAGGAGTCTGCATACAAAATTTCAGAACCCTAGGATTAGTAGTTACTGAGAAAAGTGTTAAGAAAAAGTGTGACGGACGCACGGACGGACGGACGGACGGACACCGGCATTTCCAAGTCCCCGCTCCGCGTTGCGGCGGGGGACAAAAATGGGTCAAAGACAGAAATGGCCGGATTTCGTTTAACAAGAAGTAGGTGAGAGACAGACCTGAAATCACATCCCACGTTATGGGAGCCCATGTTGATGCTGCATACCAAATATCAAGAGGCTGTGATAGGTAGTTGCTAAGAAAACTGTTACGAAAATTTTCTACTATTGGACATTATTGTCAAAAATTAACTAAGTCGGTAAACAGGAAGTAGATGAGGGACAGACCTGAAATCGCATCCAACGTTATGGGAACTCACCCTGATACTGTATACCAAATATCAAGTGGCTGTGATTTATAGTTGCTGAGAAAACTGTTACAAAAATTTTCTACTACTGGACATTATTGTCAAAAATTAACTAAGTCGGTAAACAGGAAGTAGGTGAGCGACAGACATGAAATCGCATCCCACGTTATGGGACCCCACCCTGATGCTGTATACCAAATATCAAGTGGCTGTGATTAGTAGTTGCTGAGAAAACTGTTACGAAAATTTCTTCCCCGCCCGCCCAACATTCACCATTTTATAACCCGGATTTTTCACTCCGTGAAATCCGGCCAAAAATGCAATCTGTATTAATTATAGGATAATTAATTGGGTCAAGTGAATAACCAAAATATGATCACGAGTCAGTGAACACACACAGATTTATACGAGTGCGCGGAACTTGTTCGGTGCACGAGTTAAATCTCAGTGCGTTCCCGCACGAGTGATCATATTTTGGTTATTCATGAGACCTAATTGATTATCGTATTTATTACATAGATAAAAAGCCGCTAATAAATAGTTTTTAATAAATTTATTCGAATGGCGTATGAATTTAGACCGCAGGAGTCATGCCGACAACGCAATACAATTCACGACGTCATAATTGAGTTTGACCGGAAAGGACGCAAGAGTGAAAATATTTTTGTTATTTCACACTGTGAATTTACCAGATTTTATTTCACTGGGAAAAATCGGTATTTCATATGCATCTATGTAATAAACAGTTTGCTCATTTTGAAACAAACTATCAAACATGTATTCTGTTCCTAATAATGAAGTTAAAAAGTTTAAAAATTGTGCATTAGTCTTTTTTTCCTTCATATCAAAATGATATAGAAATTAGGATTTATGTAACTTTTGTGTTTTCACTAACAAATCTAATATGTTGTCCTTGCATATGAGGGCTATTCCTGGGGGGTTGGAAGGCACTTTATATCTTTTTAGATGGGCCGTGGGGTAAATTATGTTGACTTTCATTATTCCTTATTATGAATTTTATGTAAATTCGTGCAAGTGGTGGGGTCTGGAAAAATGTGCCTTCCTATTTATGGAATAGCCCTGAATGTATTTTTTTATAATTTATCTTGTTCTAAAGCAAGTAATCTGTACAAATCTTGAGTCTTACAGGAACTGCTTAATCATCCGGAGTACCTGAGTTCACTCTCGTTTTGACTGGAGTTCGCGTTGTTGATTGATATTCAGTTATTTTTGTGTTTCCATGTTTTACATATTGTCTGTTTTTGTCCCGTACTTGTTGGTGTTTGCTGATTTTGTCTCTGCCCTTTTAGGACTTTTGACATTGGTTCATCTGCATTTAACTCTTACCTTAAATGTGAAGTGATCCTCTTTTATATTAAAAGGCATTTCAGATTTCTTTCTGATGTACCCTTTGTCCATAACAACCATGTCACAATTTCGACAAAACTTAGGCTTCATCTTTATAAGGTTGTGAATGTTGATAGGATCTTCTTTATCTGTAATATAAATGAAAATTAATCCACAACATGCCTTAGATTTCAATGATCTCATAGAGTATTCTGCAAGCCATTAAAGGATCTTCCATAGTAATCTAGATGGAGCCTTCCCTGGAAGGCATATGTTGCCTGCGTATCTATGTTTGTTCGCCAAACAGGAAGTAGTTGATTTTCAGCTATAAAATTGCCTTACACCTTATAGTTCTATGCGATGAAGCTACATACCAAATATCAAGAGGCTGTGGCATGTAGTTGCCTGGAAAACTGTGACAAAAATTTGGCATCTATGTCCATTGTATATAAAACGTTAAGTATTCGTCAAACAGGAAGTAGTTATTTTTCGGGCATTAAATCGTGTTAAACCTTAATGTACTATGCTATGAAGCTACATACCAAATATCAAGAGGCTGTGGCATGTAGTTGCCTGGAAAACTGCGACGAAAATTTGGCATCTATGTCCATTATATATAAAACATTAAGTATTCGTCAAATGTTAGGAAGTAGTTATTTTTCGGTCATAAAATCGCTTTACACCTTAAAGTACTATGTGATGAAGCTACATACCAAATATCAAGAGGCTGTGACATGTAGTTGCTTGGAAAACTGCGACGGAAATTTTTGTGACACCGCAGGACGATGCAGGACGACGCAAGACGACGGATAGTGCCAAAGTAACCCCTATATGTCACGTTGCAGGCGACATAATATATTGTGTTTTATTTTAATGAAAAATAAGTGGTGTTATTTTAAATGAAAGAGGTATTAACTCAGCATACTTAAGATAGGTTTTCAAAAGGGCAAGCAACAGCATTTGATACATAAAAGCAAGGCCCTGGAAACGGTCATATTTGCCGGTCCGAAATTTTGTCCAAAATGACCGATCAAAAATTCCCCAAATCGGACATTTCAAATTTTTTTTCACAATGTTTTTTTGGCAGTCGGTCATAAAATCTCATTATTAAGTCTGTCTGGGGTGTCAAACACAGGTGTGAATATGCTACAGAGCTATGCTAATTAGGTAATCGGTCACACCTGTCTGATCATAACCACGTGCATTGAAGAAGATTTACCTGTAGATGGTTTGAATTAAATCAATAATGTCAATTAACTGTACCAAGGCAAGGTGTTTGTTTTTGTTTATTAAAAATCAGATCTTCATTAAAATTGAGAAAAACACACTCAATTGGTCAAAAGAGTGTTTGTACACTATAGATACATTTGTTTACATAATTACGCATGTGCAAGATAAAAAAAAATCTGAAATATTTTCCAAACAATAATTAATTACCAGATACCTATAATGTGATAAATTTTATTGAACAGAATATCATATTTGCATATCTCAACACTTTTAGTTGATTTGTTTTTCTTTTGAAATAAAATCTAATTTTTGTATGTCACGTGTCTTCATTCGATCCAATCTACTTCCACTTTACTTTTACTTTCACTTTCACATGAACGATGTTAACCATGCAATTTTTAATAAACCATGAAGAATATTTTAAACAACCTTTATTAAAAGGATCAGGATATCTTTTTCAGCTTATTATAAAATATTTCAAACAAGCAAGTAGGCCCCTACTTGTTTGTGTAATACCTGATTGACATAAGATTTCAAGGAGGATAAAAGGGGGGCACAAGTCTTCTACTTAGGATAGAGACAAGATTATATGACATTGCATAAGAAGTGGTCTTTGAACATTAAAAATTTCGGGAAAAATGACCGAAATCAACTCAGAAATTTTCCAGGGCCTTGCATAAAAGAATTCTGGTTTTACAGATAAATGAAGTTTACAATACAAAAGATAATGAGATGTGGAATAAGTGAACACGACACAACCTGCAATATTAACGATAATTTTAAAAAATCCACAACGGAAAAAAGCCAATGTTTGTTTTCCTTTCATAAGATGAAAATATGGTGTAATTTTCGATTTTCAGAAGCTGTGATTCTGTTTCTGGTTGTTTGCTTTGTGTGATTTTTCTAGGGAAAACATGTTTGAAAACCCTTTAACCACTTAGTGTAGGAAGGCTGTTCAATAACTATCTAGATGGAGCGTCACACTGGAAATAGGGTTCTTAATATGAAATTAAAAACACTTGCTATCAATTAGTAGGCGATTTAAACCATAACTAGTTAATTTAAAGCTTAAACATGTTACAATAAAATAAATCACATCTCTAATTCTTACGTTTAAGATTAAGTTTGAGACCATCTGGTGAGGGACTTCTCATTTGGTATGTTGGAGGAACAGCTATTTTTAGAAGCTCTGCAATGCTGGATAGAACGCCACCTATGTCTTCTGCTGCCTTGGCAGATAAGGTCAAGGTCACAGATATATCCTTGTCTTTCATTGGATTAGACAGAGAGGAAGTGAAGCTGTTTGTTTTTCCATTCAAATCTCTATCAGCCAGTGCAGACAGTGTTGGATCAAGTTTAGTCAACTTCTTTTCAGCCATTTCTACATCAGTAACTGGTTTGGGAACCTTAATCAATAACAAACTCCATAAATATTATACATGTTTCAACAAAAGAATAAAAATATTCTAAAATGCTTATCATTTCATATGCTTTTCTCAACACATCCTTATTGGAATTACAAAATTTCTCCTGCAATGTGTTGTCCTTGAATGATAAATATGAATTGTATATTTTTTAAAGATCCTTTTCATAGTTTTCAGTTTACAAGAAATCAGCTTCAACCAACATGACCACAGGTTAATCTGATCAAGGAGAAACAAACATGTAGACTAAAAAAAATTCCCGATTTATCAGGGTTTGAAATTAGCACTCGCCCACTAGTCAATGGCCCCTAAAATTTGCTGTGGGCTACTAGAAATTTTATATTTTTTGTACAGAGCCACATTTGTAAGGTGCTTAAATTTTGGATGTGGGCTACCAAGCTAAAATTTTAAGTTCAAACCCTGTTTATGTTGGTGGGCAAAAAAAAATATTAGACAAGTCTGTCACAAATATGTATAACAATTGCAATATTTTTATTTTGATAAACAAGTGTAAGTTTCAAGATGTGTAGCTTATGTTTTCAGAAATAAAGCAAACATAACGTTCTAGGTTGAATTTCTTAAATCTACAATGTTTGAACAATACCAAAAAATAACAGAGCAAACTAACCTCAGAGAACAGTTTTTTGTCACCAGGTGGCATGTTATCTTGTAAGGACTCAGCTTTGATGGCCACAGGCTGGAGGAGAGGAAGAGTGGGAGAACATCTACGATTCTCCTCTTCCATTGGAGGATCAATGGGCTTTAGCATGGGGAATTCTAGATTCTCATCTCCAAACTCATGCTCTGGTGATGAGGATGAAATGACTGTATCAGGACTGTCAACCATTCTGGAAAGAAAATGTCAAATTATTATTTTAAAAAGATCGCATTTGAAATGATGGAAAAATATTTTAAAATCACATTGAGAATGACTATTTTAAGAAAACAAAGAGCACTGTAAGTGAGCTCAATATCAAACTCTGCATTGGAAAAGACTAAAGTAAATTGTTTACACTTGTTTGATATCAGAGATCAATGAAATGGTATGATGTACTTCATTCATGTAAAGTTTCATCAAAACCCATTAAACAATTTTAAGAGCAGTTGCACTTACAAAATATGTGGACAAACCTACAGACATACAAGGCAACTTCTATATTCTCAAAAGCTTTGTTTGCGAGAGGTATAAAATCATAAAACTTTCTTAACTGGCATCACCTCCTTTATGTGTGAATACTAACTTGTGAGAATGAACTCGTGGCTCTATTCTTGGAGGAGGTGGCAACTGTGGCACAGTGGGTTCTGATGGAATCCCTGTCAGCGAGCTGATAGAAAAGGGGGGATGCTGTCCCAACAGAGGTGGCCCAATCCTATCTTTTTGTTGTTCTGAAAATGTAAAAATTTTGTGAGAAAGATCAACATTTTATATAAATAAATTTTCCTCCAGGTAGAAGTGGCTAACAGCATTTAATAGTTAGATATCAATCTTAAAGCGCAAGCTTTTGCAACATATTACAATAAGACATTCAACAGATATTCTGGTAATTTGAGCTAAGTGGTCAATTCTAAAGGAAGAATATAATCAACTGGCAAACTTGTTGAGTAAATATACAATTATGACACAGATTCTCATTCTCAACAACTATTCCCACTTTTCTTTACAAATAAAAAAAATATCTTTGACTGCATTTAAGTTCTTTATGTGGGATTAATTGTATTGAGTGTTACTTTGTGTTGCTGTCATCTTTTGTGATTTTGCTTTTGCCTTTCCAACTTTTGTTATATGTGTTTTATAAATGTCACCTGTTTCTTCATGATACTGTTGGCTTTTAAGTCGACTGTTTCTTTGCATTTTCAGACTTACAACAAGAGAACATTTTTTACTCTATAGGTATATAACCAGGGGCGGATCCAGAAGTCCGTGAAAGGGGAGGCGTAATTGCTAAAAGTTCAGTTTTTGATGAAATTTGAAGTTGTGTGGTAAATTTTATACAGAAAAAAAAATAATTTCTCAATCAAATGGGGGGCGTACACCCCCTCCGCCCCCTCTGAATCTGCCACTGATAACTTTCACTAACCTGTTGTGTCCTGACCATCACTGAGGAATTTCCGCCTCGTATCAATATCCTTGGGCTGGGGGACACTGACAAGGGGCCCCAAGGGAGGCAACCCACCTAATGGGTTACTACCATAGTAGTCAGCCACACCCTCTAGATTAGCATTACCAAATCCACCTTTCAACTGGCTCTCACCTGAAAATATGAAAAATTATAAAATTTGTGATTAATTACAACATGAACAAGGGAGATTCAGATACATGTATAACTATGCCAAATATCATTTTCAAAAAAAGAAAAGAACAGAATTCTTGTGTTCATCACCAAAAACAAAGAGTTTGTAAAACAGGAAGTAGATAAGCCAAAGACCTGAAAACGATCCTTCCATATGAGACCCCTACCTGCAGCTGCGTACCAAAAACTGAAAGCCTATTAATAATTTAAGTACAAAAGTAATCTGTTACAAAAAAGTGAGAGGGATGCCATGCCCATCTATGTCCCAATTTGGTTAACTGCACCAACATACATGTGACAGATCTGTGATGACAAAGCTGGAGATTTTGATATTTTTGGATGGAGATTGGACCAAAAAGCAGGAGATTTTCAACGCTCAATAAAATTGCATTTCAATGTCAATTGGGGGCACTAGGGTGTGCCAAATATACATGGCTTCACTGATTAATGTCAAACTGTTTATACAATCATCAGGTCAATTATGGCAATAAACCTTTAATTAACACCTTTACCTGTTAAATTAACGTCTACCCAATTGACAAACCCCTAAAACAACGGAAATGTTTTATGACTGAACGATTAAAATGTCTATAAAACTAAAATTTTCTCATTTCTCGAAAAAGCGGGAGATTACATAAAAAGTCGGGAGAACGGGAGATGGATCAAAAAGTCGGGAGATTTCGTCTCCCGGCGGGAGAATCACAAGTATGCACCAAAAACAGTGGCATAAGTAGCAGTGCAAATGTACAAACATTATTCAAAGATGTGAGAGAAACTAATTTTGTAGAAATATAGTTATAAAAGATTTCTAAAACATTTAGGTTTTTTCAAAGTCGAAAGAGGAACTTTATCATGATACACAATAAAATATTCAATGAGAAAATATTTTTTTTCTTTTGGAGGTTTTTTAAAATCTAATCAGAAAATAAACCCATTTTCCTCAGAAATCAATTAAGCAAGATTTTTTTTCTCTAAAACTACATATTTTCAAATCTACCTTTAATTTGATTTAGTTATTTATCATAAATACATGTACTAATTACAGTGTGCAATGTTCCTTTACATCTAAATCTTGTTTTTAAAATCAGATTAAATACAGGTAAAGTGTCATGTTCCTCACCTGTGAGATACTGAGCACTGCCATAAACAGGACTGTTAACAATAGCACTGGTAACTTTTGGTTCCTGTAGAGGGACATTGGGTAACATCCGTAACTGAGCGAGGAAACTTTCAACCCGAGCATCTTTGTCTTCTTCCACGTCTACCTTCTTTTTAGGACGTCTCTGACGCTTCTTGGGAGGAGGTTGCGGTCCTGCCTGTTGCGTCATTAACATGGGATTTTCAGCAAACATATCGGGAGGAATCATCTGATCAACAGATTTTTCTTTCTTCTTTCTTTTTCTAGGTTCTGCTACAGGTTTCTTTTTCTTTCTCAAATCTTCAAATTCTCTTTTTCTTTCTTCAAACTGTTTCTTTCTTATTTCTGCAATTGCAAACAAATATTCTAAAAATTGTCAATAGATTCAAAATCTTAAGAAAACTGAAACCGTTGTTTTAAGGATGTTGGCGAGTCAGCTTTTGATATTTTTGACATTTTTTTTGGATTTTTTTTTTTTTTTAAATCAAAATAAGGCAAAAAGATTTGCACAGTAACCTCTATTTTCTTTTGTGTTCTTCGTAATACATAAAAAATATCTGTTTTACAAATTTATTCCAAATTCTAATCACTTTTTCACGGGTTTAAACAGCTAAATTATGGTTATGTTCAAGCTATGAAGAAATTGAGACGAGTATGGAAACCTATCAAAATTTTAGCTAATTTTGTATTTTTAATTATTCCCTTATGATTTGAGGCATCAATTTCAAAACCCCATTACTTTCAAAGTCACCCTTGAACATCCTTAACAGAAAATACATATCATTACAGAAGGAGTTTTTGTTTTTCTAAAAAAATTCATTGAAAATTTTAACAAGAAGCAGTGTCTTTGAGACAAAAGAGATGATCCTTTAGTTCTGCACATCACCCCTAAAGGCGTGGACTAAACAGATGCATTACTAAATCAAAGACAAGGTAAAAAATATCCCCTAATGAAATAGTCACATGGTATGGTTGAAGTAGCATAATTATGATAAAGAATTACAAAACTCCTCTACAAGTAGAAAGCAGAAAATAAATAAATAAGACAAATATTTTTTTGCCTTTATTAAATTTCTTTTAATACCTATACAAACTTATGTAGCGTTATAAGAATACAAGAAATGTTTCAAACTAAGCAGTCATTAAATAGACTGTAAGACCCCATACCTAAGATTTTCTCTCTTTCCTCTGGTGTCTTAGCTGCCCATTGTTCAGGTGTTAGTTCCACTTCCCGTATTGATGGCATGCTTTCGATCATCTCCAGCTGCTTCTGTTGTTCTGGAGTGAGTTGTAATATCGAGCCATCTTCAGAATCCTAATATATAAAATAAAACAATTTACTGAGTGACTATAGGGTGAAAAACAGCATTAACAGCATTGTTCGTTTGCTTGTTTTTTACGTCAGTTTTGTGTGGTGCATATATACATGTACTCCATATCCCTTCATTTTTAGATTAAAAGTAAATTAAGGAGAGTAAACTGCTGCTAAAGATCAGGAAATAATCATGTAGCTTTAGTAGCATGGGGATTTCTCAAAACAAAAACAATAAATCCAAAAAGATATGTTACAAATTTATGCTTTAAACATTGTTGAAAAGCTACTTATTGCCATATTGAAAATTGTCTTATTATTTTTGTATATGAAAAAAAAAATATAACAAGAAAAGTGGACATCTAATGCCTTATAGTACAGGCAGGTGTTTCTTAACTCACCTCTGAGAAAGGTGTCCCTGGGGGCCTCCCCATCCCTCCACCCATTGCCAGGCTGTTGGCTAACAACTGTTTTAACAGTGCATTCTGAGATGCTGTCCGATGGTCATCATCAGGGAAACCTGTAAATATAAGTTGAAAGTGCAATAACTAGGACATAACATTTAAACTGGAACAAAAAAGAATGATCATAGCTTAAATGTAGTTAATACATGCATAAACATAAAAAGATAAGATTCCTTCTAAATGTTATCTTACATGTATGTATCAGCATTTTAGTAAATTCAAATTTTAAAGATTTTAGAAAAATTAAAAGATTTAGTTTTAGCAGGAAATTGAGGTATTAAACTAGCTGCTGTATAACACTAAAGCAGTGTGGGTTTGTATGTGAGTGAATGTTTTTGTTTTTCACTTGTGAACTTAAACTTTGACCTCCTGGCCAGAAATCAATTAACTATTTTTTTCTTCTTATCTCAATTAGGAATGACCACAATATTTTGTCTGTCTATGAAGAAATAACATTAAAAATTGTGGCACACACTGTGTAACCTGTGAAGCAGGTTACTTACACAAAAGTATGTGCCACATTTTTTAATGTTATTTCAAATGGACAGAAAAAAATATTGTGGTCATTTCTTATAAATTAATTTCAATCACACGTTTTCTCAATAAAAAATCATATAATAGTAAATAAATATTTATCAATTATTAACTTTAATTATCCAATTGGAGCTCCACCTGATGAAAAAATTCATCCATTGAGAAATAACATAAGTTTTCAAATTGTAAACATATCATCTATACGTTTTATTTCATGTAATTATCTATAGCAAATTTATTTTAAGCATTCAGATTCATCTTGATCTAAATTAATTCATTAAACTTAAATGTGTGTTGGTTTCATGAAATTCTATCAAGGCTTTAAAAATTTCTTTATATTTATTAAATATTAAAATTTTCAATGTTTAGTTTCAAACAATAACTTACATGAACTAATTCTTTGTTCCAGCGGCTCTTGTTTGATTGGTGTGGACCCCACAGATGTTGTATCACTGTTGGCAGGAGATTTTGGTACTGGGCTTGGTGTCTTGTCTCCACCCCCTGTCATAGAGCTATGAGGACTAGGGGCCATGGGCGAGGCAGCTGGGTGAGGGCTCTGTGACTCTGATGCACTTTTCACTGAAGTTGTTGGTGAGGTCAAGGCTACAGACATCTGATTTGATGTTGGTAGCCCTGGTGGCATTCCATGTGGTCTGGGTGGCACACCCTCCATTCCTGTGGGCGAGTTCATGGGTAATCCTGGATATCTCGGTGGAGGCATTCCCCTTGGTGGCATCCCAGGTCGCATCCCAAAAGGTGGCCTCATTCGCATATTTTTCAACATCTCCAATTGATTAGGATCAAGTTTTGGCATCTCTCCACCTTCAGATACAGTTGGTCCACCAATGCCCATCTTCTGTGCAAGTGCCATCATCTCTGGAGACCTTGCCATGAATGCAATCTGAGGATTTAACATAGGATTAAACCCTGGAGGAAATCTTCCAAATTGTGGCATCATCCCTGGAGGCATTCCATGTGGCATTTGTTGCATTTCAGGACCTGGGCCTCTTGGTTTACTTCCCATTTTCTGACCTCTGACTTTCTGCTGCATGAAGTGTTGTGCCATACCCGGATGCATTTGGCCAAATGGTGGAAAATTACCAGGCATAGACATTGGTACTCCTGCACTTGATGGTATAGAAATAGCTGGATGGCTCTGAGCTGGCGTTGGGACTTTTTGCTGTCCAGTCTCTGAACTGGAAGTTGCTACATCCATAGAGGAGGCACTAGAAGAAGTGTCACCTGTAGCAGTACCACTTGATGCGGAAACATTTATAGAAGTCTCACCACTGGATGTGGCCATGCTACCAGTTGTTGCAGAGGAAGTGATCATTTCTGCTGTAGTAGCAACAATTGGAGATTCTTGACTAGAAGCTGTCGTACTAGCAGTCATTTTAACACTGTCTAATGATGAAGTATTAGTACTAGGTACTGTCACAGATGATTGCACATGAACTGCAGAACCTGAGGTCACCAGCAAAGAATTTGATGTTGTAGGCTCTACCTGTGAGTTTGTACTGGGTACATTGGTAAGTTCTGGTGTAGGTTTTATTGAAGTCTCTGTATTGTGTGGAGATTGTGCTGGTAACGGCTTGCTAACTACTGAATCTGTTATTGTAGCTGAATGAGTAGATGAAGGTTTACTCGATACTGAGTCTAATGTTGATTGCTGACCATGAGCTGGTAATGGCTTGCTTGATATTGAGTCAACAACTGTTGTCATTGGATGAGAATGAGCTGGTAATGGAAAGCTCACTGCAGTATCAGTTACTGTAGTAGTTAATGGATGAGAATGAGCTGGTAATGGTGTGCTCACTACAGTTTCAGTGACCGGTAATGAAGTGCTCACTAACAAGTCAGGAGTTGAATTTGCAGTTGTTTCATGAGGTATGGAATCTTTGCTAGAACTAGTTGCCAGACTATGAGACAGAGTTGATGACAATAAACTTTGTACAGCTGCATTAGGCTCCTTAGTTGCACCTGCATTATGAGACTCTTTAGATGACGGTGGTGTCGATGATAATTTCAAAGCTGTATTTGAATGAGTGGAATGTGCTGCAGGAGGTAGAGATTCCTGGATAGCTGCTGAAGGATGCAACGACAGACCATGATGGCCGTGAGAATGGGCTGGTGGTGCCGCACCAAACATATGAGGTGGCATGTCTGCTTTTGCATGTGAGTGAGCCACCTGTGGACCACCTAATGGAAAATCAGACTTACTGTGCTGGTGTGCCATTTGCATTAGACCTGGAGGAAGTGGGCGTATATCAATCTTCCCATGAGAGTGAGCAGGTGGTGGTTGATGCATGTCGATTCCACCTTCAGAATGTTTGCTTTCCGAGTGTGTGGATGCCGATGGCATTGAACCTTGACCTTTTGGTGTTGATGATCTAGATGATGATGATGAATGTGTTGTATCGTTAGTATGGTCTTTAGAGTGTCCTGTCGCTATAGGAATATCCTGCAGAGGATCAATTTTCAGGAGTGGGTCAGAAAATGATGGTCTATGATGCCGAAGTGTCTCAGGTGGAAGGGACTGTTGATGAGATTTATTCTGTCTTGGTCCTCTCGGACCTCTTGCCCTTGGGGTTCGTTGTGGTTGTGCTTGCTGAAACCTTGGATGTAGAGGGGGCATACTGCGAAACATCTGTTGTTGAAACGCTGCGGCCATTCTAGGATCAAACATCATTGATTGGAAATATGGATTCATCATGGGTGGAAACAAGTTCATACCTGCTGAACTCATCATGGGATTTGGTAACGATGGAATTGGAATCAGATGAGCATTACTTTTATCATGGGATTGCATTGACATATGAGGTAGACTCGATGGTATGGAGCCAATAGAATGTCCATCACTCGATGAGGAAGACTTCAGCTGATCAACTGATCCTTTTGTTCCTGTATTTTGTTCACTTGAGTGCGACCTTTGAGAATGTTTTTGTGCCTTTGTTTCTTCAGATGAGTCTTTACTCCCATTAACACCATGTTTTTGACTAGAATTGTGTGTTCTCTTTTCATCATTATGATGTGACGTTAAGTTTGTGTCAGACAAATTGGACTTTCCTTCTTCTAACAACTGCTTCTCTGACATCTTTTGCGAGGTTTGGCCAGAATTTTCTAAATTTTCTTGGCCAATTTCTAAATCTGTTTTCATTACATCTTTATAATTATTTGGTACTAAATCAGATTTAGAATTATTGACATTATCTGCTTTCTCTTTTTGTTCACTATGAGAAGCATTTTCTAACTTTATTGACGTCACTTCTGAATTTACATGTTCTATGAGTTTATTTTTTACATTTTCTTCCTGTTCTATCACATTCCCGTTTCTCTGGTTAGAATTGCTAGAATGATCACTATTTATCAAAGATTCTTTTGAGTTATTTTTAGCTTCAGAAGAGTCATTTCCATTACTGCCAGTTTTTGTATTACTATTTATAGATGTGTCTGGGTTTTTTGCTACATTATTTATAGATTCTGTTTCTTGAGATTCCATTTTCAGGGTCAGGGAAAAGGCAATATCTCCATTCTTGTACAAACATGGCTAGTGTCTGGGTGGTACCATGGACCTGTTAAAAGAATCATACAACTGGATTAATTTACAGCAAAATTATCAGTAAAAAAAAAAATAATAGCATGATGTAACATGTTATAAATGTAAATGCATTGTAAAATCTTTTGACGTCCTGTAATTTTTTCACTGAAAATGCTGACCCTTTACATTTCACTAATTAATAAATTCTTTTACAACTTTCTTTTTTTTAACCCTCTTGGTGTGAGAACTGATCCGAGAAACGTTACAAAAAGTGTTGGAAATAAATTTGACGTCATTGTAGATTTTGTGACGCCTTTTGATAATGATGTCACATTTTTTTCACCAGTGCAAAACAGATATTTTTGATTTTTACAAAATCATAAATGTTGAATAATGCAACATTTCGCTTAAACAAATAAGTGATTTAAGCAAATTACTTGACGAAATCACAACTTTTTTATTTTGTAAAGAGGACATTTTAATATGTCCTTCCCACAGTGACCGGATAAGGACATAAATGTCCCTATCAGGTTGCACAGATGAGGACATATTTGTCCCTCCCGCACCAAGAGGGTTAAAAACATGTTAAAGGTAATCATGTGCAATTTGCCCAGACATGCCAGTCTAAAATTTTTACTAACAACAGCCAAAAGTGTTTGCAGAAAATATTAGACCAGGAATAAGTGTGAGCGAGAAAAAACATTAACCTTTAGAGTCGATGAAAAACAGAATATATAGCAGAATTAAATTATATTTACTAGAACAACAGTAATGTGCAAAAAGGTTTATACATTTTTTAAGGACCTAATGATATATTATTTCGTGGGAAATTCCATGTCTGACATTATTTCTTCCCTCAACATTTATCTCCCTTATTGGGCAACTAACTCAGCAAGATAAAGGAGGATAAGGAAGATATAAAGTCAGATGTAGAATAAGACTCTGCTTGCTTTACAATCTATACTTTCTTCAACTAGCAAATAATATTACAATGAAGTGGCAGAATTTGAAATTGAAATGTGCATGACGTGTGCCTTGTTATATTTATTAAACTTTGTTTTTTCTTAAGACTTTATGGGCATTTTAATGCATATATATGTTTGCTTTTGTGTCATCGTTTTCTTATTGTAACTGATTTACTGTTACTTTCCTTCAAAGTTCAAATGTTTATTTACATTGTACATTGATGTCAAATCAAAATTCTGATGAACATTTAAATTATTTAAGCCGCATATTTAATCAACATCTGGACAATGTTTGAAATACTATTTAGTATGTAAAATAGTCATGGTTTCACACACATCATAACATATGTGTAGCTACATTTTCTTAACCACAGCCAGTCAAAAATTTAATTAATTTCAAAACAATGAAATCACAAGTCACACAAAAAAGATTTTAATTCTTGTCTTAAATATTATGTGTTCTAGTCCAAAATGTAAAGTTTTAAAAACAGAGAATTAGTTCATTCTAAAGCCTATATATTTAAGGGTCAAGATCTACTAAAATCATCAAAAATATGGTAAAAATACGACGGATCACATTACAAATTTACATGGCAACAAACTGCCCCCTTCATTGACCTACTTTTTCAGTTGTATTTTTTAGAGTAACTTTGCTATCGGTAGGGAGTTTGTTGTAGTTTTTAAGCAGAGAAATATTCAATTGATATAGTAACTTTCTTCTAGGAAGTATGAATGTATATTTAAATGAGAAATTCGATGTTATATCATCGATCTTACAATTTTGCCATAGACGCCATCTTTGTTTTCTTCCGGAAATGGATTTTTTCCAAACGAATTATAAATCTGCCTAATGACCACAAGAGCACCTGCTCAATATAAGAAGCGAAAGACCCACATATTCTTATAAAATCATTTTAAATTGCAATTGATTTGACAATTCACAACAAAATCAACAACCAATAATCTTTAGTGACGTGGAAAAAGTATTGCAACTTTTTTTAAATTATCCAATTAAATCAACCAAATCTAAAAAAAATTGAAAAAATATATTGTGAAGTTATGGATGGGCTGATATGATTCAATAATTGTGAATTTATTAGGAGAGTATTGCGGCTATGACTTCTGCTTTGTACTTTAAGAATAGACAAAGGTTGAATACAAAAAGTTTTTTTATCCATTTCACAATATAAATTTGTGACATCAAAATTTTACTTTCTTTCTTGTCTCCGGACATTGAAAAACTAGCTATATATAGTAAAACATTTGAGGCGGTTGGCCTCTTGCGATAGCAAGAGACGATTAAAAGGTCTTGAGAATGCGGGTACCAAGAAACAATGAAATTAAAGAATTTTTTTTTTGCTACTGTGAAAATTTGATAAAAATCGGTTGAGAAATTATATATAAATAAAGTCGCAATAATTAAAAAAGAATGTGGAGTTAGGGGAATTATTAGACGTTGTAATATTTTAGACACGTACCGCTGCATAAACGAAAAAAAAAAGAAACAAAAAAACAAAAAAAAAACAACAAAGATGTTTTAAGTAAAAAGGTGTTGAGCGATTAATCGGTGCCAAAATACAACTTCTTGAATTTATAAGATGCCTTAACAACTATAAAAAAAATTTCAACCGAAAGTACAAGACATTTTGAATGATTTCGAAAAGAACTGACCCCGGTGAGAAACCTCAACCAAAGAGCCAACTAAGCAGATGCTTTATTACTACAAATAAAATTCACAAAGTTGGCGGGGAGACTTCAGAATTATATGTATCCTCGTGGAACTGAGAGGAAGACTTGATTTGGTGGTTTTATGTATATAAACCATTAATTTGATACAAAAAAGAAAACTCATAAACAAATATTGTATTTAAACAAACACATTCATGCGTCAATAGTCTCACAGCCCAATCATAGAGTCCAACGACTCAATAGTCCGACAGCCGAATGATGCGACGGCTTAATCATCCAACGGCCCTATAGTCCGTCAGCCAATGGTCCGACCGTCATATAGTCCGATGACTCAAAAGTCTGCAAAATATGTAATTGGTGAAAAAAGACTCTCACAAGAGCCATAACCCTAATAAGATATTTTACCGAATTAGGACTTTTGTAAAAAATTTTGATTCTAAAAAGCTTATGACATATCTGTTATAGTCTATTTGATATGACCCAGTTTTATTGAATTTATTACATGAATACCCTTTGTATCAATCACACCAAGCTTCATTTAAATCTGTTGAGTAGTTTCAGAGGAGATTATGGCCCGACTACTACTGAATCTGAATAAATACGATGCAGGACCAATTACTGGTATAGAAGCATCGGAAGAGAGGTGCTGCTTTAGTTTCCTTGAAGCTTTCAACTGTCTTTCTTCGCACTGTGTCTTCCGGTGGCTAATTACAATGGGCTATTGTGACAACAATGAAAGAGTTCCTGTATTGATTGCATTTGGATGGTGGTACCATAAAAGTCCTGGTGTTGTTTGTTTCATTACGGTTTATGATGTTATTTGTCATAGTCCGGATTTGTCTCTTTGGTCTATAGCTGGTCTGATGTAAAGCTTCCTGTTGCCGGTAATAATCCTTACACTACTTTGTATAAAGGAACACCAATTTCACTGTTGGTTCTTCTGTCTCGTAATGGTGGAAGTCTCCTGCGATATGAATCGTGCCCCGTTTCTTTGTACTCGTTCGATTTGATCTAGTATGTCCTTTTAAAATAAGAATCCGGGCATGCAACTGATTCATACTCCAGCACAGATATGACAAAAGCAATGTAGGCTGTTTTCGGCATGAAATAGGGCGGTTTCTAAGGTCACGTCGTATAAATCCAAGGGTAGAGCTTGACTTGCTTACAATTTTCGCAATATGTTTAGACCATCCCAAGTCTTCTGAAAGAAGTACGTCTATGTATGGGGGTTCTGTGGTCTGTTTTAGAACTGTGTTGTTGAGGTTGTAGAGGCTGTTGGATTTTGCCTTAATAATACTATTGTTATAGCACGTTATGGAATTGAATCGCATTCGCCATTCTAATACAAATTTTTACAGGTTTTCAGGTCGTTTTGATCTTCATGGCTTTTGAAGGTTTTAAAGAGTAGGTAGTCGTCCTCGAAGAGCCGTACTTGAGACTTTACACAGTCAGGTAGATCTTTGATGTGACACAGGAACAACAAGGTTCCAAGACCTTTGCCTTGTGGAACCCCAGATTCTACTACTGCATTATTTGAATAATTACTCGCATTTCTCTTTTGATGAGGAACGATGTTAGCCATTTATGGAGGTTTCCTTGTATACCGTACTTTTCTAGTTTAGTTTATGGAGTAGTCCGGTCGTTGGGAATTGTGTCGAAGGATTTAGAAAAATCAAGTTTTATAACATCCTTTTGATTGGTTTGGTCGTATGATTGTAGCAGATCTTTTATTGTTACAATTAGTTGTGTTTCCCTTTAGTAGCCTGGTCGAAATCCATTGTTTAAAGATGTCAGAACGTTGTGCTCTTCTAGATGCGATAGCATGATTGCAAATGATATGCTTCAATAACTTGCAAGATATTGATGTCAGGGAAACGGGTCTATAATTTTTGGCCTTGTGGACGTTTGCGTTTAGTCAGTCCTCATGTAGTTCTCCGCTGTCTATCGAGTATTGAAAACGTTTGGTCATTCCAGGTGCAAGTGATTTTGCGCAGGTCTTGAGAATGATGTTTGGAATTTGGTCAGGTCCCATTGCCTTGGATGATACATATAGTTTTATCCTTGTCCGTCCATCCGTTCGTCCGTAAAACTGGTTAAGTTCTTGGCCAAGGTCCGCTACTCGGACACTAGATGTTGGGGTCGATGATATTTCACCACTAGATGTGTCTCGGGTAGGGCTACACCAGTCCATCCACTAGAAATGAGGTCACTTTGACCGATATTTTAGGCATGAAAGACATTGGTAATGTTCTTGGCTAAGGTCCATAGCTTGAATACTAGATGTTGGAAGTCAATCATGATATTTCACCGCTAGATGCGTCTTGGGTAACGTGACACCACCCACCAGACATTAGGTCACTGTGACCTTTATTTTACGCATTAATGACTTTTCCATAACTATGTTGGGGGTCAATGATATTTCACAACCAGATGTGTCTTGGATAACATGGCACATCCGACTACAAATAAGGTCACTGTGACCTATATTTTACGTATGAATTTGGTTAATTTCTAGATAAAGTTTATCCTGGATCATTCATGCGGAATATGTAGGTCAAGGTAACCCAATTTTGGCACAGATGCTTGTAACTATACAATTTGTACCCATTTACCAAGTATCATCTCTCTATCACTTGCAGTTGCTATGATATGGACCTTCACAAAAACTTTAACTTGAGTCATTCATGCGAAAAGTTTAGGTTAAGGTGACCTAATTTTGGTACTGATGCTGGCTTCCATCAAAGATATACCTACTGACCAAATATCATCCTAACATGATGTTTAGTTCCTATGTATTTGTATGGAACGCCATAGCTGCCTTATGATGATGTGTTTCATTATGTGATGATACTTCTTCATTATGTGATGGTACTTTGTCATTATGTGATGGTACTTTGTCATTATGTGATGGTACTTTGTCATTATGTGATGGTACTTCTTCATTATGTGGTGATACTTTGTCATTATGTGATGGTACTTTGTCATTATGTGATGATACTTTGTCATTATGTGATGATACTTTGTCTTTATGAGATCAAAGTTTATTATTATGAACAGCGCTAAAAAATATTCTTTTCTTATGACAAATATTTTGTTCGACACGTAGTTTTTCTGTGTATCCCCCCCCCCAAAAAAAAATAGTTTCCTAATGGTTTATTCTCGAATTTCAAATCCATAACCGATACATAATTCATTAAATATTTAAACTTTGTAAACATCATTTTTCTTCTTTAACGGCTTGCTCCACAAGTGGTAAGCTTAGTCTGTATATTTGCGTTTGGTAAGATTTTTATTGTCTCCCTTAATATTTTTGATTATTTAATATTCCGATATTGTATCAAGCGGATTTACAAAACTTTACATATACTATTTAGAAACATATTTTGATAATGACATATTAGAGTTATAGATTATTAATTTACACATTTAAAGTTATTTTGCTATTTTAATCACGCAAATACACCTTCATATTTTTATATAAAGTTTTGACATTGGCTCAAGGTCGTTTTATTGTAATGCAATACACATCCAATCACTTTGGAATGCGATACATGTTTATAATAGGTTAAATGTACTTTAACAGATCGCACCTGTTCTGTGCTACGAAAGAGCTATTAGAACATACTAATTTTATTTAATTAATCTGTGATATTGTTATACTATTTTGATTGATTGTTACTTCTATATTTGATACTTGATTTGTTGTAAATTTCAGAGCAATGTAATATTTGGTAATAAAACGATTGAACCCTACGCAGAGTTTCTTTACCCCCCCCCCCCAAAACAGCCCCTGCAACATTAATATATAATAAATTATATATTGGTTATTGATTTGAAATTCGAGAAAGCGACCTTTTGGAAACGATTTTTTTTTTTGGGGGGGGGGGGTGGGGTATACACAGAAAAACTACCTGTTGAACAAAATAAGAAATGACTATTTTTTTTCAGCGCTGTTCATAATAATAAACTTTGATCTCATAAAGACAAAGTATCATCACATAATGACAAAGTATCATCACATAATGAAGAAGTATCATCACATAATGACAAAGTATCATCACATAATGAAGAAGTATCATCACATAATGACAAAGTATCATCACATAATGAAGAAGTACCATCACATAATGACAAAGTATCATCACATAATGAAGAAGTACCATCACATAATGACAAAGTATCATCACATAATGACAAAGTACCATCACATAATGACAAAGTACCATCATATAATGACAAAGTATCATCACATAATGAAACTCATCATCATAAGGCAGCTATGGCGTTCCATATATTTGACAAAACAAAAACCATTATATACAGGTACATTGTAGGTATTAACGAAACGCTATATGATGCCTATATCACCCCCGAAGTCCGAACTGGGCTTGGGGATAAAGAGAACTTATGGTCAATTATCTTCCCTTAATGATTCTGAAAATAATAATAATAAAAAATAATACCTACCTCCATATGATGTACTTCTATGCAAAGTTTCATCAAACTGGTGTTGGAGGAGATGCCCTTACAAGGTATCATACGTGAACAAGTGGCTCCAAAGAGACTGAATCGCTCACCCGACTTGAAAATAATTTGGGGTACCGGAGGTGAAAAACTCCAATACAGGATCATCATGCAATTTCCACCTTGTAATGAAGGCTTTTGTAAAGCACATACAGCCAAACATTTAAGCAAACAGAAGCTTTTCTTAATCTTTTATAGATTTAATCTGCACGGCAATAACACAAAACTTGACAATTAGGGGCCATAACTTTATAGGGGGTCATCTGACAGCTTCAGCCTAATGGAAATTTTTGAAGAGCTAGTTGAACTGAAGAAAAGCAAGCAACATTTTTTCTCTATCTTCAACATTTTTTATTCCATAGGTCAAATACACGAAAAAACACTATTTTTCACCTTCAAAGGACCATAACCCTATTTGGGGTTATCTGATCATTTTGACCCTGAAATCATTTTTGTAGATCTCAATGAGCTTCGCTATTCTCCAATGCTAACTTTTCCTCTAGCACTGTACAGTTTTCAAGATGATGTCCAAAAACGGTTAAAATGGTCAATTTCGACGATTATGGGGAAATAACTCCTATAAGGAGTCGTCCTACAACGTTGACTCAATGAAGAGTTTTGTATAGCTTTTGATGCCGAGGAAGGAAGGTTGCTTCAGATTTTCTCTATCTCTTATACTTTTTGAGCTCTAAGCTTTAAACTATGGTCTGACCCCCTGTTTTATTTTTAGCAGCGTCAGCCATGTTGGTTGATTGCCAATTTGGCGTGCACAAATTTCACACACTTGGTAGAGGACACCCTTAAGATCAAGTGTGCAAAGTTTCAAAGCAATCCCTTCAGTGGTTTCAGAGAAAATTTTTGAAGAAAAGTTAATGGATTTGGACTTCAGTTGGAATTTTCAAAAGTAATCAAGCCGACAACCAACTACCCCTTTAGTAATAAAACTAATTATAGTTTATTTTATGACTGAAAATATCATTTATTTATCATTTATTTATTTAAAAAAAAAAAAACCAATGAAATACAAATTTTATTTTTTCAAGTACCGAAATGACTAGTACCGAGTACCGAAGTGACTAGTACTGAGTACCGAAATGTCTTAATTCATCGGTACCGAAGTGAGGGGGTGTCACAGCCCCCGCCCTCGGGGTACAGAATACCGTTTAAAAAAGTGACAGAATACCGTTAAAAAGACTGGAATACCAAATACTCTAAAGATCACGACGTACGCGTACCAAAAGCCTAAAAATTCGGGGTATCAGGACACTTCGGTACCTGGTCACCTCGGTACCTAGACACTTCGGTACTGGCTTAGACATTTCGGTACTCGGTACTGGACAGTTCGGTACTAGGTATTGGACACTTCGGTACCGACAAAAAAAATGAATATTGCAACATTGGATAGTAATTTGATAATAATAAGTGTTAAATTTACGATTTTTATTGGTATTTTAAGGGTAATGAATGGTAAATTGAAAACTAGCAACGTACACAAAGAAGTATGATTATGTATGACTATGATGGAAGTGAATATTTATGTTAGCTAGAATTAGTTTTTCAACTAGATTTTCTAGATCTGTTCATGTAAATATTTTTTTAATGATTGGTCGTTTATCTTTTTTTTTAATTTTGGTAACTAAATGAATATCATTTAATTGGTGGATATCACTTTTTTACTATTCACAGTCATGAAGATCTCTTTTTGTCATCGTAAAATTAGTTCATTTTGGGTACATATATCCTCATTTATGGGGGCATTTTCTGAAACCCATTTTCTTTCAACATAATTTGAATAAGTTTCAAATGTCATAAATCTGTTTTTAACAGATAACATTTTATGATTGTATTGGATGTTGCTCATCCCCTTGTTTTGGACATCCCTGCTACATTTAAAAACCCAATCTCATTAAAAACTGGATATTTAATGCTCGATCGAAAATCTAAGCTTTTGATAAAACGAATGATCTTATTTTGCTACTGTTTCGACAATATCTTTGTGCCTCAGTCTTCTCTCTGCCTCGTCTACTGCTTTAGATACTGACCACTTCTTTCCTATTCTTGTCTCTACTCCTGCTGATCGTACCTTCTCATCCCTGTATTCCTAAAGTGTCATCACAAGTCTGGCTTTGCTGGTCTTTAATTCTTCTACAATTGAAGTTAACGGTAGTTGAAGTTTTGCCGTTCTGCTATACAGTCCTATTGAGGTGAAGCTTGGAGGTACTCCTAACCATTTCCTTAGATGATTGCTAACAGTTCTCTCAAGCTTCTCTACTGTTGATGTTACTACTTCATTAAATCATTTATTTATAAAAAATAATGAAATAAAAATTTTATTTTTCAAGTACCGAAATGACTAGTACCGAGTACCGAAGTGACTAGTACCGAGTACCGAAGTGTCTTATTTAATCGGTACCGAGGTGACCAGTTACCGAAGTGACTAGGATTCAAATTCGGAATATCGCGTACCGCCATAGACATGTACAGGTCTATGGTACCGCGTACCACACCTCGGCGGCAAATACCTTTTAAAAAGCACGGAATACCGCGTACCAAAAGGGCTGTGACACCCTCAAGTGACCAGGTACCGAAGTGACTAGGATTCGGACGACGGACGCTTAACAATGACAAAAGCTCACATGACCCTTTGTGTCAGGTGAGCTAAAAACAAGCAGACATAAAGAAATTGAGCAGTTGCACACAACTGCTCGTCCCATTAAAAAATGGAGGTCAAAGTGACCTAAATCTGGATAAGATGTTTGTAAGTATCCAAGATCCACGCACTGACCAAATGGGTGTAGGTAATCATCGAGTTCGAGTTCGAGTTCGAGTTAGAGTTCGAGTTAAAGTTCGAGTTACGACTCGAGTTCGAGTTAAAGTTCGAGTTAGAGTTCGAGTTATTATTCGAGTTCGAGTTGAAATTTGAGCTAACTCGAAACAGTGATTTTTATGGCAATAATCGAGTTACTACTCGAGTTCGAGTTAAGGTTCGAGTTACAGATCGAGTTAAAGTTCGAGTTACAGATCGAGTTAGAGTTCGAGTTGGATATTTACTTTAGTGCAATTACATGAATGTTGTAAAACAAAGCACTTGTTGGTGTTTACTGGTTTTGTCTCTGCCCTTTCGGACTTTTGACATTCGGATACCCCATTGGTACCTCTGCTTCTTTTAAACTGTTTAAGGTTGTCGTCTAGCAATATTCTCATTTATAAATATATGTATAGATATGATTAAAAACCAATAAATGTTCATATTTACGTAATAAAACAAAGACTGTGGACAAGAAGCAAATATGTACCAATGTGGCTATCTCCCGCCCAATTTACAAGCGGGGGTATGATAAAAACTTATGTGTACATATACAGCGGAATCCCCGTATTTTGTCTTTGAAATTCTGAAAATATTATACCCCACTCGTAAGAGAGGGGGATATATTGCAATCGCCTTGTCTGTCTGTCTACCTGTCTGTCCGTCCGTCCGTCCGTCCGTCCGTGAGCTTGCCCCCCCCCCTTTTCAGGACAGTCGCGCATCTACTATCTGTTTTCTTAAAGAACTTAGACATCTTAAGGGTCAAAAATAGGACAATTTGTCGTAAAAGATTTCACGGTACAATGTATCTGCTGAAGGAATTGATTTCAAATTTGATACACAGCTTTATTACGATGAGTTGTAACGTGCCTCCCATTCCAGGTCAGTGAGGTATCGCTTCGAAGAAGAGGGAGTTTCCTGTTTTACCCTTGTCCACCCGTCCGTTCTTTCGTTCGTCTTTCCGTAATTTTCTAAGCAACTGTATGACGTAAATGTCTGTTTGTATGCCCCCGCTACGACATGTCGGGGGGGGGGGGCATTAAGTTTTACTCATGTCTGTCCGCATGTACGTCCGTCCGTCCGTACGTACAAATTTCCGTCAGGCTTGACTCAGAAATCGTACATGAGAATTATTTGAAACTTGGTAGGATTGTTCATTTTGGCAAACTGTACATCCTTAGCGACTTTCAGGTCTTTAGTTTAAACATATTTATTTATCCTGGATTGGGAAACAAGCTTAATGCTTATGTAAATCCCTCTCCAGCTAGCAGTTTGCTAGTGTGGCCTTTGCAGAGGCCCCCATTGAGCCTACTCTTATCGAACTCTACAAAGGGGTCTTCAACGTGCATGGGGTCACTTGCTCTCCATATACACGGGACAACCTTTTTTAGTCCCTTCCGAAGGACTAGCATCGTTCCTTGAGACCATCCTCGCAAATGGTGTCAAGAGAGAGTCGGAAAATTGGTTCATGAAATTTTCACCCCGGACGAGGATCGAACCACGAACCATGGTGTTAGTAGCCCGACGCGTTAACCACTACACCACTACACCTTTCGGACATCTACTTCCTGTTTGGGGCCCCCTAGTCTCATGGACACATTCCTTCCTTATTTCATATGTTTTCTATCAAGTTTCTTGAATGAAGACAACAACAATCGAACAGTAAGGGAGCGATTAGATTTTTAAGGGGGTATGGATATTTTCTTCGTCCCGCCTTTTTATTTTTGAAAAATCGAAGCCTAGAATTTTTGTATTGCGCACATTTTTATATTTTTTATTTTTAAACTGACATAATCTTTTTCAGGCAGATTTTTTTTAATTCAAAGCACCGTCCAGCTTTCAATTTCCTAATTTTTGGCATCCTGTCTTTTATTTCAAACTCGTCATAGCCCCCCCCCCCCCCCAGCACCGCCCCCCCCCAAATATCAAATGGTTGCTTCCTAACATAGCAATGTGTTAGAATATATGCGTCAGAAGCATTTTAATAGATTTCAGAATTTGTTTAAAATTTGCAAAAAAAAAATAAAAAAAAAATATACAACTCGTTTTATAACTCGAACTCTAACTCGATCTGTAACTCGAACTCGAGTCGTAACTCGATTATTTCCATGAAAATCACTGTTTCGAGTTAGCTGAAATTTTCAACTCGAACTCGAATAGTAACTCGAACTCTAACTCGAACTTTAACTCGAACTCGAGTCGTAACTCGAACTTTAACTCGAACTCTAACTCTGACTCGAACTCGAACTCGAACTCGATGATTACCTACACCCCTGACCAAATAACATCACTCTATCACTTGCTGAGATATGGACCTAAATCAAAACTTAAACCCGAGTCATTCATGCAGAAAAAGAAGGTCACAGTAACCTAACTTTGGTAACAAAGCTGGTTACTATCCAAGATGTACACACAGACCAGATATCATCTCTCTGTCAATAGCAGTTGCTGAGATATGGACCTTAACCAAAACTTTAACCAGTCATTCACGCGGAAAAAGTAGGTCAAGCTGACCTAGTTTTGGTATGGATGCTGGTTACTATCCAAGATGTACCCACAGACCAGATATCATCTCTCTATCAATAGCAGTTGCTGAGATATGGACCTTAACCAAAACTTTAACCAGTCATTCATGTGGAAAATGTAGGTCAAGCTGACCTGGATTTGGTATGGATGCTGGTTACTATCTAAGATGTATCCACTGAACCAATATCATCTCTTTATCACTTGTAGTTGCTGAGATAAGGACCTTAACCAATACATTTACATAAGTCATTTATGCAGAATATGTAGGTCAAGATGACCTAGTTTTGGTTACTTTCCAAGATGTACAGGGTTTCCACCCAGTTTTAGTTATAAAATTCCTGACTTTTCCATGATTTATCAAGGCAATTCTCACCTTTTCCCATGACCAGTTGTTAACAATTATCATATAGGTTTCATTTAAAATTATAATAAAATTATTTGTCTTGTATTTATTGTATTAAAGAAAAAATTGCTTTTAAAAGTTAATTTTTAAACATGTACACGTAGATATATATGCATGCCAATACTAAACAGTAGTCAAAATAGAAATTTGACAGGTCATTCATTTTCCATGTAAAAAATTCCATGGCTTTGGAGTGAATTTATAAATTCCATGACTTTTCAAGGCCTGGAAATACAATAATAGAGTTTCTTGACATTTCCAGGATTCCAGGAACAGTGTGAACACTGTATATATTCACTGACCCAATATTATCTCTCGTGGCTGCTTGGAAATGGACCTTAACCAAAACTTTAACCCAAGTCATTCAAGTGGAAATTGTAGGTCAATGTGACCTTATTTTGGTACGGATGCTGGTTACTATCCAAGATGTACCCACTGGCCCAATATTATCTCTCTATCACTTGCAGTTGCTGAGATATGGACCTTAACCAAAACTTTAACCCAAGTCATTCATGTAGAAAATGTGGGTCATGACCAAATTTTGGTACTGATTTTCATCCAAGATGTAACCACTGACCAAATATCATCCCTCTTTGATGTTAAGTTCCAAGTAATTAACGAAACAAAAATCATTATGCAAGTGTGTACGTATGAACCAACAAACCAAAAGCTACATCCCCTCCCAAACCCCTTTGGGCTCTGGGATAAAAATAATATGTATTCAACTTAGTTTGAAGCACTGTCAGGATAAAATGACTGAAATTGAAAATACAAAATACTGTACCAAAGCCGATAGTTTGGTTATGCTGTATATGCATATTTCAAGGAGTAACCTCTCATCAGCAGCATTTAAAGATTTAAAGGTCGTAAATCATAAGTAATGACAAGAAGTACTCAAACCTGCCAATTCTGGCACCAAAACATCAATCATGTCCAATACATTGTACAAGGAAAGAAATCTGGTGTTTTCATCTATTCTAAATTTAGACATTAGGAAATTTGAAAAAAAAAATTGGGCATTTAATGTGACATCAAATTATACCCCCCACAATATTCATCAATAGTTCAATATATTTGTATATATACTGTATATATATATAATATATATAGAAAGAGAAAGAAATGAGTTATCTTTCTTAGACCAGAAAATTTCATCTTTGTCAAATTTTAAAAATTTACAAAGTGGCAGTTAAAGTGTGTATAGACGATACATAATTAAGTCGCCCAAAACATAGTTTTGGGGACTTATTGTTTTTGCACCGTTTCTTATTATTATTATTAAGTCGCCCAAAACGAAGTTTGGGAGACTTATTGTTTTTGCACCGTTTCTTATTAAGTCGCCCAAAACAAAGTTTGGGAGACTTATTGTTTTTGCAGCGTTTCTTATTAAGTCGCCCAAAACAAAGTTTGGGAGACTTATTGTTTTTGCACCGTTTCTTATTATTATGTCTCCCAAACGAAAGTTTGGAGACATATTGTTTTTACTCTGTTTCTTATTATTATTATTATTCTTTTTCTTCTTTCTCCCCGCCATGAACTTGTCCAGTAGTTTTCTCTCAAACGCATAGGGGGATTAGCACGAAACATTGTAGGAAGGTAGATCGGTTACTGAAGTTGTTGACGGACTTTTCAAAAATTTCAAAATGGCCGCCGTTTCCGTGTAATTGGCGAAAGTTCATAATATAGGACATTGCAATATCTCGGTAACCTAGGTGCGTAGGGGGCTGAAATTTTGTAGGTGAATAGAGCAAAAGGAGCTCTTCAATAATACGAAAAAAAATTTTGAAGCGATATTTACGGTTTTCGAGTTATTTTCGAAAATGTGATTTTTCGGGCCCAAAAATGCGAAAATCGTCAAAATGCTTCGATTTCGACAAAATTTTGTAACCTGGGGTTTTAAAAGATGGCGAATCATAATACGAGGTCAAAAATGGGTTCGTTTGGGAGACATTTTTGTGTTGGGCATCCCCAACACAGTCAGCACTTGTTATTATTATTATTATTCTTCTGATTCTTTATCGTAAAGCTGTCCTCCCTAATACAAGAAAACGGTTCAAGGAAATTGAATAACACTTGTTGGATTGGATAGTGGGTCACTCATAGGCGTGTAATCATGTTTTGAAATTTTCAAGATGGCCGCCGTTTCAAAATGGCGGCCGTCGGAAAAAGTGGGCGGAAAATTTTTTTTCATCGGATCGTCTTGAAAATTTGTCATCTGGGTAAAGCGGGTATGCTGAATTCAAATCTGCGACCAGATTTGAAATCCGACTTCCGGTTTTAAAATGGCGGCCATTTTACTACACCCGCCCCCCTTAAAAATGTGAACTTTGTCCGATTTCAATGAAATTTGATTTCTAGACTTATTTTGATGCACTGATTTGATTGGAACTCTATCCAAGGCGATTTTGGGCGACTTGTGTGTTGGCATCCCAACACAATTATACCTAGTTATTATTATTATTATTCTTCTGATTCTTTATCGTAAAGTTGTCCTCCCTAATACAAGAAAATGGTTCAAGGAAATTGAATAACACTTGTTGGATTGGATAGTGGGTCACTCAAAGGCGTGTAATCAAGTTTTGAAATTTTCAAGATGGCCGCCGTTTCAAAATGGCGGCCGTCGGAAAAAGTGGGCGGAAAATTTTTTTTCATCGGATCGTCTTGAAAATTGGTCATCTGGGTAAAACGGGTATGCTGAATTCAAATCTGCGACCAGATTTGAAATCCGACTTCCGGTTTCAAAATGGCGGCCATTTTACTACACCCGCCCCCCTTAGAAATGTGAACTTTGTCCGATTTCAATGAAATTTTATTTCTATACATATTTTATTGCACTGAATGGGAAGAAAAAGTATCCAAGGCGATTTTGGGCGACTTGTGTGTTGGCATCCCAACACAAATTATAGCTAGTTATTATTATTATTATTATTATTATTATTCTTCTGATTCTTTATCGTAAAGTTGTCCTCCCTAATACAAGAAAATGGTTCAAGGAAATTGAATAACACTTGTGAGATTTGATAGTGGGTCACTCAAAGTTGTGTAATGCACTTTTAAAATTTTCAAGATGGCCGCCGTTTCAAAATGGCGGCCATCAGAAAAAGTGGGCGGAAATTTTTTTTTTATCTGATCGTCATGAAAATTGGTCATCTGGGTAAAGCGGGTATGCTGAACTCAAATCTGCGACCGGATTTGAAATCCGATTTACGGTTTCAAAATGGCGGCCATTTTACTACGCCCGCCCCCCCTAAAAACGTCAACTTTGTCTGATTTCAACGAAATTTGATTTCTAGACTTATTTTGATGCACTGATTTGAATGGAACTCTATCCAAGGCGATTTTGGGCGACTTGTGTGTTGGCATCCCAACACAATTATACCTAGTTATTCTTATTATTAAGTCGCCCAAAACAAAGTTTGGGAGACTTATTGTTTTTGCACCGTTTCTTATTATTATTATTATTATTATTATGTCTCCCAAACGAAAGTTTGGAGACATATTGTTTTTACTCTGTTTCTTATTATTATTATTATTCTTTTTCTTCTTTCTCCCCGCCATGAACTTGTCCGGTAGTTTTCTCTCAAACGCATCGGGGGATTTGCACGAAACATTGTAGGAAGGTAGATCAGTTACTGAAGTTGTTGACGGACTTTAAAAAAATTTCAAAATGGCCGCCGTTTCCGTGTAATTGGCGAAAGTTCATAATATAGGACATTGCGATATCTCGGTAACCTAGGTGCGTAGGAGGCTGAAATTTTGTAGGTGAATAGAGCAAAAGGAGCTCTTCAATAATACGAAAAAAAAATTTGAAGCGATATTTACGGTTTTCGAGTTATTTGCGAAAATGTGATTTTTCGGGCCCAAAAATGCGAAAATCGTCAAAATGCTTCGATTTCGACAAAATTTTGTATCTTGGGGTTTTAAAAGATGGCGAATCATAATACGAGGTCAAAAATGGGTTCGTTTGGGAGACATTTTTGTGTTGGGCATCCCCAACACAGTCAGCACTTGTTATTATTCTTCTGATTCTTTATCGTAAAGTTGTCCTCCCTAATACAAGAAAATGGTTCAAGGGAATTGAATAACACTTGTTGGATTGGATAGTGGGTCACTCAAAGGCGTGTAATGCACTTTTGAAATTTTCAAGATGGCCGCCGTTTCAAAATGGCGGCCGTCGGAAAAAGTGGGCGGAAATTTTTTTTTCATCGGATCGTCTTGAAAATTGGTCATCTGGGTAAAACGGGTATACTGAATTCAAATCTGCGACCAGATTTGAAATCCGACTTCCGGTTTCAAAATGGCGGCCATTTTACTACACCCGCCCCCCTTAGAAATGTGAACTTTGTCCGATTTCAATGAAATTTTATTTCTATACATATTTAATTGCACTGAATGGGAAGAAAAAGTATCCAAGGCGATTTTGGGCGACTTGTGTGTTGGCATCCCAACACAAATTATAGCTAGTTATTATTCTTCTGATTCTTAATCATGAAGCTGTCCTCCCTAATACAAGAAAACGGTTCAAGGAAATTGAATAACACTTTTCGGATTAGATAGTGGGTCACTCAAAGGCGTGTAATCAAGTTTTGAAATTTTCAAGATGGCCGCCGTTTCAAAATGGCGGCCGTCGGAAAAAGTGGGCGGAAAATTTTTTTTCGTCGGATCGTCTTGAAAATTTGTCATCTGAGTAAAGCGGGTATGCTGAGTTCAAATCTGCGACCAGATTTAAAATCCGACTTGCGGTTTCAAAATGGCGCCCATTTTACTACACCCGCCCCCCCTTAAAAATGTGAACTTTGTCCAATTTCAATGAAATTTGATTTCTATCCATATTTTATTGTACTGAATGGGAAGAAAAAGTATCCAAGGCGATTTTGGGCGACTTGTGTGTTGGCATCCCAACACAATTATACCTAGTTAAAGTTTGTTTTTGCCTACAAAAACGATGTCTCCCCCCGTTTCCCCCAAAAGTTCCAAGTTCAAAGAACCATAACTCCCACAAACATTTGAGAATCAAAATTTCCTGGTAACATGCACAACTACATATGATGTTCTTCCTATATACCAAGTTTCATTGAATTCGGTTCAGTAGTTTCAGAGGAGTTGCGCTGACAAGATGATAAATGAGGATTTTCTGCAATTTTCTAACTTCAAAGGGCCGTAACTCCTACAAAAATTTGAGGATTAAAATTTCCTGGTAATATGCACAACTACATATGGTGTCCTTCCTATATACCAAGTTTCGTTGAATTCGGTTCAGTAGTTTCAGAGGAGTTGCGCTGACAAGATGATAAATAAGGATTTTCAGCAATTTTCTAAGTTCAAAGGGACATAACTCCTACAAAAATTTGAGGATCGAAATTTCCTGGTAACATGCACAACTACATATGGTGTCCTTCCTATATACCAAGTTTCATTGAATTCGGTTCAGTAGTTTCAGAGGAGTTGCGCTGACAAGATGATATTTGAGGATTTTCAGCAATTTTCTAAGTTCAAAGAGCCGTAACTCCTACAAAAATTTGAGGATCAAAATTTCCTGGCAATATGCACAACTACATATGGTGTCCTTCCTATATACCAAGTTTCGTTGAATTCGGTTCAGTAGATTCAGAGGAGTTGCGCTGACAAGATGATATTTGAGGATTTTCAGCAATTTTCTAAGTTCAAAGGGCCATAACTCCCACAAAAATTTGAGGATCAAAATTTCCTGGTAATATGCACAACTACATATGGTGTCCTTCCTATATACCAAGTTTCGTTGAATTCGGTTCAGTAGTTTCAGAGGAGTTGCGCTGACAAACTTTGTGACGGACAGACGGACGGACGGACAGACGGACGGACGGACACGACAAAAACAATATGTCTCCCCACAAAAGTGGGGGGAGACATAAATATAGTGCTTCAATAATAACTTTTTAACGGTACTCCGCAAGGTCAATCTTCACAACTTTAGACCAGATAACATTGTCTAGTGCTAGAACCTTCCAGTGCTTAATAGAACATTTTATATGGATTAACCGAGCGGGTCCGTAATTCTACAAGCAATCTGACATTGTATATAAATATATTGTGAGCGTATTCATATTATAATGGCGGTGGAGGATTAACTTTTATGTTTTACGGTTTTATAACCGTATTATTGTGATTAACTTTTACCTTTTAACTGTATGATTCCTGGAATCAACATAGTGCTTCTAGATTGGAGGGAAAACGAAAAGAAAGAAAGAAAAAGAAAGAAGTGGCAAAACTTTAATAATATTTTTCGGATCATCCTGAAAATTGAACTTGACCTGCATTTTATTGTTTTTCACAGCTGTGCAAATATTTATCTAAATCCCTTGACAAGTTTTCAGACTACCGGGTATAATCTGGAAACCTTTGAGGGACGGACAGACGGACTGAAAGAAAACAAAATGGAGGGTACAACATAATACCTCCCCATTTGTGTGGCGGGGTATATAAAAAGTCATTTTAGACCAACCAGAAAACAGATTAGTTTTATTAATGTAATAAATTCTTTTATCACAAAATAACAGTGTGTAAATGCAGCATTACTACTGTAGTAGTCAATGTTAAGTGTTACTATCCATTTTATTAGAATGTCATAACATAAAACGTTCCTCTGCAACTCTCTAGAACATTCCAACAACTGAACGGATACTGAAAATAGAAAATTAAAATTGAATAAAGATAAATGAAACAGATATTGTATAAGGAATTATTTAACACACTAAACACACTAAAAAGACCCTGCTTTCACAATTATGGAGCTCCTGTTCAGTACCCCCTTAGTTGCAAGGTCACTTTTATTAAAAGTGCATTAAGGTCAATTTTAAGGCACATTTCAATGAGGTAGCAGGTCTTTTTAATAGTGCTTTAAGGTCAATTTAAAGGCATATTTTAAAGAGGTAGCAGGTCTTTTAAAAGTACTTTAAGGTAGATTTAAAGGCATATTTTAATGAGGTAACAGGTCTTTTAAAAGTGCTTTAAGGTCAATTTTAAGGCATATTTCAATGAGGTAGCAGGTCTTTTTAAGAGTGCTTTAAGGCCAATTTAAAGGCATATTTTAAAAAGGTAGCAGGTCTTTTAAAAGTACTTTAAGGTAGATTTAAAAGCATATTCTAATGAGGTAACATGTCTTTTAAAAGTGCTTTAAGGTCAATTTTAAGGCATATTTCAATGAGGTAGCAGGTCTTTTTAAGAGTGCTTTAAGGCCAATTTAAAGGCATATTTTTAAGAGGTAGCAGGTCTTTTAAAAGTACTTTAAGGTAGATTTAAAGGCATATTTTAACTAGGAAAAACTGTTTTAGCCCACTAAAACGGATGTCTCCCCTTCCTAAATTTGCCAGAATAAGTTCAACCTTGAGGTCAAAAGGTCACAATGACATACATTGTACAACAAATTGTTTAATAATAATACATCTACATTCTAAAGCCATATGTCAAAGGATAAAAAGTTATGGCCGGTAGGTTTTGCATGTAAAATTAGCATTATTTGACCTTGAAATCACAGGGTTTTCATCATGTCAAATATGAAAACCCTATGTCAAAGGGTAAAAAATATATATGGCCAAGACATGTTTAACATGCAAAATTAGCATTAATTTGATCTAGAGGTCAAAGGTCAAGGTTGTATAAAAGTCATTCTGGTTTGCGACACATCATCTCATGGTGATACATCTACATGTCAATATTAAATTCCTATGTCAAAGAACAACGAAGTTATGGCCCTAACACACTTTGAATGTAAAATAAGCATTAATTTGACCTGGAAGTCAAAGGTCAAGGTCATATGAAAGTCATTCTGGTACGCCACACATCGTCTCATGGTGATACAAATATTAAAGTCCTATGTTAAAGAACACAAAAGTTATGACCCTGACACACTTTGGATGTAAAATTAGCATTATTTTGACATTGAGGTCAAAGATCAAAGTCATTATGGTACGATACACATCGTCTCATGGTGATACACCTACATGCCAAATATCAAAGCCCTATGTCAAAGGATAGAAAAGTTAAGGCCCGGACACACTTTGCATGTAAAATTTGCATTAATTTGACCTTTTAGTCAAAGGTCAAGGTCATATGAAGGTCATTCTGGTACACGACATATTGTCTCATGGTGATACATCCACATGCCAAATATAAAAGCCCTATATCAAAGGATTAAAAAAGTTATGATCTGGACACACTTTGCATGTAAAATTAGTATTAATTTGACCTTGAGGTCAAAGGTCAAGGTCATATGAAGGTCATTCTGGTACGCGACACATCGTCTAATGGTGATACATCCACATGCCAAATATCAAAGCCCTAAGTCAAAGGATAAAAAAGTTATGGCCCGGACACACTTTGAATGAGAAGAAGAAGAAGAAAAAGAAGAAGAAGAACTGACACAAAAACAATATGTCTCCCCCTTCTGGGAAGGGCAGACATAATGAGGTCACAGCTCTTTTTCAATGAATTAGCAAGGTAGGTATTTTTTTACCCTACCTGAGCCCCTTTTATGCAAATGGTAAAAGAATAAACATTTGGCTTAAACAGAAAGCAAATGAGAAACAGACATGAAATTGTTTAATCAATATAGTTCACTACAAAATATCAGGTTTTTGCATCATTTTACATGTATTGCTAGGAAAACTTTGAAAGTCATAGACATCAAAACAGACAAAAGGAACAACATATCCCACTATCTTAGAGTTAGGCCAAAACAAAATAAATGTTTGTTTCCAGCTTCCTACTCTTGAAAATTAGGGTATATAGGTAGGATTATTTTTTTATTATTATTTTACATTGAGTCAATGGGGAAGCAATCTCAACTTTAACAGTGCATGTTCCAAAATGCCCCCCCCCCCCCCATCTGCAAAAAAATCCAAGTAATACTGTGAGCGAGCTCACAAGAGGATACCCTCCGCTACATAATGGACTCTGTACTGCCAAAAACACCTTAAGTCCAATTATCTCCCCTGAATGATATCAAAGAGCAATGAAAATTCTTCATGCACATCTACATATGATGTACTTTCTTCATGTAAAGTTTCATCGAAATCCATCAAGCTGTTTAGGAGGAGTTGCGCTTACAAGGTCTCCCATTGAATACTATATTTTGAATACTGTATTCAAAAAGTTTAAGACCAAATATCTCCCCTGAATATTATCCGAGAGCAATGAAAATTCTTCATGCACATCTACATATGATTTACTTTCTTAGTGAAAAGTTTCATCAAAATCCGCCGAGAGGTTTACGAGGAGTTGCGCTTACGAGGTCTCCCATTGAATACTATATTTAAAAAGTTTATGTCCAATTATCTCCCCTGAATGATTTCCGAGAGCGATAAAAATTCTTCATGCACATCTACATATGATGTACTTCCTTCATGTAAAGTTTCATCAAAAACCATTGAGCGGTTTAGGAGGAGTTGCGCTTACGAGGTATGTGGACAGACGGACAGACAGACAGGGTGATTCCTATATACCCCCCCCAAACTTTGTGTGCGGGGGGAATAAAAATCCTAAGTTTACAAAAATATTGAATGGAATTACTAAGTACATGAATCCTAAAATGAATGGTACCTAATCACTGTGCATACCTGAACTCTTATCATGCTTATGATGTTCACAAAAATTGTGAACAGACACATATGAAAGCTTAAGTAGCCCCCCATTCTCAATATTTTGAAGTACTGTGGTTTCATTATCATTCATGGGGTTTCAATTTTCATGGTTTTCCTGAACGGTCTTTATTTGACGAAATTTGATACCCCATGGGAAGGAAATTTAACATTGATCGGTATGCTACAGACAGCAGAACAACGAATTGAAGAATCCATGAAATGATCCTTTTTCATCAAACCACGAAGATAAATGAATCCACAGTAAATTAATTAATGTGTGTATGTGTTGGTGTTTAACACCCTTTTCAACGCACCTGGGCCATATAGGGCAGTAAATTTTGAAGGAGGGGGAAACCAGAGTACCTGGAAGAAACCACAAACCTTGGGCAGGTAACTGACAAACATAATTACATTTAGGAGGGGAAGTACTGTTTTTTGAAAATTACAAACCGAGTTGCCATCCAGCTACCTAAAGTGGTAATTTACTAGTGATCAATAGAATAGTATTTAAACCAGTGCCTTTGACCTATTCCGCCACCACGGCCACTGATTAATGATATACATATTGAAACAAACCTTTCACCAGAATGCATTAAGTCAAATGCCTTATTGATCTCCTCCAGTTTAACATTATGAGAGACAAACTCATCCACTTTTACTTTCTTCTTCAAATAATCCTCCACAAGTTTTGGGACACTATCTCTGCTTTTCCAACCTATATGTAAGAAATAACACATATTTTATACCTTTTATCAAATAATCATAATTGTGGAAACTACATGTTACAAGCATTATCATATGTACCCTTTTCCAAACAGTCATGAAATCATATCATGTGTTGAATATAAAGTTTCATTAAGACTTGATTACTGATATTTAAGAAAGGGGTAGGGGCTCTAAGACCCTATTTTGGCCCCATAATTTCAGTGTATTTTATTTGATTGAACTATGTTTAATTTGCATTCTTAAAATGATGCAAACAAAGTGTTTGGCAATTATGGCATTGTAAGTTGAGAGCTTTTCTCTACACCGGTCTTTTAAATATGACTATTTTATAGAATTTGTCCAAAATATTTTACATTGGTTTTTGTTAAATCTGAATGCCTCCACAGGCTTCCACCTAAATGAAACTTAGCAAAAATATGCAAGATGACACAATATTGCAGTGTCGATTTAAAAGTCGATTTAAAAGCTCATTAGAGCTTGTGTTACTTTGTTATATATGCATCGACTTTAAATAAGACTTTAATTGATTGATTGAGTGTGTGAAATATCTTTTTGGTGGAGGCATGCGGAGGTATTTCTTTTTTTGAAAAACTGGTCTTAAATTTGTGAATTTTGCCGTTTTTTTTTTTTTAGCTTTTCTTGAAAGATGACATCATTAAGCAATCAATTAAGACATCATGTTAATGATGACATGTGTATTTCAGCTTGTTACATTACAACCATACATAACATTAATTAATTACACTATAAACTTGATCTGTTCTCCAAATTTATTTTCATAACAAAGTTGGGGCCAAATAAGCACCTTATAGCCCCTACCCCTTTGGCTATAAGGTAATCAATCTGAAATCTAAGATCTCAAATAAAAACTAGTGCTGATTGTGTTGGGATGCCAACACATAAGTCGCCCAAAATCGCCTTGGATAGTATTCCATTCAAATTAGTGCATTAAAATAAGTTTAGAAATCAAATTTCGTTGAAATCGGACAAAGTTGACGTTTTTGGGGGGCGAGTGTGGTAAAACGGCCGCCATTTTAAAATGGCGGCGTTCGCCTCAAATTTTTTTTCGCCATAATGCTCAGGAAGGATCACTCTACAAGTGTACCAATTTTCATTAAAATCCATCCACCCATCTCCGAGATCTGAGAGGGGCCCAAAAATCTTAAACGGCGGCCATTTTGAAAATGGCGGCCATCTTGAAAATTTCAAAAGTGGATTGCACACCTCTGAGTGACCCTCCACCAATCTCAGCAGGTTTTATCTTGTTTGGTCAAAGCGTTTTCAAAAAACGTGGCGGACAAGTTCACGATCACGTAAGGAAAAGAATAATAACTAGTGCTGATTGTGTTGGGATGCCAACACATAAGTCGCCCAAAATCGCCTTGGATAGTATTCCATTCAAATCAGTACATCAAAATAAGTCTAGAAATCAAATTTCGTTGAAATCGGACAAAGTTGACGTTTTTAGGGGGGCGGGTGTAGTAAAACGGCCGCCATTTTAAAACCGGAAGTCGGATTTCAAATCCGGTCGCAGATTTGAATTCAGCATACCCGCTTTACCCAGATGACCAATTTTCAAGACGATCAGATGAAAAAAAATTTTCCGCCCACTTTTTCCGATGGCCGCCATTTTGAAACGGCGGCCATCTTGAAAATTTCAAAACTTGGATGCACGCCTTTTAGTGACCCACTATCCAATCCAACAAGTGTTATTCAATTTCCTTGAACCCCTTTCTTGTATTAGGGAGGACAACTTTACGATAAAGAATCAGAAGAATAATAATAATAATAAGAAACGGTGCAAAAACAATAAGTCTCCCAAACTTTGTTTTGGGCGACTTAATAATAAGAAGAATAACTAGTTCTAATTGTGATCGCAAGCGAGTCACATATATGTCCCCTCACGTACCCCTCTTTGTCAATATGTCTCTTGGCATTTGAGATCACTTAATATACACAATATTCATCAAAATAGGAGTAAGTTTAATTTTGGCGGGAAACGGCAGCCATTTTCAAAATGGCCGACTACAAATAAATTTCAATGTAAAAAATCAACTCGTCATACCACTATTACCTTATCTACAAATTTTCATCAAAATCGGAGTACCTTTAAATTTTGGCGGGAAATGGCGGCCATTTTGAAAATGGTCGACGATAAAAAAATTTTGATGTCAAAAATCAACTCGCCATACAACTATTACCTTGAATACCAATTTTCATCAAAATCTGAGTAACTTTGATTTTGGCGGGAAATGGCGGCCATTTTTAAAATGGCTGACGAAAAAAAAATTTTGATGTCAAAAATCAACTCGCCATACCACTATTACCTTATATACCAATTTTCATAAAAATTAAAGCAAGTTTAAGTTTTGGCGGGAAAACGGCGGCCATTTTATCCGCCATTTTTAAAATGGCCGCCAAAAATTTTTTTCGATACCAAAAATGAACTCGGCATACCACTATTACCTTGAAAACCGATTTTCATTATGAAATAACAAAGTTGAAAATTTTTACATCACTATTACAAAATATATTGTAACAAGAAAGATAACTCAATTTGACAAAAAAAATAAATTTCGATTTTTTGCAAAATTTTGAGAACCGTAAGTCCGATTTTCAAAATTCTTTTTTTAAATGAAAGGTATTAAAAGTCTACACTTACCCTTTAAAGGAATTTTTCCTACCCCTGCCGGATTAGAAATGCCAGGTAAATATTCAACTTCGGTTTCGAGGAGCCATTTTGAGGCCCTTTTTTTACCTATAAGGGGTCGTTCGATTTTTACGAAAAATACAAAAAGCAAAATCTCCCATTCCATACTCTTGATATATGAAGTTTCAGCTTCCTACCTTAAAAGATGTCGAAAAAATGAGGTGGACAAGTTCACGGTCCAGAATACCGAGAAAAATAATAATAACTAGTTCTAATTGTGATCGCAAGCGAGTCACATATATGTCCCCTCACGTACCCCTCTTTGTCAATATGTGTCTCTTGGCATTTGAGATCACTTAATATACCCAATATTCATCAAAATAGGAGTAAGTTTTATTTTGGCGGGAAACGGCGGCCCTTTTCAAAATGGCCGACTACAAATAAATTTCAATGTAAAAAATCAACTCGCCATACCACTATTACCTTATCTACCAATTTTCATCAAAATCGGAGTAACTTTAATTTTGGCGGGAAATAGCGGCCATTTTGGAAATGGCCGACGATGAAAAATTTTCAATGTCAAAAATCAACTCGCCATACCACTATAACCTTATATACAAATTTTCATCAAAATCGGAGTAACTTCAAATTTGGCGGGAAACGGCAGCCATTTTGAAAATGGTGGACGATAAACAAATTTTGATGTCAAAAATCAACTCGCCATACCACTTTTACCTTGAATACCAATTTTCATCAAAATCTGAGTAACTTTAATTTTGGTGGGAAACGGCCGACGATGAAAAATTTTTAATGTCAAAAATCAACTCGCCATACCACTATTACCTTCTATACAAATTTTCATCAAAATCGGAGCAAGTTTAAGTTTTGGCGGGAAATGGCGGCCATTTTGAAAACGGCTGACGAAAAAAAATTTTTGATGTCAAAAATCAACTCGCCATACCACTATTACCTTACATACCAATTTTCATAAAAATTGGAGCAAGTTTAAGTTTTGGCGGGAAAACGGCGACCATTTTAGCCGCCATTTTGAAAATGGCCGCCAAAAAATGTTTTCGATATCAAAAATGAACTGGGCATACCACTATTACCTTGTAAACCGATTTTCATTAAGAAATAACAAAGTTGAAAATTTTTACATTTCTATTACAAAATATATTGTAACAAGAAAGATAACTCAATTTGACAAAAAAAAATAAATTTCGATTTTTTGCAAAATTTTGAGAACCGTAAGTCCGATTTTCAAAATTCTTTTTTTAAATGAAAGGTATTAAAAGTCTACACTTACCCTTTAAAGGAATTTTTCTTACCCCTGCCGGATCAGAAATGCCAGGTAAAAATTCAACTTCGGTTTCGAGGAGCCATTTTGAGGCCCTTTTTTGACCTAAAAGTGGTCATTCGATTTCGGCAAAAAATACAAAAAGCACAATCTCCCATTCCATACTCTTGATTTATGAAGTTTCAGCTTCCTACCTCAAAAGATGTCAAAAAAATGAGGTGGACAAGTTCACGGTCCAGAATACCGAGAAAAATAATAATAATAACTAGTGCTGATTGTGTTGGGATGCCAACACAGAAGTCGCCCAAAATCGCCTTGGATAGTATTCCATTCAAATCAGTGCATCAAAATAAGTCTAGAAATCAAATTTCGTTGAAATCGGACAAAGTTGACGTTTTTGGGGGGCGGGTGTGGTAAAATGGCCGCCATTTTAAAATGGCGGCGTCCGCGTCAAATTTTTTTTCGGCATGTTGCTCAAGAAGGATCACTCTACTAGTGTACCAATTTTCATTAAAATCCATCCACCCATCTCCGAGATCTGAGAGGGGCCCAAAAATCTTAAACGGCGGCCATCTTGAAAATGGCGGCCATCTTGAAAATTTCAATAGTGGATTGCACACCTCTGAGTGACCCTTCATCCATCTCAGCAGGTTTTATCTTGATTGGTCAAAGCGTTTTCAAAAAATGTGGCGGACAAGTTCACGATCACGTAAGGAAAAGAATAATAATAATAATAATAACTAGTGCTGATTGTGTTGGGATGCCAACACAGAAGTCGCCCAAAATCGCCTTGGATAGTATTCCATTCAAATCAGTGCATCAAAACAAGTCTAGAAATCAAATTTCGTTAAAATCGGACAAAGTTTACGTTTTTGGGGGGCGGGTGTGGTAAAACGGCCGCCATTTTAAAATGGCGGCATTTGCATCAATTTTTTTTTCGCACTGTTGCTCAGGATGGATCACTGAACCAGTGGACCAATTTTCATTAAAATCAATCCACCCATGTCTGAGATCTGAGAGGGGCCCAAAAATCTTAAATGGCGGCCATTTTGAAAATGGCGGCCATCTTGAAAATTTCAAAAGTGGATTGCACACCTCTAGGTGCCCCTCCACCCACCTCTGCAAGTTTGATCTTGATTGGTCAAAGCGTTCTCATAAAATGTGACGGACAAGTTCATGATTAAGTAAGGAAAAGAATAATAATAATAATAAAAAATAATAATAAGAAACGGTGCAAAAACAATAAGTCTCCCAAACTTTGTTTTGGGCGACTTAATAAGAAACGGTGCAAAAACAATAAGTCTCCCAAACTTTGTTTTGGGCGACTTAATAATAATAATAAGAAACCGAGCAAAAACAATATGTCCCCGACACTTCGTGTTCGGGGACATAATAATAATAAGAAACCGAGCAAAAACAATATGTCCCCGACACTTCGTGTTCGGGGACATAATAATAAGAAACGGTGCAAAAACAATAAGTCTCCCAAACTTTGTTTTGGGCGACTTAAAAAGAAGCTGGTTTAGAATTCTCATTTACCATAGTGAGAAATTAAAATATTAAATTTGGGAAAAACATAATTACTTCTGAAATTATTGAAATAACAGGAAAAAAGTCAGCTAAAAATATTATAGCTAATAGTACTGTAAACAAGCTCATAAAGGATACCAGTGCTTTATAATGAATGCTGTGGGGACGATGTGGAAAGAAAAAAGACGTGCGTTCAGTTCTACGTTGTATTTCGAATCGTAATCAAGCTATAACAAAGAGAACGTCACAATACATATAAATGATAAAAAAGAGAGGTGCGGAACGTTAGCGCCAACGTACCCGCCGAATTCCCGACAAATGCTATGCAAGTCCAATTATCTCCCTTGAATGATATCCAAGAGCAATGAAATTTCTTTACGTATATCTTCATTAGATTTTTCAAATTTATCTTAATTCTATCTACCACTTGCAAGATAAGGTGACAGACTGAAAGACAGAATGACTCCCTAAACTTTGTTTGCAATGAGCATGTAAACACAATAATGCTACCTGCAAATTCTGACTAACCTCCAAATGCTGTCCCTTTCCATACTCTTCCTGTTACTAACTGGAATGGGCGTGTTGATATTTCCTGTCCACTAGCAGCAACTCCAATGATAGTAGACACACCCCATCCTTTATGACATGCCTCTAATGCAGCTCTCTGAAATATACAGGTAATATTGGTAAGTGCATAATTCATCTTTTTTCTAAAATTACCTTTGAGACCATTTTCAAATCATATGCACTAAAATGTAAATGTGTATTGAAATGTGATTTTGCTTACAATAAACTTGCATTTTAAGTACATGTATCTTGTTACATGTATTAGTACAGCTTGACATCTCTATCAGATCTCTATATCAATTTTAGTACTTACATGTATTTTCTTATTTTTCTAACAAGATTATACTGTACTGCCAATTTCATTGGAAGATTTTGGTCAAGCTATGAGATAGCAGAGCCCATTTGATTAATTTTGTTAATGCATGTCTAATGAAACTGTTTATATTCAAATTCTTTCATACTTTGTAGGAAATTGAATAAAATAAATACACCGGAATATTTTTTGAAACCAAAAACAAATCCCTTTCAGAGTACCTGAGTTTCCTCTCATTACTTGCTGTTGCCATTTGATTGGTTTTTGTGTTGTCTCTTTGTGCTGACTGATTTGTCTGTCTTTTGGGCATTCAAATTCCCTGTTGATACTTCTTTGCCTCAGTCACAGATTTTCTCTATGTCTATTTAGCATATTAAAGACATGTAAGACTCTCTAAATATTTGCAGTAAGAATGGTCATTCCTGATTTTTTTTTTATGTCAAGTATTGGAAATGATAGACAAATGTCTACTTTTTAAATTGACAACAAGAAAATCATTGGTCTGTGAGCTCATTTGAGAGATCTATATATAACTTTTGTCACTTTTTGACATTTTGTTTGTCAGTGGGCAAAATAATTCTTCAGCATTTAAGGATAAGTCTAGAGGACTTCTGAAATCAATCTGAAATTCTGAGACATGCAGAATGAACATCTTTAAACCATCCTCTACATCATTCCCTCTCTATCTCTAGTGAAGCTCATTCTCACCATTGTGTGTACGTTGCCAATACATTCAAACGTATAGTCTAGTCCTCCATCTGTCATAGTGACCAGTTCCTGCTGTATTGGGTTGGGGTAGTCCTTAGGGTTCACTCCATCAGTCATTCCAAATTCTTTGCCTGAAATCAAATATTTACAAGAGTTTTGAGAATGATGACAATCATATAAAATCAATGACAATCAAATTGTTTTTAATTACAACGACAATCTGTCAAAAACAAATATCAATATCCATCCACATTTGAAAATACAAATGATTTCTATGAAAAATAGTTGACTCAATTCAATATCAAATTTCATCCCGTGGGTAAACCTGATTGGGGTCTGACAGACAACTACTAGTAGATTTAAACACTATGCTCCTTTCTATTTTCATAAACAGGGGATAAAAAATGTTTTAATTACTGTAGTTTCACTTTTATTCGTGGGTAATCAATTTTCGTGGTTTTCGTTGGTAGCCTTGACTCACAAAATTTGATTCCCCATTAAAAGGAAACATTGATCTTCATGCTGCAAATTTCAGAACCACGAATTTAAGAATCCACAAACTTATCAATTGTCATCAAACCACGAAAAATAAATGAATCCACAGTACTTGGAAAGAATCCCATACATTCTATAGCAATTTTCAATTTGTTTTCTAATTCCACTATTTACCTATTTTAAACTTTTCAGGATTGATATCAATGCCGATAATACGAGAGGCCCCAGCCTCCTTACAACCCATAATTACAGCTAGTCCAACAGCTCCTAATCCCCAGACAGCACATGTGGACCCTGGCTCAACCTAAAAATAAAATCATGGACCGTTAAAAAAGACCCATAATCACAGCTAGTCCAACATCTCCCAGTCCCCAGACCCTGGCTCTACCTGTAAATAAAAGATGGACCATTAAAATAGACCCATAATCACAGCTAGTCCAACAGCCCCTAGTCCCCAGACAGCACAAGTGGACCCTGGCTCTACCTGTAAATAAAATCATGGACCATTAAAATAGACCCATAATCACAGCTAGTCCAACAGCTCCCAGTCCCCAGACCCTGGCTCTACCTGTAAATAAAAGATGGACCATTAAAATAGACCCATAATCACAGCTAGTCCAACAGCCCTTAGTCCCAACAGCACAAGTGGACCCTGGCTCTACCTGTAAATAAAAGATGGACCATTAAAATAGACCCATAATCACAGCTTGTCCAACAGCCCCTAGTCCACAGACAACATAAGTGGACCCTGGCTATACCTGTAAATAAAATATGGACCATTAAAATAGACCCATAATCACAGCTTGTCCAACAGCCCCTAGTCCACAGAAAACATAAGTGGACCCTGGCTATACCTGTAAATAAAAGATGGACCATTAAAATAGACCCATAATCACAGCTTGTCCAACAGCTCCTAGTCCCCAGACCCTGGCTCTACCTGTAAATAAAAAATGGACCATTAAAATAGACAAATAATCAATGCTAATCCATCATCTCCTAGTCACCAGACAGCAACAAATCAAAATTTTGTTGAATCATTCATAATTTGTAAGGTAAAATACATGAATTTGAGAGGGGGAATTTTTTGTTTGTCAGAAACTTGATGCAATACCTGACCTCCCAAATATTAAAGTTAAATCACCCACAATATTACCCAAAAAAATTGATTTCAGATTGTGAAATCTTGGTTATAAAATTGTAAATGCTGGGTCGCGAGCAGATTCTTAGCAATCATTGATCACAGCCTCTTGATATTATGAAACATCAGCATGAGCTCTCAGGTCTTGGGGTTTAGCTCACCTACATCATGTTTAAATAAATTCCCACATCTGACAATTTTTGACTTTTTATTTTAAAAACTTCACTAGCATAAAATTCATATGGTAAAATCTGTATAGATCAACACTTTGTATACCTTTGCTGTGTTCAGAGCAGCTCCATAGCCTGTGGAAATACCACATCCCAGTAAACATACTTTCTCCAGTGGTGCTGTTTCATTTATCTAATAAAACATAAAGTATATTATTAATTTACAGTAAAACCTGTCTTGACCAAACTAGGTTTCAAGTCCCTTCTAACAGTTTTTAAAACATTTCCAACCTGTATAAACTGGACACCCTGTCTATTCTGAATCAATTCTTCAGTATGAAAGTGGTTCAGTTAAGTCAGCATTTACTGTACAATTTTAAAATATTACCCAATACATGTACATGCTTGTAAAAGACTTTGTTACTATGAAGTGGTTTGTAAAGGATAATTTTCTTTTATCAATTTGGGGACTTTTTATTTTTTGTACATTTTTCATGATGTGTACTTAGGCCAAATAAAAAAAATAATGTGTGTTTCTGGTTTCCCTGTTGGCCCTAGTTTTTCGTGCCCACCTTAGCCTTTTTATTGCCATTTTTGCTTAAGCACCGTTAAACTTGAAATCTGCTTCCCATGGACTCAAGGTAAAAAATTTAAGAAAATAAAAAATAATGCCTACCTATACTACTGACCCTATTTTTTCAAGCATGAAACCAGATTTTTTTTTGCCTTATTTGAATGATTTATTACTCATACTTTCTTAATATCCAGGCATGTAACATGATTTTTTGTTGTTGAAATTTTCATTGTTTTTTTTATCTAAATTCATAAGCTTTAAGAAACAGCATCTTGAACCCCTCTGAATACCCCCATTAAACAAGGGATTTCAGTGGGTTGCGGGTGTCAAGCTGTCATACCTTGCAGACAGATATCTCAGCACAGACAGTATACTGGCTAAATGTACTGCATCCCATGAAATGGAACAGATCTTTGCCTTTACATGTAAACCTACTGGTCCCATCAGGCATCACACCCTGTCCCTGGGTAACCCTGTAAGGAAAATTTCAGATCAAAAAATGATTTTTCTTGTTCCAGAGCATAAAAATAAACAGATTATATTCAAAATATTTTCTTTTCGAGTGAAATATGATGAAAATCCATTCAGAAATGATATCACAATATTTTTTTCAATATCAAAATCTTGAAAGTACCGTTACAATATTACTATATAGAATTTGGGATATTTTCATGCATAATTGGTGATTGAAAATAATCAACTCTTGAAAATCATGAAAATGTCCACGTTTTCAGTAAAAATTTCATGACTACTTCTTTCAATTTTTACCTGATCTTCTGACAAAGGTTTGTCTTGGGACTTTTACAGAATTTACATTCATAACACTGGGGTGTATAAGCTGGAATCACATGATCACCTACAAGAAGAATTGAATCACATAATCAAAGTAAATATTAAGTAATCATTTTAAATACATATTACTCTATTTTATTCACAAGGTTGGGCGGGGCTTAAATTTCTCAGTTTTTTTAGGCAAGATTTAAATGAAGAATCCAAAACTAATTGACCCGTGACCAACCTTGTCAATAAAATAGAGCAATACAAGTAGTCAATTCAAAACTATCACATAACACTACTTAACAAAACCAAATGCTTCTCTAATGTAAAAGAAGTATGTCAGTGAAATTATGAAAGAAGAGGAGGCAGACAATTTTTTTTAATTATGTGCCTCCTGTTTCAAAAGTAATGACTCTACTAAAAATGATGTTGAATGTGACTTCCACGGGCTTCCCCGTGCTTCAGTTGTATGCTCTTATATATTTTCGAGTACTGGAATATTTGTTGGAAAAGCACAGTTTATATATTTCCAAATTTTGACAACGTTTGGCTATTTCTTTAAAAATTGATAAATTTATTTGTTTGGCATTGTTGTAATATTTTTTGGCTTCTGTTTTTGTTTTATCAAATCTTATATACTACCGGGTTTCCAAAGTTTTTACTCCTAGCGTGTCTGATGAAGGTTAATCCAGAAAAGTGCTTCACACGCAGCGAAATTTTGCATTGTACATTTATCAAAATCATTTTAAGATGTGGATCGTGTCTTTCTGGCACATATTCCATATTCTTTCGTATTTAATATTCAATTCCACTTTGTATAAAATTTGATCTGTTCTAACATGACTAATGCTAATGCAACTGCATACCAAATATCAATGGTGTACCATAACTGCTTCATGTTAATCAGATGTATGAAAAAAGTTAACCTCTGCCAAATCAGTGTAAAATTTTAAAGTCAGTAGGCCATGACTGCAGGAGCATACAGATAAAATCCTTTAAAAACTTATCTGTACTAATGCTAATTCAACTGCATACCAAATATCAATGGTGTAACATAACTAGTTCACATAAAACAGACTTAAGCAAAAACTTTAACCAATTGTGGATGCCGTTGTCAGAATCACCATACCTAAGTCTGGCCTTTTGCAACATTTGTCGCAGCGAGACAAAAATCATAAAAGAAAGTCGAATAACAGGTTGGCCATAAGGTGTCACTGGAGGAATCATTTCACATGGGAATTTGAAGCATTTCAGAGGGCGCACATCATAAACACATAAAATTAAGCAAGGTCGGAGATGAAAACGATGACCTCTCTCCAATGATCTCAACAATGAAAATATATGGTTTTACAGATGTGACACATTAATAGTTTGACCAATGAAAATACCTGGTTTTACAGATGTGACACCCTCTCCAATGCTCTCAACAACTCCGCCTCCTTCATGTCCTAGGACACATGGGAATTTCCCTTCTGGATCATGACCGTCCAAGGTGTATGCATCTGTGTGACACACTCCAGTGTACAGAATCTAAAAATAAACAAAAAATAATTTTATTCTACTTACCGGTAAGTGGGGATGCCAGGACAAGAAAGGTAGGGAGAGGGAGATCCAGGGAATTTGATGTGAGGATCAAAAGGTGGGAAGTTGGGTTTTAGGGGAAAGGTCAAGCAGAGATCAAAGGGGTAAGGAAGACCATGAGAAATCAGAGAGTAAATTAGATCAAAGTGGACAAAGCACTGGTATCACTGGGACTAGCAGCAGAAACAGATGCATGTTAAAGGACAGACATACATGCACATTCAGAAGAGTGTTTAAATGGCCTTTAACAATTTTATAATTTAGCATTACATCATGTATATTGGTCAAAAATTTCTGTTTAAAGTTTAGGAGTTTTATCTTGGATTGTTATGACTGAGAAATATGCAACTCTAGTACTGTAGCATAATCTAAGCATGTCATATTTACCATTTTGCTGTCTTTAACATTTTGAATTAGAAAAACTTTTATTACATGTACTGGCCTTTTCTAAATAACAATTATCTTTGATACATTCAAAATATTGTCTGTATTCATGTATGCTATATTTGTAACAATTGACAATCAATCATTAATATTGCACATTCAACATGATAATTTTGAATAGAATTGACTTTAAATCCTTATGTAGGTCAAACAAACAAAATATGTGTACATGGGTTCACAATAATAACAAACAGTTTAAAACCCAATAGATAAATTTGAAAGGAAGATCGACAAATGTAAATAATGAAACTATATGGGAAAATGTATTCTTTTTATCTTAACAGAGGGGGGAGGGACCAGATACAAAGATAAATGTTTGTTTATGCTGCAGAGTAACAAAAGAAATACTTTTTAACTATAGTTGAAAGTCATGAAAGTTTCAAAGAAAATTTCTGTTTAAAAGACAGAAAATAATCAATACACTTCTTAAATATTCTAAAGTCTATAAACAGCAAGACTTGGTTAAAACAGTTTTTGCAATACAATAAAACAAAGTTCCAAGAATTCTTTATTATGGCATTAAAGGATGCACCAAGAAACTATTATCTAAAAGCTATTTAAACTAGTCAAATCAGCCACACTGCATATCCACACATTATTCTGGTGTTAATATATGTATGCAGATTACATAGCAGGACAACAAAACATAATTCCAGTGCTTCCACTAGCCCAGAGATATTGATAAAAGATGTTCACAAGACAATTTTCCATCATTTTGTTGCTTTGTTATTAATGAATATGTGTCATACAAGCAGTGTAATTTTAAAATATCATATATAAACAAGTATGAAATTGTACATGTTGTATTTTCAATTGAATAGTTTGTCAAATGGTAGGCATCACAATTTCTGCATGCATGTGCAAATTGTATTATGTATGATCAATATTACAATTAGTTTATAACAATTTTATTTGCTCGAAAGAGTACAAAAAGGATAAGACACAAGTTCTGCCAACTTATGAAGTCTTCTCCTTAGAAATACATAATAGAATATTACAATGTACTAGTATGCCAAGTAAAATGTATAACTATTTGAAAGGTATGGATAAAACCTTGCCTTTTAAATGATTATAAATAAATGTATTTAAATGAAACCAAAAAAATTTCACTTTTTCACACCATTCTTTCCTAATAAACAACAGTGTTACCGCTATATATATTTAATAGGACTCCAGTAGTAAGATTTGAGAAACAATACATTTTCAATGCAAATTTTACTTTGTTAACACTCCTTACCTTAACACGAACTTCCCCAGCTCTTGGTGGCATAACATCTATAGTCTCAATGACAAGTGGCTTCTTGGCCTCCCAGGCCACTGCTGCCAAGCATTGTATGGGCTACAAAACAGGTTAAAAAATTGTATAGCATGGCAAGGTAATTTCTAAATTTACCCCCTTAAACATAGTAAGTACCTCTGAAAATACAAGATTAACATTTTTAAAAAAATATTTTGTTTTCATAATGTGCATCCAGGACAAAGATCCTAGTTTTACCATTTTCAAAAAACCCGGTTAGAAGTAAAGCTTGTAGAACTAAATTTGCTGTGCAAAATGCTTGTCACTGCATCAAACACTACAGAATTTGTCATTAAATTTTTGCTTACCTTTCCTGCTGTATCTGCCATTGCTAAGATTCTCGTTAATTGGAGTTAAACTGACTGTGTTATCACAAGATGCCGACTTTGCACACGGCACAAAGTCTAAATTACGGAAGTGAGATATCAGTGTATGGTCGTTGAAATCAAGTCAAGTAAACTCTCAGTAAACTTTATTTTAAGTCGATACATAAAGTTTACAGACAATAAACATTAGCTCTATTGAAATAACAGTTAAGGATATGGTTACAGAATTTCAGACTATTTTCGGAACTCCTCTAGATTTTACATTTAAATAATGAAGATTTTTTTTGCATACTGACCCCTACATTTGATGATATTTTCTAAACAACCAACTGTATAAAATTTCTTGAAACAGCTTTATGGTTTTTAAGGCCGAATTTTTATTTTTATTTTTTTATTTGTGCAATGTTAAAGTTATGTAAAATCTAGAGGAGTCTGATTTCCCGTCAAATTTTTGACGTCATATGTAATTGTATGCTCTATTATAGGGCCCTTAATTGGAATAAAGCTATTTCTATTTCTATTTCTATATATCTCATTTGATGGGGGGAGGGGGGGGGCTATGGATATATTGTTCGTCATGCCTTTTTATTTTCGGAAAAAGTTGAGTCTGGATTTTTATGCGCGCGCTTAAGCTCGCAAATTTTTTTTTAAAGCTACTATAAATTTTTAAGCAAAAAATACCATCCTGCCTTTTTTTTTACTCAGGTGAAGCATTGTCCTGACTTTTTATTTCTGGATTTTTGCCATCCTGCCTTTTTATTTCAAATTTCACCTTAGCCCCCCCCCCCCCCCCATAAAAATCAAATGGTCTCTCCCTAAGTATCATTCCCACCAAAAACCATTAAATCACAGGAGTGACCATCCTTAACAGGATGAGCACATTTTAAAAGTCACTATCATGAAAATTTGCGTTTTCCGCAGTGACAATTTTATCTCGTGCGTGTCATCTTTAAACAATTAATACTTCTCTAAGGGACCGACCATTTAACTTGAAGGGGGGGGGGGGCTTGGTTTTTTCCTAAAAAATATTTGAAAATGATTTTTGATGAAAAAAATATTTTGGCAGCAGAGAGTAAGAAAAAAAAATATTCTGAAGAAGAATTTCTGCCATATAAAATATGTCGCGACGCTTTCAAAAAATAAAAATTCTGTCATGACGCATTCACAAAATATATAAATTTTTTTTCCGCGCTTTCGGAAAAAAAATTTCTGGCCAAAACAAAAAAACCAAGGCCCCCTTCAAGTTAAATGGTCCGTCCCTAAGCCATTAAGACTATGTGGTATAGCTAGAATCATAACATGCTTTGATTTTTTCTCTCTCTCTTCTCTTGTTAATTTTTTTTTGGTATTTTTTTTTTCAATTTTCGGATTTTTGCAAAACAGATGAATGATAAAACAGTGTATAATATACTCAAAAAAGAAACGCAACATGCAAAAATTTTAAAATTACATCGCATACTAAAGTCGAGTTTTATATCATCAATTGTTGAAATATCATTATGAAATTTGACTTGGCAATTGTAGAGAGGCCACTTTTTCTTTAGTTGCTAATTTTTTTTATAAAATGTCTACAAATTGAGTGCGCATGCCAATCAGAATTATGTCATGCAGTTTGTTTGCAAGACAGTACTGACAGTCTCAAACTGCCACCCCCATATTCAAAAGAACGTTCCGCACAAGATTTCAATATCTGATTCTCATCACCCAAAAGTTTGTGCTTTCTTTCCGTGGTTTTTGATTGCACAATTAGGCGTTGGCGCATGCGCAGATCCGATTTAATCAGTAGATGCACGCTGATTTTTCATAAGATCAAAATTTTCAGAAAGTCTTTAAAAAGCAAAAATGTCTTGTGTTTTACGTTTGTTATGTTATTGGTAAGGATTCTCATGTTCCCATTTGACTCTTGATGCACTACACTCCATCCAATTTTTCAAAATCTCTGAACCTTCCTTCTCATATTGTTTGCCATTTGTTAGAATGTTTAGCAGAAGCTTTCTTTGTAAAAATTGGTATTTTAGTTTACGACAATGTTTTGGTGCTGATATCATTCTGGATGAATAATCCAAGGAGAATTCCCTTGTTCAAAACTCCTTCAACCGATACGTCGTGTGCAGGGGAAATTCACGCCTCATGTTGAGCCTGATTTTAACCACTTTAGACGGGATTATCGTTATGATAATGATGGTATCAAAGAAAGGAAGATTTTCGCATGGTTATCATGGTTATGGAACCAAACAAGTGACTGTTTCACATATTGGTTACCAGAATTAGTGGATGTTAGATAAGACTATCAATTTCTATGATTTTTCAAAGTTGGATAAGCGCAAGCGCTAGCGCCACCCGATGTTTTTAAAAACGTGGGGTATGGGAGCAAAGGCTTCAATATGTGTGAAAATGGGGGCCAGAAGATCGTATGCAGCGTTTTTTTTAGAAACAGAGAGAACACAAGTGAAGTCGTGATTTTATCATTTAGTCGGTATAACTTCAGTTGGCGCTGCGCCTTTGTTGGCTGGTAAATTTGAATTTTGTTTATATCACACGTAAGATTAACCATTTCTTAATAATGATTCGGCAAAATTTCACATTCGTACGTCAATTTTTAGTTGAAATTCATTAGTTTTTATTTCAGTAGTATTTTAAGTATCTTTATATGTTGCGTTTCTTTTTTGAGAGAGTATATAATTAATAGATTAATAAATGTTGTGGTGTGGCAAGTTAAAATGGAGACAATAAAATAAGTAGGTTGGTAAAACCACACATAAAAGGTAAAAATATCAAATATAAAACTAATATAAATTAATAAAGAATACATCTAAAATCTAAAAAGCCCAAATTTTCGGCTTTCAGCCTTCGTCGGGGGCAGAGCAAAGAAAAAAATCACGACCGCCACGGTCTGAGGACAACCACTTGTTGGTTAACCAACCTACTTATTTTATATAATTAATATACAGGGGCGGATCCAGAAATTTTCGAAAGTGGGGGGTTCCACATACTGGGTTCTGTGGGCTAAAATGGGGGGGGGGGGGGTTCCAGACCAATTTTGCTGAAAATCTACACAAAAAAAATTTCGGAGGAAAGGGGGGCGGGGTTCCGACCCCCGGAACCCCCTTGGATCCGCCACTGATATAATTAGTTACAACCTTGCAATATCATGCCATGAAAATGAATATTTGAAAAAAGGCGACAAAATGACCCTGACAAATGAACAGGAGATAATAATACATGAAGGGAAAATAAAATCATAGAATGGAAATGGAGGGATATGACAAGATAATAAAAGGAATATGTAGGGATGATTAAATGAATATGAAGGGATGAAAAAAAGATAAAATCCACATTACAATTAGCAACTAGATCTCAGCAAATCTAAAAAAGTTTTTTATGCGACAATATGATAAGATGCTAGAATGGACATGAAGTTATGATAAAATGAATATAAAGGGATAATAAAATGATGACGAGTGGATGATAAAATGAACCTATAAAAGAGGACTTGGCAATAGGAACCGAGAAACATTTGACTAACTGCAACCGAAAACTAGAGGCTCCCAGGAGCCTGAATCGCTCACCTGATCTCTTATGCCAAAGTTTGAATAAATTTCACAAACTTTCAACTATACAAAGTTGCAAATAATCCCTTCAGTGGTTTCAGACAAGATTTTTGGAAATCAGATTAAATTAATAGAAAAAACAGTTAAAGGGCAATAACTCCTATAAGGACCTTTTGATGCTAAACAAGAAAAGTTGCTTCGGATTTTCTCTATCTCTTATACTTTTTGAGTTATAAGCCAAAAACAATGGTCTGACCCCTCCTGTTCTATTTTTACCAATGGCGGCCATGTTGGTTGGTTGACGTGTATATAATTCACAAACTTGGTAGAGGACATCCTAAAGATCAAGTGTACCAAGTTTCAAAGCAATCCCTTCAGTGGTTTCAGAGAAGAAGATTTTTGAAAATCAGTTAAAATTAATGGAAAAAAACAGTAAAAGGGGAATAACTCTTAAATGGCTGATCTGACCATTTTGACCCTGAAATCATTTTTGTAGATCTCAATGAGCTTAACAATTCTGCAATGCTAACTTTTCCTCTAGCTCTAACGGTTTTCAAGATATTGTCCAAAAACTACATAAATGGTCAATTTTGACGATTAAAGGGCAATAACTCCTATAAGGTGTCGTTTCACAACTTCGACTCAATGGAGAGATTTGTAGAGCTTTTGATGCTGAGCAAGGAAGGTTGCTTCAGATTTTCTCTATCTTTTATACTTTTTGAGTTATAAGCCAAAAACAATGGTCTGACCCCCCTGTTCTATTTTTAGCAACGGCGGCCATGTTGGTTGGTCGACGTGTATATAATTCACAAACTTGGTAGAGGACATCCTAAAGATCATGTATACTAAGTATCAATGCAATCCCTTCAGTGGTTTCAGAGAAGAAGATTTTTAAAAATCAGTTAAAATTAATGGAAAAAACATTTAAAGGGGAATAACTCTTAAACGGCTGATCTGACAATTTTGACCCTGAAATCATTTTTGTAGATCTCAATGAACTAAACAATTCTGCAATGCTAACTTTTCCTCTAGCTCTAAGGGGTTTCAAGATATAGTCCAAAAACTGCAAAAATGGTCAATTTTGATGATTAAAGGGCAATAACTCCTATAAGGAGTCGTTTCACAACATCGACTCAATGGAAAGATTCGTAGAGCTTTTGATGCTGAACAAGGAAGGTTGCTTCGGATTTTCTCTATCTCTTATACTTTTTGAGTTATAAGCCAAAAACAATGGTCTGACCCCCCTGTTCTATTTTTAGCAACGGCAGCCATGTTGGTTGGTCGACATGTATATAATTCACAAACTTGGTAGAGGACGTCCTAAAGATCATGTATACCAAGTATCAATGCAATCCCTTCAGTGGTTTCAGAGAAGAAGATCTTTGAAGAAAAGTTAACGGACGGACGGACGACGGACGACGGACGGACGACGGACGCTTAACGATGACAATAGCTCACATGACCCTTCGGGTCAGGTGAGCTAAAAACAGAGAAAAGGTGAGTATATATTGTAAGACCGGAAAATGTATGAAGATTTTTTTTACAATATCACTCTCTAATATGGGAATAACAGCTAGATTTTACGGTTACCACCCGCAGCAAAGTATATATGGCTTGGCCAAAGTCAAGTCTGATTTCCGGATGCACATGCATCATTGACAAGCCATTTAGTATGTCCTCAACCATTGTTGACAGAAGGAAAGTTTAAAATTACACGTTTCACTTAGGGCACCGAAAGATCACTCGGCTGTCGCAGATGCTTAAAAGACCATTTACGGCTCTGTTGATGCAAGGATACAGTTCCGGCTTTGCATGATGAAGGGTCTCAATCAAAGTGTTAGGTTTATCATTGAGGTTTATCATTGACATCGGCCCACTTGCACTTCCCTGTGACTAATTCTGTTCAGTGTGTTGCAAGATCGTCTTCAGTTAAGTCGACTGCTAACGCAGCAAAAACATCTCGTTCAGTTTCAGGAGTCAGACTTTGAACTCTTGATGGAATTAAGTATTGCGCAACGAATCTGTCTTTGGGAACAATGATTCGTTCTTCAATTTCATTTGCCGTATGATCAAGAAGTGGATAAAAATAATGACCTCCGCCAGTACTGTGCAGGTGTTTCTCTAATTTTCATCCGATTTATCAACCTCTCAACCAGTTGTGAAAAAATATTTCTCACCTCTAGAGAGAAATTTGTTCTCAGCGTAATTGCACGTGCAATTGATGAGCGACCTTTTGCAATTTCTTACCTGTAAACATTAGAGAAAAACCTTCTACAACTTAATTCTCGATGATTATAGAATTTCTAACATCTCGAGAAATAAATTTGATATTTTAATTGCTCGGCAAGCCTCGCCATTAAAATAATCAAATTTATTTCTCTCGATGTTAGAAATTCCATAATGAACTCGATCGCGTTGTAGAAGCTATATATCTTCTTGCATATTATTTCTATGCTGTTGTCGCCCTGTCGTCCTAGGTTAACTTGGCTGAACGTTCTGTTTCTCTGCGAGCTTCAGAACGTCTTCATTTAGCTCGTGCCAAACCTCATCATCTTGCCTGATTCTTCTGAAACTTGAAATGACTGTCTTTGCTTCATTCACAGTCTCGACAAGATCAAGATTTGGTCTCTGTAGCAAATTGGATAGAGCTAGACTGTATTGTAAAACATGTTCTGCTACAACAAGCGTATAAACCCGAAATCTTGGATTGCAAGTTTAAGTTGCTTGGCATTCTTATCACCATCTGCCGTAAGATCGTCTAGTGTGCCGAAAATTATTGCATGAGTTGACATGAATGTGTTTAAAGCGTCGGCCATACTATAGACCATCTAGTTGAGCACATGCCCTTTATTTTTCTGCGACCACCAAGAGCCTCTCTCTGATCAGGATCAGCCTGTTCTAACATGGTTTTAAATCTTCCTGTCCGTTTTGAAGAATAGCTAAATGGAAACGAAACGTCCTTTACAATTTCAACAGTATTACGAATAATAGGAAGCTGACGTGATTTCACCACTGCCAAATTTAATCAATGTGCATAGCAGTGAACATAATGAGCTTCTGGAATTTCGCGGGCTTGAATACGCGTTCGGACACCAGAAAGTTGACCAGCAATATTGGCAGCTCCGTCATAACCCTGTCATCTCATGGCCTGTGTGACAATACCATAACCTAATGGTTGTCGCAAGAGCTTCTGCCAGTGGTTGAGCTTGCCTCGGCAAAGCCGATAAAGGCCTCTTTCACACAAACAACTTTTTTTCAAAATCATGCAGCGACTACAAAACGGAGGCACAGCGATAACTGCTCTGTGGTGGAAGCATCAGTGGTTCATCTGCTATGATGCTAAAACATTTAGCAGATTTGCAATCCTTTACGATTCACCGCTGTATCTATTGTCCGCAGATATTGATCAATCCATTTTGTATCCGGGGGATAAATATCTCGCATTCGGAGGACTGTTCTGTATATGGTCAGCTAAAACTTGATTAGTTTCCGCTCTAAGTTTTATGAGGGCAATGAAATAACTTTTGTCTTCAGTATGGCCACGGAGAGGAATGTTCTGTTTTCCACACAGATAAATTGTCATCAATATGCTTCTTAATATTTCTCTGTTTTTCGAAATTTTGTGTTGAAAGGAGATACTTAGCATTGAAACAACATTCTCCCTTTTGCCTTCGGCGACAGATATGAAATGTTCGCTCATTTCGAAACACTTCCAATGACGCTTTATCAGGGTCAGGTTTGCCCAGTCACTTACAAGGTCTCGAACAAAAGCATGTTCTGAACTGTTAGAAAGAACACAGTATAAGCAATAGAGACCAACCTCAGATTCTGAATACCTAAGCCAATGATATTTTTTCCAGCCAGGATGTTCGTTCCGCGAATTATTTTAAGAGAAAAAAACAAATGATGTTGGATAGACCATTTATTTGTTGACAGAAAAAGCTTCTGTTTATCGTGAACATTGGTTTGCCAGATCACAGAACGTTGTAAGCAACGTTTTGTGGACTGGAAGACTGTGACAAATTTTGGTTTTCAACAGGGTTTTGTGTGGAGGAAGCATTTTGTTGTTTTGAAAGAAACTTCGTCATTTTACTTTGCCCTTTGTCTATTGAGGAAGAACTGCTTCTCTTAATTTCGTTTGGTCCTACTTTAAATAACGTAAAAAAACTTTTTAATTGGCTACTAATGGATTGCGAACGTGATTAAAAGTCGTCTAGCTGACGTGTACTTTTATGAAGTTCAAGATAACTAAAAATGAACGCAGTATAGAACTACCATGCACACACAAACAATGCGCTTTGAATATATTCAAAGATCAAATGTATTAAACAATCTTCAGTTGGCAAATATTAATTTAACATTCATATTTCCTACAAAACAACAATGCGTAAAAAAGTGCCAAAATAATTTGTAAACACGTGCTTACATTGATAAAAAGCAGCTACGCCAATGAATTGTGACCACTAAAAGTTGGCTCGCCTGTCTGCACTTAGGTAGCGACAGAATAAAATGCAACCACCAAGATTAAACTGGACCAACTAAATTGGTGATTTTCTTGATTCTAACAGGGTCCGGTTACACTCAATCATCGAAACTTTATCGCCCTTTTGTTGCTTGCTTTTCGTACTCTTTTGTTTGCTATTGTTTTTCTCTTCTGCTTGTTCATCTTGCATATTTGCTGATCATCTTAATTTACTCTTTCAACTACACTATGTGCACCCTTCTTCCCTCGATCAGCAGCAAAAGCTGGTTAATGAGCAAACAGTGGTACAATACTGTTTTAGTGAGTTTGTTGGTGTTTATCCCCTATCAGCACAATGTGGTTTATGTCAATTTTTTGAAGTTAAAAGAGCTGATTTATTTAATTTGGTCTCAAACAAATATCATAATTTTTCAAATCTAAACACTCTTGATAAATTCATTTTTTACTTAGTTTGGAAGACACTCAGGTTTTAAATGTTGTAGCTAGAATTATCATTGACAGAAACATTCACCCCTAGTAAGGTGGATTCACGACGATCAGGAAAGTCCAGTGAAGGATTCACGTAAAGTTGTATTTGGTAAGACGATTCAGTTTTGTCGGGTTAAATAAACAAGTAAACAACTTTGTTTTGTTGCAAAATTAATGTCTTTCGAAAGGTAAATGATCAATTTAATCCCGTCTCTTTATTTGTACCGCAAAAAACTGAAAAGGCGTAAAAGCATATACGAATCTGTTTTAAAATAAAGTTACAATTCACGAAAAACGTCAATGTTGAGTTATGTTCATGACGAAAACTATAACATCAGATAGTTGTGTTTTTGTTTGCATTAAGTGTCTATATTTTTTTTTATCAAAGCTAGACTATTATATACGTACTATAGACAAGTTGAAAATTTGTATTGAAAATAAATGAGTATACCTTAAAAAAATAGATGTAAAAATTGGCGGATAATGTTCTGGTAATAAGAGGATTCTGGTTTGGTAATGCAAGGAGTTCGGTTCAGTATCGGTTTAAAAAAAGACATTAAAATTTTTATGTATTAATATCTGTTGACAAATGCCGTAAAACTAAAGAAAATCATAGTCATATATATACTTAAAATGTAAAGTTAAATATCAACATTAAGAAACTAAAATATTGTTAAATGACTCATTAGTGACAAAATATATTTATTATGACAAAAATGAATAAGACAAGACCAATCAAAGATTTGTGTTAAATATAGGATGCTTATCATTAGCGAAAATAATACAATCAATATACATCAATCAAGGCTAAAATGCATATTTGGTTGAATTACTAGACATGCTCGAAAGCGAAGAAGATCATTAAGAGTTTATTATCCCTATACCAACGGTTATAGAAAAAATTAAAAATTCTACCATTTCATCTTAAAATTTATTGTCTTACAAGCGAATGCAAAATGATTTTTGAAACATTTCTCAACTCCTGGTTGAGTTTTCTCTTACTCATATCCATCTGAAATAAAAATTACAGCAAAGTTCCAGAAAATAAATTTTGCTACACCTGACCAGAAATGAGATACAAATTTCTGGAAACCTTAAGGTTTTGTAAGTTTAAAAAAAAAAAATGTTTCATGAGCGCTTTTGTAGTTTATGGACGGTCCAAAATGTCCCGGTCAACTAGTCGAAGGAACAGAAAGAATCTCTCTTTGTTTTGATGATAAACTTTTGTGTTTCAAGTAAACCCAATCTTGTGCAAGAACTTCTATTAAATTTTATAACAAAACCAAAGCTACTTTACTGGGGCATATGCATACCAAGTTTCGTCAACATAAAGTGCTCATATAACTCCAACACTGAAACATTGATAGCATTAAACGCGGACGCCGTCGTCGCCGCCGCTGGTAAAGTTATTGCCCGCCCTGCCACGCAGGCCAAACCCCTCCCCCCGAAAAAAGTGCACCTCAGATATTAAGCATGGGTCTCAAATTACGGAGGCACCAACCCATATACCTGTAAATAAATCCCCCATCCCTTTTTTTAATTCGTTAGTTAGTTACTAGCTAATAAATTTTGCCTTTACTCCCAAGCAGCACGATTTCGGATATATTCGGGAAATGTACATAAAAAGTGTGATACAATGAACATGAAATGATGATGAAGTGGAGAAAATGGGGACATCGGGCCAATCAGTGAGGATAGTTGGAAAAAGGATTGATGGGTAGCCTGGACTGACAATTAAGCCTCCTACATGGGGATCCTTCTGCAGCTGGGTTCTTTTTTCCAACACGGTGCACCACTTTGATTTGCCGTCAGGTTTTCTGCATTATAGCCTGACGACCTCGGCATACAGTATGACAGGTCTGCGCCATTCAACCACTTGGGGCACACATCCGTGTCGCTATTTGGGCAAAGCGGCCTGACGCGACGAAAGGTCTATGGGCGATTTTAAATGGACGTTTACCGATAAGCTAAAGCGCTGCTGCGGGCCTATTTGCCATCCGGGACCCGCACGGAGGTTTTGCAATTCGAAAATAGTAAATACTGTAACTAAATGAAATGTGCCTGTTTGCAGGAATATAAAGGCAACCAATTCACAGTCATTTCTAATGTAGTTAGTTTCAAAAATGAGACTGCATGTATAGATGCACCCCCTTCTAGATCTAGAAAAATCTGAGATGGGGCATTTAATTCGAATTGATGCAAACATGTAATTAAGATACGTTTTAGGAGCATTCTAAGATATTTTAGAGTCATATTGATTTAATTCCTACTTATAAGTATTTGCAAAAACTCCAAAATATTTTGAACAAAAGCAAGTGGGGCATTCGAGTGTTAAAAGTCAAAAAGGGAGACCAGCACGAAGAAACACAAAACACAATCAACAAAACAGTCATCAACGACGCAAACTCAAGTCGAACGAAAGTGAACTCGTGTGCTCCGGAAAGGAGTAAGCAGTTCCTGTATGCATGCTATTTAACACCCGTCGCGCTGCCAATTTCAAATTCAGCGTGTCAATTCCAGTAAAGGAAGATAAAACAAAACCCTATGACAAACGAACATCTGCACTCATCTGAAAGATAGAAATCCCATATTTGTCTATGAGCTCATGATGTCTTCCTTAAAATTTCTTAAGTCAAGACAGCAATCAAGGAGCAACATAACCCTGTGTTAGCACTTTTTGTATAATATGTGTGACGATCTGTCAAGGAAATAGATGTAATATTACCGCAAGCTCTGGAGTAATGAATCAATTGTGGAACTTAAACTCCATAAGCTGGAGTAAACAGAATTTTACTACACAAGGAGTATAAAAGTAGACGATTTTAATATTTATTGAAGTCATCACGTTTTTTATAGAGTTTTGTTAAAAGTTTTCCTTTGGAGTTTATTTCGAGATTAAGATCTAAATATGAAGCAGACTTTTGAGAATCCGTTGTGTACTTTATCTCAAGTTTCTGACGATAAATGAGTATTGAGAATCGTTCAGTGAAAGGACATCATCAATATAATGGAAAGTGAAGTTAAAAGAGAGAGCTAGTCTACGATCCTTTTTTGTCTAGAAGTGATTGAAAGAAGTCTGCTTCATATGAATGAAGAAATTAATCTATTATAGCTTTTCAATGCGAATTAACAAGTACAAAGTATGTAAAATTTGGACTGTAAGCATGCATGATATCCGAATTCTGTTCGTTCCTGGATAACACGAAATGAGTTTCAGAAAAATTGGTCAAATATGCAACTTATAATTACGCAATCTTATGCAAATAACCATAAAAATATATAATTTAACCCGACAAAACAGTATCCGCAATTTACCAAAACAGAAGTCTATAACTGAACAAAACTGAATCCTCTAAAATGGTGCAACAAATTACCGGTTTGATGTGTCAACTAATTTGATTTTCTTAAACAGTTGGCAGTACTTTCCTTGCATGTTTTAATTCAAAATGATTTAAAAAGAACGTGGGTACACATTGCATGCTTTATCATAAGTTTGAAATTGTGTTGTTTACTTTTAATTTAGAGTTATAAAATGTATAACCTTTTTAATCATAACTTTTAAACCATAAATCATAGATTAACCAAACTTTCACATTTTATCGAAATCAATACAAAAATGTAAATTATAAAGAAATATAAATAATACATAGGTTTATGTTTATTAACAATGCTCAGGTGTGCATTGTATGTGTGTTTTGCAAGCAATATCGATCGAAAAAGGGACGAATTCAACCCACCAAATACAACTTTACGTGAATCCTTCACTGGACTTTCCTGATCGTCGTGAATTCACCTTACTAGGGGTGACATTTATTTTCAATGATTTTTGAAAATGGATGTTATGAATTAGATACTATTCTATATTTTATGTGTAAGTTGATTGTATTATAAACTATCAATTATGATCTTTCTCTCATTGTTGTAATCTCTTATTGCTCCTCGTATGCTCCTGGTCTGGAATAAAATGATGTTTATGTTTTATGTTTACATAAGGAGATGATAAAATGAACATTGAATGATGAGAAATATATCGGGAGCTCGAGGTGGTGTTGAAAACAAAAAGGATCAGTAAATGTTGAAATACACTGGAAAATGAGAGAGACATGGTGGAGACGGAAACCTGCTTAATTGGTGACAAACAAAAAGGATATTTTTTGTGCATCTGCACACATGTTTAGCCCATTAGTGTCACCATTCAGGCCGCAGTTTCCATGTCAATTATATAGACCTTAATTTTCCCAGGTGTTTATCGATGTAAATGTAAATTCTTAGGCAACTTTTCCCACGAATTCGAGGGTGTCTCCTAATATAGGTTATATAAAGGCGATGAAAACGGCGATACAAAACAATGAAATGTTGATGATGAGAAAATGAGGTTGAGAGAGAAACAAAAAATCAAAGAGATCTTTTACGTGCATGAAGCGTGGCCCTCTCCGCACACGTTGGCTCACTATGGTCGACGGTCATGGTTTCTGTATTATAGACCCCCGCGGAATACTGAGCACTGACCTAATGTCAGTATCCCAAGACCACTCGAGAAGCAGCAGCCATAATACTTCTACAAGTTTTAAGCAGCATTTCCCCTCCCAATTTTCACTAGAGCATATTAATAGAAGATAATTAGATGTGGAATAAATGTACACGACACAACCTACAATATAAACGACAATAAAAAAAATCCACAATGGAAAAAAGCCAGCAAGTCGTGCAACCCTTTTACACACAAACAATCAGTAACGTGACCTCGGTCTCTCTAGAAGAGTTAAGCAGTTCTTGCTTGCTATAACACTAACAACACTTTGCAAATGCATTTTATAGACGTATTGACCTGCTTGCTTGAAATGATGTATTACTGGATATCTTTACCATTCGAAGAAAAGTTCTTATTAAAAAACCATAATTGTATTGTTCCTGTTTCATTGGAATTTTTGAAACAATAATAACCAGAACTGCGCGTATAATTTATCATTTTGATACTCCTTTTAAGGAATTAAGGAAGCCGTGTCGTAAATTTAAACCCAATCTTCTGTTATATTGGTGATATCCTGTCAACAAACACTCCTTGAACTTGTCACCTTCTCATATAGCCTGGTAACTTGATATTTAGAACACTACGAATACCAGGAAAACTATTTCATATTTCGGAAAAAAATCTTGAAATTTACACTATAGAAGCTAAATATACAAACTTTGAAATTGTTCTTAGAATTTGAACAATGTCGATCTATTCCAGATTGGCAACGTGTTAACGTGCCTGGTGCCATAAACAAAGAAGTCTTTGATTTCACGCATGTAACGACGTTAAAAAAAAAAAACTAGCATGTTTTGTTTATTGCAGCTCGTATGGTTTTTCGTTTTTTTTTTATGAAGTATATTTCTTCCACATATGTGTTGTGTATGTACTCATTTTTGGACGTTCGCTTTGCTCATTTTCCTTTTTTACCTGCGTCGCCGAAGGCGAAATCAAGAAGGTCTTGTAATCGGGTCACTCCGTCTGTCCGACTGTCTGTCCGTCCGTCGCGCTATGGGGTGCCTTTCTTAATTGTGTAATCTGAATCTCAAAATAAGGGGTAAAAAAAGCGACCTCTTTTATTTATTAACACAATAACTTTTTTTCTGATTGACCAAATGCTATGAAACTTTACAGTAATGTTACTTATCATTAAAGGAAGGGTGGAGTTGATTTTGGGTGTCCCCTCCGATTTTTTGTTTAGAAATTAGGGGCCCTAAAGGGACAAAAAAGCGACTTTTTTATTTGTTTCCACAATAACTTTTGTTCTGCTTGACCAGATGCTATGCCACTTTACAGTAATGTTAATTACCATAAAAGGAAGGTTGGGATTGAATTTGGGTGCCCCATTTTTTTCGTTTAAAAATAAGGGGCCCAAAAAGGGTAACAAAATGATACTTTTATTTGTTTTCCATACTAAGTTTAGTTCTGGTTGACTGATTGCTATAAATATTTACAAAAAAAATGGCCCTTACCCTAAATTGATTGATTCGAAATCGGAATGATTTTTTAGGTGTCTCGTTTTTTCGTTGAGAAATGAGGGGCCCATAAGGGGCAAAGATGCAATTTATTTATTTTCTTTATTTATTTTTAATTCTTGTTAGATATAAGGATCGTAAATATTTTATTTCTAAATATTTATTGTCAGTCTATAGTTGGTTGCATGTGAGAAATATGCTAGGTCAGTCCACCATAGGATGCAAGTGTCAAAAACTATTGACTGTCCATATTGGGCCTAGAACTTGACGTAACTGTAGGGTTCAACGTTTTGCTGTGCAGTGCAGGGCCAGACATCGATTGATCTTGTTTTTTATCCTGTTGGATATATCAACATTGGAATGCCCTTTGGTATTGTTATTGGTATTTTTCTGTACTCAAAGTTGTGAAAAATTTACCCCTGGACAAATGCTGGATGTGCATGATTAAGATAAGCACCTTGCCATAGTCCTCCTATCATTTACGAATCGTTGGTCTTAAACGGGACGGTTACGATATGCAACAGACAGGAATTCTTATCCTTCCCAGGCTCCCAAACTCAGCTCAATTTAAGTGAGAAGATAACATTTTTGTCCCAAAAGGTTATGATATTTTCAAATTTATCTAGAAACGATTGTGAAAAACCACATAATTCGTATGTATTTTTTTGTTTGTTTCATGACAATAAAGCCTTAGATTGATTCATTCTTAAAAACTTAAAAAATATAATTTTTGGTTTGAATTTAAGACAATTTAATTTTAAATTTAATCAATTTTATTTATTGTAATATATATCTTTTCAATGTTCATTCAGGGGGATCCGGAATCCTCCTAGGGCAAATCTGGATATCTCAATTTGTCCTAGGAGAAATTGGAATTCCAATTTACACTGGATTAATTCCAGGGCAAATCAGAATTCCAATTTGTCCTAGGAGGATTCCGGATCACCCTGGATTCCAATTTGCCCTGTAACATATACATCTATACTTTTAACATTACTTTGCGAATTATTTCAATATACATGTAATATATATTTAGGATTTTGAACAATGGGGAAAATATAAGGTATCAAAAGACTTTATGCAATCAGTACTACTCAAAATCAAACTTACAAACAAAACAACAGATTACAAAAAAACAAAACAAAACTAGAATTGCGCTTTTCCGTGGAAGACGTAGATCGCCTGTGTCTATCAGCGGGAAGTAGATGAGTTACGGGTATTAAATTGCTTTACACCATATTGGGGTTACATGCCAAATTATCAAGAGCCTGGGAAAAGTAGTTTTCCGGAAAACTGCGACGGACATTTTCGTGACGCCCAAGGCGACGGATAATGCCAAAGTGACTCCTACAATGTCGCTTTTCAGGCGATATATAACAGTAGTCTCAGACATGTAGAGATTTTTAGTCAGTGTCCAGACAAAGTGCCTTGGAGTAAATTCATATCTGTTTCGATAAGGCCAAAAATATATATATGTCTGTTTCCTGCTTCCCTACCTACCCTATTTTGTGGGCCCTATCCTAATGTTTTTATTGGCATTTTGAAACAAGCACCGTTAAACTTCGGATTGCTTCCCCATTGACTCAATGTAAAATAATTTTGTAAAAAAAATATTTTCCTACCTACCTACCCTAATTTTCAAGAGTAAGAAGCAGGAAACAAACATATATATTTTTTGGCCTAATCATGCATAACTGAAAATAGTGTTTGAAATCTTGAAAGATATGCATTTTTTTTTAATATTTAAAAAGTTCTTCATTGAGACATGTCTAGCTTAAGCTTATTCAAATTGGCCGTTTTAGACATTTGAATTTTAGAAAATATAATTTATTTTTTTATTTACATCTCGAAATTGAGCGGGAAAGATCTTTGACAATCCTGGTCTTTCTATTCGCTTCAGACATTTGTTTACATTTGGCATGCAGCCTGATTCCTTCATTCCTGAAATTTTACGGGAGACATCATATATTTTAGATGAGTACAGATGTTGGTTTGTCATCTAGGCTATATATGTATTGCAACCCTTTACAAAGGTGTATGGCTTTTTTTTCTCTCGCCTGCGAAGCAGAGCGAAACCGATAGGTGTTACTTTACCGGCGGCGGCGGTGGCGGCGACGGCGGCGGCGTTATCTTTTTGGAAAAGTTTTGCGAGCACCTCCATATCTCAAGAACTATAGCTCCTAGGTTGATGAAACTTGGTATGCATATCCCCAGTAGTAGCTTAGCACAGTTGCATCCCCATCTTTTGACCTTGACCCTGATTTTCTGGTTGAGTGACTTTGATTATTTTTATTGCATATATTAGCAATGTTAAGTTCTATAAACATCTTTTGATCTCAGAAACCGATCGAAAATCCATATAAATTCAAAATATAGTGGAAGTAAGAAAGAATAATTGTTTCTGGTGGTGCGGGCAGGCGAGACATACTTTAGTGTTAACTCTTGTTTTTAAACTGCTTTCAGACTTCAATATTCTCCGCGTTTGAGATGTGTGCTTTATATTTTTCTTAGATATGGTTTACCTGCACATGTCATTATATCTCATGTGTACTCTTTGCTTATTACTATATTATCTTAATCTATGTAAATTCTTGAACCTATGGTTTAACTCCTTCCATTGTAGGTTGTCTGAAGATATATTTGGTATAACTTATTTTTTGGATTACAATAGAAAATATTGAGATGTGGAATAAGTGTACGCGACAAAGCCCACAATCAAACGGCAATTTAGAAAAACCACAACGGACAACCACCAAGCAGCCTTCAACGAGGCCATTTGGCACTGCTCGCTTATAAACTCTTGCTTATAAATAACTTTAATTTTTAAAAATGTTTACAAGATTATATATTTTAAGTATGCGATAAATTAGGCATTTAACACACCCTTGTCCACATTAGTATTGAACAGCACAGTCAATATACCAAAAAGAGGGAAAATCCATGAAGATAACATCTAAATGTATGTTAATTCGTAAACCTTTTCACAGAAAAATATGTTTTTCTTTCATTCTTTTATCTAGTTCAACTTTTTACTTCTTTCTGACCATCATAAACACTGTACGCAATGAACGACGTTGATTGAAAATTGGGTTCCAGTGGCAGGAGTCATCGGCTATGATTTCAGAACTGTAATAGAGTCCGTTTAAATCCGAATCAGCACAATGACTAAACCACCATCCGCCTGAGTGATAGGTGGGATTGCAGGGCCAATCAAACTCATCATTATCCTGATCACGTGTGCTAAACTGTCGCCCCAAACTGTAAATGGTTAAACCGTCACCTAAAAATAAAAGGTACTGAAACTGTTTAGTGTCCTGTTGGGTACAGTCGGAAAGCCCCCCCCCCAACTTTCCCTCGTAAACTTTTGTAATTTCTTGCAGATTTTAATTAAGAAAAATTGCTTTACTCCCAAGGAGTGCGATTTCGGATATATCCGGGAAATGAACATGAAATAATGATAAGAGTGCAGGAAAGAGGAGCAAAAGGCCAATCGGAGAGGGGAGGGTCACTGCAACTGGCATTGACTGAAAATAACCAAGGGTTCTTAAACGTGCAAGGAACTTGACATTTTCTCAACATGGTGCACAACGATGATTGCGGTCATGCAGGTCTTCCGTATTATAGCCTGGCCATTCCGGCATTCATTATGTCAGGGCTGCCCCATCTGGGGCACACATCCCAGTCTTTTTTTGTGGGCAAAGCGGCTTGACTTGATGTCAGATTTATGAATGCTTTAAAGTTTACTTTTACCGACAAGCTCGGCGTTGCTGCTGGCCTAATCGTCAAATCCGCCGAGGATTCAAATTATATATCATTTTAAAAAAAAGATGAAAGAAAATATGAACGGGGTTTAACGTACCTGCTGTCCCATTGAAACCTTCGATATGTAGCCGGTATTTATCTGAACCGTTGTTTACTCGGAAGTTTGAGTAATGTGCATAATACCAATTTCCCGCAAAAGTCTCCATTCGGATCAGTAGCTCGTTTGTCCCTGAACTTGTTAAAGTGCTCAGAGCTTCGTTACCTTGAAATAAACAAATATTTTTCGTTACTTATTCTCTATTCCCTATTCGTTACCTATTTGTTGCTTATTCCCTATTCCCTTTATCCCATTTGTTACTTTAGTTATTTGTAATATTATTCCCTATTCCATATTTGTTACCTATTTGTAACTAATATTCCCTATAAGTAACCTAATCGCCACTTATTCTACATCCATTACCAATAGTCGCTGTTTTCCCATATATTCTCTATTTGTAAGTTCCTGTTCGTAATTTATTCCCAATTTATCTTTATTTTCGGTCATTGATTGTTTTAAATGTTTTATTGGTCATTTAGTTTTCTAAATATAATACCCGAAAACATGTACAGATAAAGGGCAGATAAACGCTATTTCGAATCGGAAACGAATAAAAAAAAACCATACAATTTACAACTGAAACTTGTTTTAATGTCATATTTAGGTTAAACATTTCAAGTTTCACTGCTAGCAGCCTATTACTTATTCGTTACCTATACGAAAAAGCGTATAATATGTCTTTACTAAAATTCGTTTTAATTCAACAAATGAGTTTGCATGTAGTGAGACTTGATATATTTAACCTTAAAATAGCACTAAAGTACGTATCATCTAGTTGTATAATAGCGTACGTATATCTGCCTTACTCAATTTTTTTTTATTTCAGTAATAATGTTGCCGCAGTGAGACTTGACATATTTGACCTTTTTATGGCAGAAAAATTCAAATCTCGTGCGTCTTCTTGCTGTCAAGTGTCTGTTACCTGTTCGTGTCCTATTCGAAATAGCGTTTATTGTTCCTATTCAAAGCCTTTTTTACTTCAATCAATGAGGCTGCCGGCAGTAAGACTTATAGTGAATATTTCGTTCCATTCCCCGACGCATCAAGTTTTTTTGGAGTACCCGTGTCTAATCCCCCCTTGAATTTTGTAATAGCGAGCATCGCAGATGCGAGCCCTACGGCATTGTGCATGTTTTGAGATGTGCCAGAAATATACTGACGATAAAACCGGAACAGGTTTACTTTTACGTATACGGAGTGAAAAAAATAATAAGCACGGAGCATGTAAAACAATCAACCGTCTGGACTTATAAAAAAATACATCATAATTTGTTATGCAAAAATATAAAAATTGAAATTCAAAAACAGTGATAAAACCCTCATTCATCCACTTGTTTATTTTTACACACGGATTTTTATTTAAGCACAATTCGGTCTTTTCCGCTGAAAAATGATTTTCCGGAAATTACCGAGCTAGCTTTTGGCAACATCTAGTCATGAATACCAAATGCTTGATACTGACCAAGCTTTGTTAAATTCTAAGTAAGATAAAATAAGATAAAGAAATACATAAATTTACTGAATAAAACCTATTCATAATAATAAATAAAAGGTTCTTACCTGAAAATGAAAGAAGAGTCCCATTCACTCACTTTCCTCAGTCCCGCATTATATTTTTACTTTACCGTTTTTTCCGCCAGGTTTCTCAATGTACCTTCTGTTACCAATGCTTCAAACAAAACACTGATACTCAGAAAATCCCACAAAACCTGACAGAATCTGTATGTTGTTTTGGTCTGCTGAAGAAGTGCGAAATACTCTGACAAGGAAATGGCGTCACGTAATCCATAAAATGGATAATTTCGTCCCAGCTTAATGTCGTCCCAGAATGTTACAGGATTTATTATTTGCACAAATAATTGCATTTTTAATAAGTAGTTATTGATCCCAGATTTTTTATCAACAACTTTCTCAATGATTTGGGTTTGGTGGGGTCAGACTTTGCTACTATTTAATTCCTTTTTTAAAAGTTCCCTCTTTACGTTAAACTTAGCCAGTCGAGCACATGAATTTATTTTTAAAAGGTATATAGATTTTCGATGCTCGCTAAAAAGGCAGGGCCTTAATCATATTAATTTGGTTTTCTTGTTCGTTTATTTTTTTTTGGTTTTATTATTCAATGGATGTATCTAAATATAATAGTGTACTTGTACATTTTTCCATGCTTTTTGGTAAAGCGCCTCTGATGAGTCATGACTAAACGAAACACGTTGCAGCGTTGCAAAATTTATTGTCTGTAATTTGTTTTTCTGTTTTTTTTTTTACAATTGATCAAATAAATGAGTAACTTGTATAAACCAAATTGACATTATAGCGGGATATGATATATGTTTTTTATTTGTTTTAGTTAATCATCTATACAGACAGAAAGAAACCGAATATTACAAAGATAAATAACTTGTAGTAGCACATATATTACATGTATTGCATGATGTAAGTGTTTGTGGCTTTGGCCGTTATTGTCTCATTTTACCATGGATTTATGGGACGACGTCGCACGATTTTAATTCCATTTATTTTACAAATTACAAATTAACCTGGTAATATTATTTTCATGCTACAACTTGAAAGAAACCAAAAAAGCAAAATAAGGTGCGTGGTATAATAATAATTATTAAGAACTTTGCATTAAACGTCCAGTATAAGAACCCGTTAAAAAGTACACTCCCAGCGTTTTGAAAGATATTTCAGCTTCTTAAAACCTGTTTTGTTTGTTTTAAACAAAAAAAAAAACCCCTACCAATCCAGTATTCTGTTGAAGGATCACCGAATCCTGTGACGTAGTCATCCCAGTCTCTATCAAAGTCTACAGACCCGTCCGACCTACGCTGAAACACCTGAAACAGTCAGACTTTTTTTTACTTTACATGAACATGGCTCACGCAGTTATAATGGCACGTACATTTTCAATTCTAAAAAAGAAAATTTCTACTAAAAATATTAAGAACCGTTGGTTTCGACTTCTTGAAAGTTACATTGACCTATTCTGTTTCAAGTGGACAAAGAACAATTAAGAGCTGTTAAAGGAACACGATAAATTAAATATATAAAATTTAAAAAAAAATATATATGCACCACAAAATACACAAAATAATTATGAAAATAGCATCTGTTGAAATTATTGTTGATGATCGATAATACAAATGTATCGGAGCTGGCGCGGAGACGTACCAGGGGTCCCCCTAAAACTGAGAAAAATTATGTTTTTTGCACAAAATCTTAGTTAATAAAAACACCCAGAAATTTGCGAAATATAACAACATTTTTTTTTACGCGCCCCTAAACTAAAATTGTGTATCCACCCCTGCAGCGTTTGATGTTATCACTTGTTGCACTGTTATGAATACAACCAGCAAAGCCCGCTCTTGGTTGAAAGCCCGTTTGATTGATTGAATGTCCAGAAGCCAGTAAAACTCATAATCATGACAAATGAGCGATTTTTGAACTTATAACTATACTTGAGCCAAGTAGAAGTCGAAATTGTTATTACTCGTACCGTCCATCTCCCTCCTTCCGTTTCTAGATCACACCATACTGTTACATTGTTACCTCCTTTCGATATGGTATACAGCCCTGACTGTCTGTTGCCCTGCAGCTGAACATCAGAACAGTCATGTGGCAATGTTCCTATCAAATAAAACAAAACTGCTCTGTATTGAAATCATACACCAATTCTATGATACACTATCTTCTGTTAACATATTTTGAGAAAATACATAATTATGCAAAAAAACTCAAGATGTTTAATATTAAAAAAAACACATTCTTAAGAGGCATTAGCCAACAAAATATAAATTTTGTTTCTGCGTCAGATTGATTTCGACACTAATGTAGAAAAATCCCCAGACAGATGTAACGCTAAAAAAAGCAAATTAAAACAAAAATACACACGAATGAAACAAAAAGGGAAAAACAATCCCCACGAAAAAGCACACACACACACAAAAAAACAATAAAAAAAAAAAAAAAAAAAAAAAAAAAAAAAAAAAAAAAAAAAAAAAAAACAAACAAAAAAACAAAACAAAACAAGAGGCTCCCAGGAGCCTGAATCGCTCACCTGGTATTGATGTCATCCCTATGAAGACTTTTGTATAGCTACAGTAAATGAGCTGAATGTTTATAAGCATGAAAAATCTTTTCTCTATTTGCAATTGCTTTCATTCTTAATAATCAAAAAACACTAAGGGGCTGTAACCCCTATAAGGGGTTATCAGACAACTTCAACCCTATGGAGACTTTTGAAGAGCTAAATGAGCTGAACATTTAAGCAAGCAACAGCCTTTCTCTATCTGCAATAGTTTTCATTATTCAAGCCAAACACACTATTTTTGCCTTTAAGGGGCTGTAACCCCTATAAGGGGTCATCTGACAACTTTGACCCTATTAAGACTTTTGTAGAGCTAAATGAGCTGAACATTTTAGCAAGCAACAGCTTTTCTCTATTTACAATAGTTTTCATTCTATAGGCCAAAAACACTATTTTTCGCCTTTAAGGGGCTGTAACCCCTATAAGGGGTCATCTGACAACTTTGACTTTATGGAGACTTTTGTAGAGCTAAATGAGCTGAACATTTTAGCAAGCAACAGCTTTTCTCTATTTACAATAGTTTTCATTCTTTAGGCCAAAAACACTATTTTTCGCCTTTAAGGGGCTGTAACCCCTATAAGGAGTCATCTGACAACTTAGACCTTATAGAGACTTTGTAGAGCTAAATGAGCTGAACATTTAAGCAAGCAACAGCTTTTCTCTATCTACAATAGTTTTCATTCTATAGGCCAAAAACATGCAAAAACGCTATTTTTCACCTTTAAGGGGCTGTAACCCCTATTAGGGATCATCTGACAACTTTGACCTTATGGAGATTTTTGTAGAGCTAAATGAGCTGAACATTTAGGCAAGCAACAGCTTTTCTCTATTTGCAATAGTTTTCATTCTATAGGCCAAAAACACTATTTTTTGCCTTCAAGGAGCTGTTACCCCTATAAGGGGTCATCTGACAACTTCGACCCTATGGAGACTTTTGTAGAGCTAAATGAGCTGAACATTTAAGCAAGCAACAGCTTTTCTCTATTTACAATAGTTTTCATTCTATAGGCCAAAAACATGCAAAAACCATATTTTTCACCTTTAAGGGGCTGTAACTCCTATAAGGGATCATCTGACAACTTCGACCAAATGGAGACTTTTGTAGAACTTTTGAAGCTGAAGCAGTAGCTAGCATCAGATTTCATCTATCTCTTATACTTTTTGATTTACAAGCCAAAAACAGTAGTCTGACCCCCTGGTCTATTTTTAGTAACGGTGGTCATGTTTTTGACGGATCAAAAATTGAAACACAAGTTTGGTGCAGGACACTCTAAGGATCATTCATACCAAGTTTCATTAAATTCTGTTCAGTAGTTTCAGAGGAGAAGATTTTTGAAAAATTGTTAACAGACGACAGACGACGACGACAGACGACAGACGACGACGACGGACGCCAAGTGATGCTCACATGGACCTTCGGTCCAGGTGAGGTAAAAACAGGAAACAAAACCCAACATAGAAATTGTCCTGAAATGAATAATTGTTAAAACGCAACCTACTAGTAATTGATGTCAAATCAAAATGAGTCCATCCTATTTCATTTGGTCCTGTTGGTGCTTGTCCAGTGAAATCTTGGGAAAACAACCGACATCTGTTATCGAGTTTATTGTAAGAGACCGATCTGCATTCATCGTCATGCATGCATAACACCACGCATTGGATCAAACTATCACTGACGTTCTCACGAATAACGTTGGTGCTTTCACTGATGTTCTTAAAGGGTGGGTTGTTGAGGCCTCTTCTTATCCTAACATCATTTCCAAAACAAACCTTAACGCATATCAACACAAAACACACTTCTAGAATTAAAAACCACATTTTTACACGCGTCTTGCTCATATAAAAAATCTCTGTTGACCTCTCGAAATAATATATAACTGGACACCTCTACCGTTCTAATAAAAGGTGATTGTCTTATGAATAAATGATAACTTTATTAATATTTTTTATACTTTTCCTGTTATAACTTCATTTGAAACCTTTGACCATATCTATAAAGTGTTATTAAAGGCCAGGTATCTGGTTACTATTGTTCAACTTCTCTGCCATTCGTGAAACGACCAGAGGTAAGAAATTATATTGGTGTTTTGCTTTTTTCGTTTTGTAAAACAGAACCTCGTATTTAGCATAGTTATGACCACTATCACTCATTTTCAAGTTCTAGCAGATCGTAATCCTTGGCCTGCAAAGATGCGTACTGTGTCGTTTCACATTATTATGCCCCATCCATATAGTTTTCGGGTCCGTCCGTCTTAAATGATGCGAGATCATGGGTAATTATGTCTTTTGGACAAGATCTTTAATTTTGAAATCCTACTGTCAAATGACTTTTATCAATGAATAAATCTATTGTGTTTTAATATAAAGTGCTAGTGGATATCCATATATTTTTCATCACTTCTGAATCAATTATCAACATAAATAATTATCAACAAAGATAATTTCATTATCTGTTAAATTGGAGTAAAATAAACACCTTTTGAAATAGCGAAAATGATTAATATTTGGTAATGTAATATTATTTTGGCAAGTAAGAAATACTACGAATTGACACACAAACAACGCACCTGTTGCGTTTTACAACGTAGGCAGGTTAAATGGTCTGTCCCCCCCAAAACCCCCCCCCAGAATAAATAATACTTTATTGTCATGTAAATCAATACAATATAAATAAAAAGAACTTGAGGGGTCGAACTTCAATGAAGCTGAAAAGTCTAAACAGAAAGCAATGCGCCCCCTCTGACACAACAATGAATGCAGGTGACAAAAACTGACTTTTTCAAAAATTAATAAGAAACGAACAGGGAAAAACTCTATCAAGGAATTCACAATTTTCCCAACAAGCTCAGGAGTATTTTCTCTCTTGTGTAGTTTATTGTATCAGATCTTCTTACTAGTAAACATTATTTCATTGTGACCCTCTGTGGTGCCTATTAAAAGACTCGGTATGCCATGATTCGTTAGCTTATGACACAATCGTAAGATATTATTGCTCCACAAATGACCATCATTTTTGCTAGAACAGTTCCTGTCTTCTACCATGATGAGGTTCTGGTCGGAAATCTGAGACACCGGGAAGAATACAAACAGTTGCTTACATTGAATGCTGTAAGCTTAGATACATTGGTTGTTTGGTTTTTTAAAGTAAAAGCACTCTCTTCTTTTAATTTCCTGGTTTTTTTTTGGCATCCTGTCTTTTTATTTCAAAAATCACTACTAAGACCCCCTAAAAATCATATATAGTTGCTCCCATATTCAATTTTGAAAGTGTTCATTATTCGCCAATGCGTCCATCTTAAGGGTGTGTAATACAAATTTTGTAACCTTTTACATTTTTGTTTTAATCGAGTGGTTCAACAGAAGTTAATGCTTAAAAATAAGTTCAGGAAAACAAAAGCATATAGTTAAATTTGATGAAATATAAATTATTATTAATCTAATTCTATAGTAAAATCACTTTACTCACAGTTCGTTTAAGACTTTTTAATTGACGAAATTGCTCTTAGAATACTAGTAACCAACTGACAGAAATCAAGCCAAACTTATGCGCAATTTATCCAATTAAAGGCTTTTTCATCGAGTCCTACATTTTTTGTTTTACAAAAATAGAAGCCTGGATTGTTTTGTGTGTTTATACGCACAATTTTATATAAATTTTACAACAAGATCACAATTCTTTCCCCTTTTGGGTCAGACGGTACTCTCCACCTGTGCACTTTTCTTCTTTTTTATTTCTTCAAGTGATTTCTTTTCATTTCAAATTTCACCATAGAATTTGTCAGCTAATTTAGAGTTATCCTTCTTTTGTCACTTGATTTCAGTTCCGAAAAGCAAAGGTTAATATTGTTAATCCAAAAAGACATGAAAGACAAAAACAACTAGTGCTGATTGTGTTGGGATGCCAACACATAAGTCGCCCAAAATCGCCTTGGATAGTATTCCATTAAAATCAGTGCATCAAAATAAGTCTAAAAATCAAATTTCGTTGAAATCGGACAAAGTTGACGTTTTTGGGGGGCGGGTGTGGTAAAACGGCCGCCATTTTTAAATGGCGGCGTTCGCGTCAATTTTTTTTTCCGGCATTATGCTCAGGAAGGATTACTCTACCAGTGTACCAATTTTCATTAAAATCCATCCCCCCATCTCCGAGATCTGAGAGGGGCCCAAAAATCTTAAAGGGCGGCCATTTTGAAAATGGCGGCCATCTTGAAAATTTCAAAAGTGGATTGCACACCTCTGAGTGACCCTCCACCCACCTCTGCAAGTTTGATCTTGATTGGTCCAAGCGATTTCATAAAATGTGACGGACAAGTTCATGATTAAGTAAGGAAAAGAATAACTAGGTATAATTGTGTTGGGATGCCAACACACAAGTCGCCCAAAATCGCCTTGGATAGAGTTCCATTCAAATCAGTGCATCAAAATAAGTCTAGAAATCAAATTTCGTTGAAATCGGACAAAGTTGACGTTTTTAGGGGGGCGGGTGTAGTAAAATGGCCGCCATTTTGAAACCGAAAGTCGGATTACAAATCCGGTCGCAGATTTGAGCTCAGCATACCCGCTTTACCCAGATGACCAATTTTCAAGACGATCCGATGAAAAAAAATTTTCCGCCCACTTTTTCCGATGGCCGCCATTTTGAAACGGCGGCCATGTTGAAAATATTAAAAGTGCATTACACAACTTTGAGTGACCCACTATCCAATCTCACAAGTGTTATTCAATTTCCTTGGACCATTTTCTTGTATTAGGGAGGACAACTTTACGATAAAGAATCAGAAGAATAATAACTAGCTATAATTTGTGTTGGGATGCCAACACACAAGTCGCCCAAAATTGCCTTGGATACTTTTTCTTCCCATTCAGTACAATAAAATATGTATAGAAATCAAATTTCATTGAAATCGGACAAAGTTCACATTTTTAAGGGGGGGCGGGTGTAGTAAAATGGCCGCCATTTTGAAACCGGAAGTCGGATTTTAAATCTGGTCGCAGATTTGAAATTAGCATACCCGCTTTACCCAGATGACCAATTTTCAAGACGATCCGATGAAAAAAAAATTTCCGCCCACTTTTTCCGACGGCCGCCATTTTGAAACGGCGGCCATCTTGAAAATTTCAAAACTTGATTACACGCCTTTGAGTGACCCACTATCCAATCCAACAAGTGCTATTCAATTTCCTTGGACCGTTTTCTTGTATTAGGGAGGACAACTTTACGATAAAGAATCAGAATAATAATTAAAGTGCCATTTGTTCAGAGAACAAATGAGAGGTCTTTCCCGTTAAGTTGACCTATGACCTTTGACCTTTGTCTTAAAAGTCAAGTTCCTTAATTACTGATATTAAATATATATATTTACTATATTATCTGTAACCGTTTAAATGTTATATACAAATAAATAATGCATAAGATGATGTTTTTGGCCGCCATTTTGAAACCAGTCAACCGTTACATGTACTTCTTGGGCTTAAATGATAGGTCTTGTCAAGACGGTCATTTTGTATACACATGTCTATTATACTATCTGTTACGGTTTTCAAGTTATTGGCAAAAAACCTATTTCGTGAAAACCTGTTTCGGCCGCCATTTCGAAACCGCTCAACCGAATCATGCACTTTTTGGACTCAAATTGTAGGTCTTTTCAAGACGATCATTTTTTGTTCATATGTTGTCTATACTATCTCTAACGGTTTTCGAGTTATAAGTAAAAAACCATTTGACGACCGCCATTTTGGCAATGGTAAACGCAAAAAAAATTTTGACCACAGATTCGTAATCAGGACCCTCAAATTTACCTGGAAACCGAATTTCATCAAAATCGGACAAATTTGACATTTTGCGCCAAGTTTGCGCCATACGCGCGCAACCAGGAAGTAAATTACAGCATTCTTTTTGCATGATAAATCATCACCAGGATGTTAGCTTCCATTTTCACTAAACAGAATCTTGATAACTATTACCGTTTCTGAGCTCACCTGATAACAAGGGTAAACAGCGTTTTGCGCTATTGCGCCGAAACTACAAATAGTTTAGCGTCAGGCCCTTAGTCATATCTATTCCTGGCAGTGCTGAACAAGTGTGCCAAATTTGGTTAAGATCGGTCAAGAAACTTTTTGCTCACGAACGGCAGAAAAAAAAAAGAATAATAATTAAAGTGCCATTTGTTCAGAGAACAAATGAGAGGTCTTTCCCCGTTAAGTTGACCGATGACCTTTGACCTTTGTCTTAAAGTCAATTTCTTTAATTACTGATAATAAATATATATATATCTACTATATTATCTGTAACCGTTTAAATGTTATATACAAGTAAATAATACATAAGATGATGTTTTTGGCCGCCATTTTGAAACCACTCAGCCGTAACATGTATTTCTTGGGCTTAAATGATAGGTCTTGTCAAGACGGTCATTTTTCATACACATGTCTATTATACTATCTGTTACGGTTTTCAAGTTATTGGTAAAAAACCTATTTCGCGAAAACCTGTTTCGGTCGCCATTTCGAAACCGCTCAACCGAATCATGCACTTCTTGGACTTAAATTGTAGGTCTTTTCAAGACAAACATTTTTTGTTCATATATTGTCTATACTATCTCTAACGGTTTTCGAGTTATAAGTAAAAAAACATTTGACGACCGCCATTTTGGCAATGGTAAACGCAAAAAAAATTTTGACCACAGATTCGTAATCAGGAACCTCAAATCTACCTGGAAACCAAATTTCATCAAAATCGGACAACTTTGACATTTTGCGCCAAGTTTGCGCCATACGCGCGCAACCAGGAAGTAAATTACAGCATTCTTTTTGCATGATAAATCATCACCAGGATGTAAGCTACCATTTTCACTTAACAGAATCTTGATAACTATTACCGTTTCTTAGCTCACCTGATAACAAGGGTAAACAGCGTTTTGCGCTATTGCGCCGAAAGTACAAATAATTTAGCGTCGTGTCCATGGCCTAGTCTATTCCTGGTAGTGCTGAGTAAGTGTGCAAAATTTCATGAAAATCGGTCAAGGCACTTTTTCTACCCGACTGGAAGAAAAAAAAAAAGAATAATAATTAAAGTGCCATTTGTTCAGAGAACAAATGAGAGGTCTTTCCCGTAAAGTTGACCTATGACCTTTAACCTTTGTCTTAAAGTCAAGCTCTTTGATAACTGATAATAAATATATATATATTTACTATATTATCTGTAACCGTTTAAATGTTATATTCACATCAATAATGCATAGGATGAGGTTTTTTGCCGCCATTTTGAAATTACTCAACCGTAACATATATTTCTTGGCCTTAAATGATAGAGCTTGTCAAGACGGTCATTTTTCATACACATGTCTATTATACTATCTGTTACGGTTTTGAAGTTTTTGGCAAAAAACCTATTTCGCGAAAACTTGTTTCGGCCGCCATTTCGAAATCGCTCAACCGAATCATACACTTTTTGGACTCAAATTGTAGGTCTTTTCAAGACAATCATTTTTTGTTCACATATTGTCTATACTATCTCTTACGGTTTTCGAGTTATAAGCAAAAAACCGTTTGACGGCCGCCATTTTGGCAATGGTAAACGCAAAAAAGTTTTTGATTGCATATTCGTTATCAGGACCCTCTAAACTACTTGGAAACCAAATTTCATCAAAATCGGACAATATTGACATTTTGCGCCAAGTTTGCGCCATACGCGCGCAACCAGGAAGTAAATTACAGCATTCTTTTTGCATGATAAATCATCACCAGGATGTAAGCTACCATTTTCACTAAACATAATCTTGATAACTATTACCGTTTCTGAGCTCACCTGATAACAAGGGTAAACAGCGTTTTGCGCTATTGCGCCGAAAGTACAAATAATTTAGCGTCGTGTCCATGGCCTAGTCTATTCCTGGTAGTGCTGAGTAAGTGTGCAAAATTTCATGAAAATCGGTCAAGACACTTTTTCTACCCGACTGGAAGAAAAAAAAAAAGAATAATAATAATAATAGGCCGACGAAATACAATAAGGTCTTCCCTTTGGAAAGGGAAAGACCTTAATAATCATAACGAAATCAATAAGGTCTTTCCTACGGAAGGGAAAGACCTTAATAATAATAATAATAATAATAATAAGAAACGGTGCAAAAACAATAAGTCCCCAAAACTATGTTTTGGGCGACTTAACTAGCTATAATTTGTGTTGGGATGCCAACACACAAGTCGCCCAAAATCGCCTTGGATACTTTTTCTTCCCTTTCAGTACAATAAAATATGTATAGAAATCAAATTTCATTGAAATCGGACAAAGTTCACATTTTTAAGGGGGGCGGGTGTAGTAAAATAGCCGCCATTTTGAAACCGGAAGTCGGATTTCAAATCCGGTCGCAGATTTGAATTCAGCATACCCGCTTTACCCAGATGTCCAATTTTCAAGACGATCCGATGAAAAAAAAATTTCCGCCCACTTTTTCGGACGGCCGCCATTTTGAAACGGCGGCCATCTTGAAAATTTCAAAACTTGATTACACGCCTTTGAGTGACCCACTATCCAATCCAACAAGTGTTATTCAATTTCCTTGAACCATTTTCTTGAATTAGGGAGGACAACTTTACGATAAAGAATCAGAAGAATAATAATAATAATAATAACTAGTGCTGATTGTGTTGGGATGCCAACACATAAGTCGCCCAAAATCGCCTTGAATAGTATTCCATTCAAATCAGTGCATCAAAATAAGTCTATAAATCAAATTTCGTTGAAATCGGACAAAGTTGACGTTTTTGGGGGGCGGGTGTGGTAAAACGGCCGCCATTTTAAAATGGCGGCGTTCGCATCCCATTTTTTTTCGGCATGTTGCTCAGGAAGGATCACTCTACCAGTGTACCAATTTTCATTAAAATCCATCCACCCATCTCCGAGATCTGAGAGGGGCCCAAAAATCTTCAAAGGCGGCCATTTTGAAAATGGCGGCCATCTTGAAAATTTCAAAAGTGGATTGCACACCTCTGAGTGACCCTCCACCCATCTCAGCAGGTTTTATCTTGATTGGTCAAAGCATTTTCAAAAAATGTGTCGGACAAGTTCATGATTAAGAAAGGAAAAGAATAATAATAAAAAAAATAACTAGCTATAATTTGTGTTGGGATGCCAACACACAAGTCGCCCAAAATCGCCTTGGATTTTATTTATTCCCATTCAGTACAATAAAATATGTATAGAAATCAAATTTCATTGAAATCGGACAAAGTTCACATTTTTAAGGGGGGCGGGTGTAGTAAAATGGGCGCCATTTTGAAACCGGAAGTCGGATTTTAAATCTGGTCGCAGATTTGAACTCAGCATACCCGTTTTACCCAGATGACAAATTTTCAAGACGATCCGACGAAAAAAAATTTTCCGCCCACTTTTTCCGACGGCCGCCATTTTGAAACGGCGGCCATCTTGAAAATTTCAAAACTTGATTACACTACTTTGAGTGACCCACTATCTAATCCAAAAAGTGTTATTCAATTTCCTTGAACCGTTTTCTTGTATTAGGGAGGACAGCTTCATGATTAAGAATCAGAAGAATAATAACTAGGTATAATTGTGTTGGGATGCCAACACACAAGTCGCCCAAAATCGCCTTGGATAGAGTTCCATTCAAATCAGTGCATCAAAATAAGTCTAGAAATCAAATTTCGTTGAAATCGGACAAAGTTGACGTTTTTAGGGGGGCGGGTGTAGTAAAATGGCCGCCATTTTGAAACCGTAAGTCGGATTCCAAATCCGGTCGCAGATTTGAACTCAGCATACCCGCTTTACCCAAATGACCAATTTTCAAAACGATCCGATGAAAAAAAAATTTCCGCCCACTTTTTCCGATGGCCGCCATTTTGAAACGGCGGCCATCTTGAAAATTTCAAAACTTGATTGCACGCCTTTAGGTAACCCACTATCCAATCCAACAAGTGTTATTCAATTTCCTTGAACCGTTTTCTTGTATTAGGGAGGACAGCTTTACGATTAAGAATCAGAAGAATAATAATAATAATAATAATAAGAAACGGTGCAAAAACAATAAGTCCCCAAAACTATGTTTTGGGCGACTTAATAATAATAACTAGTGTTGACTGTGTTGGGGATGCCCAACACAAAAATATCTCCCAAACGTACGCAAACTGTCACTCTTGCATAAAATTTGACATCACATCCTAACTCACCATCGTTTGAAACCCCTAGATACCAAATTTTGTCAATCGTAGAATTTCTACAATTTTTCCCATTTTTGGGCCAGAAAAATCACATTTTCGTGAATAACTCGAAAACCGTAAATACCGCTTCAAATTTTTTTTTCGTATTATTAAAGAGCTTCTTTTGCTCTATTAACCTGCAAAATTTCAGAACCCTGCGCACCTAGGTAACCGAGATATCGCAATGTCCTATATTATGACCTTTCACTGTTTCCATGGAAACGGTGGCCATTTTGAGAATTCCGAAAATTGCATGCACTCCCCTGAGACCCACCCTATCACCATACAAAGTTTCATAATGATCCATTGAGTAGTTTTTGAGAATCGGTTCGGAAAGGTTCATGTCCGGAAGAAGAAAAAAAAAGAAGAATAATAATAATAAGAAACGGAATAAAAACAATATATCTCCCAAACATAGTGTTTGGGAGATATAATAAGAAACGGTGCAAAAACAATAAGTCCCCAAAACTATGTTTTGGGCGACTTAATAATAAGAAACGGTGCAAAAACAATAAGTCTCCCAAACTTTGTTTTGGGCGACTTAATAATAATAAGAAACGGTGCAAAAACAATAAGTCTCCCAAACTTTGTTTTGGGCGACTTAATAATTATATATAAATATACAAATTAATGTGGTAAAAAACTTCTTTTGATAGTTTAGCCTTTATTATATGTTGCAGCAAAAAAATAAATACACCATTGGATTAAGACATGTTTTTTCTAGAATCAAGTGTAAGATAATTTTGATAGAAGTTGTAATAAAATTGCAATCGGCCTGTAAACTTTTGAAGCGGACAGGTTTTAAAATAGGTCATGGAAGCCATTATCTTCACCAGCAAGGCAGAAATGTACTAGGGGATTTCCCAGTTTTAATCAACCAATAATATCTCATAAAGCTTCACCCGGTGCAAGGTCAACAGCACCTGGTTTGACCCCTTGCAAGTTTACATCAATGTTATTTATAGATATTCACCTGGTTAAACGCACTCATTTAACCTTTCCCTTCAGCATACTTATAAAGGAAGTATCTAGAGGATATTCCGAAAGATAAACCCGGTGTGAGGTCAAGAGCACCCGGTTTGACCCCTTGGTATAAAAAGGCAATTGAAATTTCACGTGGTCAGTTTTATGTAAACTGGCCATCAAAGAATCGATGTATTCGGGATTAATTGGTTTATCTGCTTTTTAGCTCACCTGGACCAAAGGTCCATGTGAGCTATTGCCATCACTTGGCGTCCGTCGTCGTCGTCGTCGTCGTCGTCCGTTAACAATTTTTCAAAAATCTTCTCCTCTGAAACTACTGAACAGAATTGAATGAAACTTGGTATGATTGATCCTCAGGATGTCCTGCACCAAACTTGTGTTTCGATTTTTGATCTGTCAAAAAACATGGCCGCCGTTACTAAAAAAAGACAAGGGGGGTCAGACTACTGTTTTTGGCTTATAAATCAAAAAGTATAAGAGATAGAGGAAATCTGAGGCCACGCTACTGATTCAGCATTAAAAGCTCTACAAAAGTCTCCATTTGGTCAAAGTTGTCAGATGACCCCTTATAGGGGTTACGGCCCCTTAAAGGTGAAAAATAGCCATTTTTCATGTTTTTGGCCTACAGAATGAAAACTATTGCAGATAGAGATTAGCTGTTGCTTGCTTAAATGTTTAGCTCATTTAGCTCTACGAAAGTCTCCATAGGGTCGAAGTTGTCAGATGACCCCTTATAGGTGTTACGGCCCTTGAAAAATAGCGTTTTTTCATGTTTTTGTCCTACAGAATGGAAACTATTGCACATAGAGATTAGCTGTTGCTTGCTTAAATGTTCAGCTCATTTAGCTCTACAAAATTCTCTATGGGGTCCAAGTTGTCAGATGACTCCTTATAGGGGTTACGGCCCCTGAAAAATAGCGATTTTTCATGTTTTTGGCCTACAGAATGAAAACTATTGCAGATAGAGATTAGCTGTTGCTTGCTTAAATGTTCAGCTCATTTAGCTCTACAAAATTCTCCAAAGGTCGAAGTTGTCAGATGACTCCTTATAGGGGTTATGGCCCCTTATAGGTGAAAAATGGTGTTTTTGGCCTATAGAATGAAAACTATTGCAGGTAGAGAAAAGCTGTTGCTTGCTTAAATGTTCAGCTCATTAAGCTCTACAAAGTATAGGGTCAACATCAAGACCAGGTGAGCGATTCAGGCTCCTGGGAGCCTCTTGTTTTAGGTAAGTGTTTATCATTTTAAAACATAATTATACGTTATTTTATATTTGATATATATTTTAATTTTCAAACACGTCGATCTAGTTTTTATATATTTACAAAATGTATTTATTAAACTTCATTTTATTAGGGACAGACGGGGGCCTTGGTTTTTTGTTCTGGTCAGAAATTTTTGTCCCCGCGGTAAAAAATATTTATTTTTCGAAGGCACCGCGACAGCATATTTTTTTCGTTATTATCATTGTTTTAGATGGTAGAAATCCTTCTTCAGAATATTTTTCTTCTTACTCTCTGCTGCCACAATTTTTTTTCCATCAAAAATAATTTTCAGAATATTTTTTTAAGGAAACCTTTCAAGATAAATGTCAGTCCCTTAGTGAAATAGTTTGTACAATACTTGATGAGTCTTTAATAGACGAATCCGGCACGCGCGTCAGGCTTAGCAAAATTTATTGTCTGGAACTTTGTTGTTGTCTTTATTTGTGCAAAAACTTTTGACAATTATAACCTTTCGAGAAAAGAAGGAAATATATTATCAATTACAATGTTTTTGTGTGGATTCAAAAAGTTTCATCGCTTTTTCTTCTGAATACGCATATGCGGAATTGACAATGCTTACACAATTTGAGGGAAACTTTTCAAATATCAAAGTTGATGTAATATATATGTGTTTTTGAGCGTACATAAAGCATAGTTGCAAATCGAATTTTTGTTTAAGGGTCGACTATTTTTCTCGAACGATTTGCTGTTTCGTTCAGAGCGGTTAAAAATTAGTTATATTTAACGGCAAAAATTTAGGACTTGTTCAAGTGAAAAATCCAAGTAATAAAATTATTAATTTCGGGCGTGCGGCGTGCCGGTCGGAAAAATATTTTCGTAATAATTTCCTCGACAACTACTAATCACAGCCTCTTGATATTTGGTATGCAGCATCACCATTAGCTCCTATTTAAGATAACGTACCCGTAAGTACGTGACCCTCCGTTTGGGCTACGATTCCCATCCATTACTTTCAACGATGGATGTAGCAAAACCATTTTGCGGCGCTTGAGGAGTGCCGCGCTGGCGTCTGTAGAATTTGTTATTTAATATATATGATGCATCATTTTTCATTTAACTTTGTAAATACTTTTTATAAACATTTATAAAGTCTTTTGATAAATTTATAAGAAGTTAACCGGATGAAATATTGCTTCTATATGTTTTGTTTTAATTGCGGGATTGTGTTTATTGTATGCTTTAAAATATAATAACAAATGTAACCGAAATATTTCTATGTGAACTCATTCGACTATAGACTGAAGCATTTTATCCTTATATTAAAACATGTTTTCTTTTCAAAGGGATGTCGCAGATATATACAAAGGTCGAGTTTTAACCATACAAATAACCGCATCCTTCTATGTAGCAGTTTGATAAGTAAAAGTTAAAACGTTGAGTCTATTATTATTTTTATTTATTTATTGTAGAAATGTACCTAAAAGCAATGAGGACAAACAGTCGAGTTTCGCGATACAGATAATAGACCGTTTTTATGTTCAGTTGATGGAAATATATGTAAAGTGGGTCTTGTAGAAGTAAAAGAAGCATACTGACATAAGAGGAATTCGACCATGTCAGGAAACCATTGCAGGAATATTTTTACTCAACTAGGACGTCAGACCGATTATATAATAAAAAGATAGACATATGACTGTGTGAAAAAATGGAAACTAAAACCTGATTAGGGAAGCTTACCATTACCTTGTCTATGCACGTATTTAAGAGAATGGACTCTATTCATCTTTAATAGACGAATCCGGCACGCGCGTCAGGCTTAGCAAAATTTATTGTCTGGAACTTTGTTGTTATCTTTATTTGTGCAAAAACTTTTGACAATTATAACCTTTCGAGAAAAGAAGGAAATATATTATCAATTACAATGTTTTTGTGTGGATTCAAAAAGTTTCATCGCTTTTTCTTCTGAATACGCATATGCGGAATTGACAATGCTTACACAATTTGAGGGAAACTTTTCAAATATCAAAGTTGATGTAATATATATGTGTTTTTGAGCGTACATAAAGCATAGTTGCAAATCGAATTTTTGTTTAAGGGTCGACTATTTTTCTCGAACGATTTGCTGTTTCGTTCAGAGCGGTTAAAAATTAGTTATATTTAACGGCAAAAATTTAGGACTTGTTCAAGTGAAAAATCCAAGTAATAAAATTATTAATTTCGGGCGTGCGGCGTGCCGGTCGGAAAAATATTTTCGTAATAATTTCCTCGACAACTACTAATCACAGCCTCTTGATATTTGGTATGCAGCATCACCATTAGCTCCTATTTAAGATAACGTACCCGTAAGTACGTGACCCTCCGTTTGGGCTACGATTCCCATCCATTACTTTCAACGATGGATGTAGCAAAACCATTTTGCGGCGCTTGAGGAGTGCCGCGCTGGCGTCTATGGGAATTTGTTATTTTACACCATAATCAATTATCATATTAGCTTTCGAAGTTTTACATTGTAATTAACGTTATTAAAGTTTATGATATTGAATTTTATAAAGTTTAAGACTAGCGTAAAAACGAAAATATCCTACAGTTTAGGGTTTATCTGGAAATTTATAAACATATTAGATTGAAGTATCCTCAAACACATTGTTGTATATGAAAGCATACAATTTTAGTTAGTTATAGCTTTACTCCCAAGCAGCACGATTTCGGCTATATCCGGGAGATGAACATGAAAGAGGTGATGCAATGAATATGAAATGATGATGAAGTGGAGGAAATGGGGACACAAGGCCAATCGGGTAGGAGAGTTTTGACTGCCATTGGAACTGAAGGAGTGATGGGTTGGGAAGGGAAATTTTGCCTCCTGCATGAGGATTCTACGGGTCCTACTCTTACCGAGACCTTCAGCAGGATTCTTTAACGTGCGAGGAACGTGACATTTTTCCCAACACGGTGCATCAATATGGTATGCGGTCAGGTTTTCGCATTATCGCCTGACGACCCCGCATCTCTCGATGTCAGGGCTGCTCCATTCAACCACCTGGGGCACACATCCCAGTCGCTTTGTGGGCAAAGCGGCCTGACCCGATGTCAGGTTTCTGAGTGCACTTAAGAATTATTATTAGAATTATTTATTGTCAAAACACATTTACAATAAATGGTTATAACACATTAATACATGTACATACATTCTTAAATCAAATGAAATTAAAGACTAAATATAGTAATAAACCTTGGGTGGTGGCAACTCAATAAAACGACAAAATGGATCAAGCATTATTCCTGCATGTATATATTTAATCATGAAAGCCTTTCATTATTTGAATATAAATATAAGTTTTTTTTTCCAAATTACATACAAATGTAGGGTGACCATAACGAAGTGGACTTTTACCGACAAGCTTAGCACTGCTGCTGGCCTATTCGCCACCCAGAACCCGCATGGGTTTGAAAATATACAAAAAGATAAGTCAAAGTGTATTTGAAAAAAATGTTTTTGCTCCTTTGAGGTCAACAGGCTGGAATGGTAACCCTCACAATAGAAAAAAAAGTAGGGAGGTTTACATTAACTTGGGATTTGATTTTAGGTGTGTTGCTCATCTACTTCCTGTCATGTTTAACGAAATCTTATCATTTTTGTCGTTGATCCATTATTTAAACTTTGCTACCAAAATATTTTGCATCATGCAAAAGTTAAACGTTGAGGAAAACAACTGAACAAGCCCGCCTCTTTTCAAATCGTAGGTTTCTTATAAAAAGAGATTTAAATCAAGATGCATCATTTTTCATTTAACTTTGTAAATACTTTTTATAAACATTTATAAAGTCTTTTGATCAATTTATAAGAAGTTAACCGGATGAAATATTGCTTCTATATGTTTTGTTTTAATTGCGGGATTGTGTTTATTGTATGCTTTAAAATATAATAACAAATGTAACCGAAATATTTCTATGTGAACTCATTCGACTATAGACTGAAGCATTTTATCCTTATATTAAAACATGTTTTCTTTTCAAAGGGATGTCGCAGATATATACAAAGGTCGAGTTTTAACCATACAAATAACCGCATCCTTCTATGTAGCAGTTTGATAAGTAAAAGTTAAAACGTTGAGTCTATTATTATTTTTATTTATTTATTGTAGAAATGTACCTAAAAGCAATGAGGACAAACAGTCGAGTTTCGCGATACAGATAATAGACCGTTTTTATGTTCAGTTGATGGAAATATATGTAAAGTGGGTCTTGTAGAAGTAAAAGAAGCATACTGACATAAGAGGAATTCGACCATGTCAGGAAACCATTGCAGGAATATTTTTACTCAACTAGGACGTCAGACCGATTATATAATAAAAAGATAGACATATGACTGTGTGAAAAAATGGAAACTAAAACCTGATTAGGGAAGCTTACCATTACCTTGTCTATGCACGTATATTATGTCATATGAATAAATAAAAACACTTTATTAGTAGAAGCTTTTATTTGTTTTTGCATCATTCTTTAAATATTATTCTATGGGTTTTTTCTTGTTGATTGTTCAACTATTCTCAAGTCAATCTTTGAACTTGCTAGACTTCTTTGCTAGCCTGTGCATGGGCGATGATGGTCTAATTTGTTTAACAAGTTATGGTACACCATAATGATTAATATTTGGTATGCAGTTGCATAAGTATCAGTACATATCAAAATCTTAGCGTTTCATCTTTATGTTCCTAAAGCCACGATTGAATGACAAAAATAATCACTTATTCAAACAATACAACAAACAAAAAACATTATACAATCGTCAAAACCGCTATCAGCAACATGAACTCATGACGAAGCGAGAATGAACTGTGCACCCAGGTAAAACTTTATTTCCACTTCTACTTCATAGCTGGGATAAAAAATGAACAATATTTAACTGCATTTCAGGTTATCTGAAAGAGTAGCAAGTACCTGTTAATCATAAAACAGCGCAAACATTTTAGTGGACAATACATAAATATTTAAAAGAAATCAAAACCCCCTTTGTATATTTATATACACGGTCACACTTGTAATAATAAAAAATAATAATAAGAAACGGTGCAAAAACAATAAGTCTCCCAAACTTTGTTTTGGGCGACTTAATAATGATAGACATAAAAACATCACAACAAAACATAAAACAGACCCATCCTACCCCCTCCCCCCCCCCAAAAAAAAACCCATAACAAAAACCAAAATACCCTCCTCCAAAAGAAAAACCCCATACGAACAAACAAAGGTAAAAAAACACATAGTAACCAAACCGTTACTATTAACGTGAACGCTCCGAAAGAGTTAGCAGTTCCTGATTGCTATGACACACCCTTCACGTTGCCAACGATCGATTATAAAGTGTGGACCAAATCCGGTAAGGATGACAATATCAAAACTTTATGTCAAACCGCATCTGCGCTCACCTGAACAATAGAAATCCCATATTTGTCTACAAACACATGATATCTTCCGTAAAGTTTCTTGAGTTACGACAGCAACCGGGAAGCAAAGTGACCCTGTGTTAACAATTTGAATGTCAGCAGTGACACTCTATCGAGACTCTATCACAATACTACCTACAAGCTCTGGAATATGTTTACTCGAGGTGCTGGAAGGGACGGAATGTTGCAACCCAAAAAGGGCAAGTTAACTAATGGAAAGTTGAAGTCACTATACGTTTGTCATGGACTTTTATACAATTTCGAGAAATAAATTCAAATTTAAAGCCGCCCTCTTTGTGCCGTTGTTTTCCACCTGCTTTAAGAGTTCTGCAACGAATTTATAATACTTGCGACCAAGACCAATAAGGTATACTAGTAACATATGATAAATGGTGTTGCGCACAGCTCTGTAAAGTAATTGATATAATATAGAATGGATATGGTGAGCTGCAAAGTTAGAAAGGGGTGTCCGTGTGCCAACAGTGATGAAAATCATCTTTTTAAAGCCGTTGACACCGGAAAATCCAGCATGCACACGGACACCCCTTTCTAACTTTGCAGCTCACCATATCCATTCTATATACTAGTAACATGTTGTTATTTTCTTGGTATTTGATAGTATGCAAGTATAAAAAGAAAGACATCATTTTGAAGCAATATTTTCCCTGAAAATACCCAAACGTTAAAGAGTTAAGGTAAATGAAAGTGCATAATATGTGTTTGCATTTGTTTTAAGATGTCCTACTTTGAAACACGCGGTATAGTGTCCTCTTTCTGTGCTAGATTATTAAACTTTATTGATGAAATTACACCCGTAAGGGTCAAATCAACATACATTGATATTGAATACAAAACAATACAACATAATCAAAAACAAACAAACAAACAAACACACACATATGTTATGAACCTGCCTGACAAGGATCTGAAGCCCTGAGTTCTATAGACTGTTTAATAAAGCCTCCAATATGACAAACAAGTTCGGGGTTGGGGTTTAAAATGATCAGCAGTTTATTTCATGTATCGAGACATTCAAATGTAGACAGTTTATCATTTAGAACTTTTAAAAATGTAGAATTAAATCCTGGCAGACACTTTGCTAGTGAAAGATTTCTGACTTACACCCAGCCCCTTATTCTAACAGGGATGATCTGGGCTAAAATACATATTTCTGGCAAGTCATCCTATACGGGTGTGAGGTTTGAAGTGGAACAGAGTGAACTCTGACTAACTTTAAATTATATTCTAAATATCAAATAAAAAATATCAAGAGGCTGTGATTAGTAGTTGCTGAGAAAACTGTTATGAAAGTATATTCCCCGCCCGCCGTCCGCCCGACATTCACCATTTTATAACCCGGATTTTCACTAGTGAAATCCTGCCAAAAATAAGGACTCGGGTTCATCAGCACCATTTGTCTTCGGAACTTTTGTTTTTTTTTCCGAATCAATTATAAAAAAAAACACCTTAAAGCTGGATTTAAAATATCTGTTTGTCAAATTTTGTATGATTTATCAAACATTTAAATCACCAAGGACAATCCTAAAATTCTAGAATCTAAAAATATCTGTATATTCAATTTCATCTTCCTTAAGGAAATCTGTGTGATAAATCATCAATTTAATTTCTTTATATAAGAAAAAATAACATTATAGAATTCTGATACAAACGGACTTTGAGTCTGTATAAATACACGTGAATGGAATAAATAAACGGCCTTGTAATACGACTATAAATTTGTAAGAAGCGGAGGTGTTTTGCGTGGAGAAATTTAATTAAAATGATTTATTAAGGAATCACGCGAATAATTATTTTTTCTCAATTATAATGTTTATACCAAGACAGTTTTAATAGAGTTATTACATTGTAACTCTACTTCAAAACTAGCTCTGCTTAGCATTCACTATGAGAGATAGACGATATTGAGATGTGGAATAGGTGTACGCGACACAACAAACATAAACAAACAGCAATTCAAAAAATCACAACGGAAAACAGCAAGCAGTCTTCTACATGACCATAGGTCACTGCTTACCGTCTTGCATTGGCTCAAGACTTATAATACAATACAAAAGTTTCAAAACCAATCCCTAAATCATCAACGAAAGACCCAATTCTTGACATAAAACGGTTAACACAGAATGACAAGGACAAACAAAGGCTTTGGCAAAGTTTCCTGGCTTAGGACAGGCACATATAAAATGACGCGGGGTTAAACTAGTTTTTTGGGTCCAACCTTCCCCCTACAAAGCATACATATAAAACACACTGTAAAACTCAATCGACAAAAGTTCAATTCAACAAGAGAGAACCTAAGACAAAATACTGTACGAAAACAACAAGACGAGGAGGAAATCTCTTGAGAACACTCGAAGTTACTGACAACTAGCTTAGAAACATTTATCGATTGATGTAAAAGAATCAAATACATCAGTTCTAAATCCGACACCCCACGTCAAAACAATGAATGATTTAGAGTTGTATCACCACACAGAACCGACATACTTGATCGCTGTGGTGCTTATAAATAAAACAGTGGATACAAAGTAAAAATTTAACGTTTTAAAGTTACTATCAAGCTATCAATATTTCGGCCAAAACATACCAAATGCAAAGATTTTACTAAAACATTGAATTCGTATCCTTTTTTCAAAAGGTTTTTAAGCCAGTTTTTAATTTCCATAAGGTTGTTTTTGAATTTTTGTATAATAAGTTTTTAAACCGTACATCTAGGGGGTAATTTTTGCACCCGGGTAAAATTTCACAATGCGTTATTCAAACTTGGGTTTTTATCATAGAAAATATTTATATATGCATTTCTTTAGTTTTGTTAAAAAAGTGGATGGTTAATTCAAATGTCGCTTTCGCGAGTTTTTATTTTCGCGCTTCTGTGGGATTCGCAATTTTAGCGAAAATAAGAACCTTGTGAAAATTACCGCCCGAACGGACCCCGTGCGGGTTCTGGGGGGCGAATAGGCCCACAGCAGTGCTAAGCTTGTGGTAAAAGTCCACTAAAGAGCGCTCAGACACTTGACTTCGGGTCAGGCCGCTTTGCTCACAAAGCGACTGGGATGTGTGCCCCAGGTGGTTGAATGGGGCAGCCCTGACATCGAGAGATGCGGGGTCGTTAGGCTATAATGCGGAAAACCTGACCGCAAACCATAGTGGTGCACCGTGTTGGGGAAATGCCACGTCCCTCGCATATTAAAGAACCCTGCTGTAGGTCTCGGTAAGAATAGGACCCGTAGGATCCCCTGCAGGAGGCTAAATTGCCCGACATCAAACCTCTTTTCTTGTGGTAGTCAAAACTCCCAACCCCGATTGGCCTTGTGTCCCTATTTCATCCACTTCATCATCATTTCATGTTCATTGTATCATCCCTTTCATGTTAATTTCCCGGCAATAGCCGAAATCGCGCTGCCTGGGAGTAAAGCCCTAACAAACAAACAAACAAACCGCCCAAACGGGGGCTAAAAAATAAAAGTTTTACCATTGTTATTATCTCCAAAAAACTATTTTCATTCGTGTTAACTGGTTGTTTCTTGTCTTTGTCCTTTCGGAACCTGACATTCGGATGCCTAATTGGCATACCTGCTTTTATGGTATAACAAAAAATCCAATAATGTTTCATGATTATGTAAAACATGTCATTTTCTCCATTCAAGATTAAAAAAAAGATCATGATTAATATGGTTCAAGCACATGCATACATACATGAAGTCTGATTTCGTTTTTTTCATATTCAAAGGAAATCCATTTTTTTCTCTTTTGACAAGCATTTCATTTTCGTTTTCCCGTTTTGATCCGTGAATCTTTTTCAAAGCTAGGTTCTAGGTTGTCATCTGTATCATAATGTATGTTGTTCTGTAACCAGATGGTTGTCTTTTGTTTGTAATTTCAGGATTGGTTTTGTTTCATATTAATTCTTGTTTTTATATCCCATCTACGAAAGTAGGGTGCTTAGTGTTCTTCCGTCCATCCATCCGTCGCGAGATGGGACATTAGATCTTTTGGACATTCTATTTTTTTTTTCATTTTGAAATAACAAATGATTTCATGTAAATACAAACACAATGTCGAATATTATAGAACAAAACAGTTATTTGACTCTATTGTCAAGAAGAAAATTATATTACACACTTTCATTTTGTAGATAGATGGTCAAACTTATTTTTTTTTTTATCTCTGACAGAATATGAAAGAACCTTAGTGAGCACGCTCACATACCCCACGCGTCCACATTATGGACAGAGATTATCTATTTCGAAAATTTTAGGAATAAAAAAGTCAGAGTTGATGTCTTTCCAAGTCGGCTCATTAAACAGGAGGTAAACGAGTGACAGACCTGAAAATGTATCCCACTATATGGGACTCCTAAAGCTACGTACAAAATATCAAAAGACTATGATTAATAGTTGCTGAGAAATTATGTGACGAAAATTTTCAACCCTGAAAATTTAGTGAAAAAAATGTAAGTGGGCTTGTTTAACAGGAAGTAATTGATCGACAGATCTGAAAACGTATCCCACAATATGGGACCCCTACCTGAAGCTACAAACCTAATATCAAAAGCCTAAAATTAATAGTTGCTGAGAAATCTGTGAAGAAAATTATCAACACTGGAAATTTAGTGAAAAAAGTCTAAGTCGGCTCGTTAAACAGGAAGTAGATGATCGACAGACCTGAAAACGTATCCCACCACCTGAAGCTACATACTAAAAATCAAAAGCCTACAATTAATAATAGCTGAGATATCTGTTACGAAAATTTTGATCACGGATAGACTGACCTGACGGACTGACTGACTGACTGACGGACGGACCAGTCAAAAACATTTCGTTGCGTGGGGTATAATAACACGAACAAGAACGACAGGCAGAAACAGACAGCATAAAAACACACACACAAAAACTGAATTCAACAACGCAATCCCAGCTCGTAATTAAAGGTGTTACCGAAGGGTAAGCAGTTCTTGCTTTTGCGTTGCAACACACTTGTCGCGTTGCTACTGTCAATTCAGTGAGTCAAAGCCGGTAAATGAGGACAAAACAAAAACCTTAGCCTCGCCTCTAGCGAGACGGGTGGATGTTCGGACATATTTCGTCAGCCACAATTATGGTACAATATACGTGTAAAACAATGCACAGACATAACAAATGTAACTGAAAATACCGATATTATAAACTACTCGCATTAAAATCGTAAATATCTGTTACGAAAATTTTGATCACGGATAGACTGACCTGACGGACTGACTGACTGACTGACGGACGGACCAGTCAAAAACATTTCGTTGCGTGGGGTATAATAACAAAAACGCGCGTCAGGCGTAGCAAAATTTATTGTCTGGAACTTTGTTGTCATTTGTATTTCGAACACACGTGAAGGTTAGCACTGCTGGTGGAGTGTAAATTCCCCGAGGTTAGCCCGCTCCGGCACCAACACTTTTTGAGTTGGAGAATACATCAAAGCTTTAAATTATCCGTCTAAATTTCAAAATTGTCTAAACCCTAAGGTTCTTCCTACCCCAGACATAGGTTGATTATCTTAGTAATAATTTGGTTCCCCAGTTTGGTATTTTTGGTTATACTGTTCTATGCTCTTCATATTTATACAGTGTTTGGCATTTTCAATATTTTTGGTAGAGCGTCTCTGATGAGTCTTGAATAGACGAAACGCGCGTCAGGCGTAGCAAAATTTATTGTCTGGAACTTTGTTGTCATTTGTATTTCGAACACACGTGAAGGTTAGCACTGCTGGTGGAGTGTAAATTCCCCGAGGTTAGCCCGCTCCGGCACCAACACTTTTTGAGTTGGAGAATACATCAAAGCTTTAAATTATCCGTCTAAATTTCAAAATTGTCTAAACCCTAAGGTTCTTCCTACCCCAGACATAGGTTGATTATCTTAGTAATAATTTGGTTCCCCAGTTTGGTATTTTTGGTTATACTGTTCTATGCTCTTCATATTTATACAGTGTTTGGCATTTTCAATATTTTTGGTAGAGCGTCTCTGATGAGTCTTGAATAGACGAAACGCGCGTCAGGCGTAGCAAAATTTATTGTCTGGAACTTTGTTGTCATTTGTATTTTGACATTAGTTCCTATTATATTGCACTTCTAAACGAATGGTCTAGAAAAAAAGAGTACATGATGGCAATTACAGACAGACGGACAAATGATATTTGACAGATTGATACCAGACAAGGACGAGAGACAGCCTGATTATTCCTCTCGAGATCTTAACGATATCTTCTCTTCGTTTAGTAGTATCCTCTCTATTATCATAAGTGGTAAGATTCGCCCATTGTGATTTAATAGAAGCAATTCCCTCAGTATATATCAATTCAATCCTATATGATATTTTGAAGACTAAGTTACCCAACGTTATATGTTGTGACCATGATAAAGTGTTATCAAAAGTTTACTAAGTAACAGAATAATCCCGGAGAATAATAAGGACAAAACTTTATACAGTCATATGTACTATAAATTAAACAGTATCTTAAACATAATTTCGTTTTTTGTGTATTTGAATAAATTTTGACAGATCAGATTATATCGTGTTAAATTTTGAATATGGTCTAGACGATAGTGTTTCCGATGACAATTACGCACAGACGGACACAATGATACTTGACAGTTTAATATCAGACAAGGACGGGAGAAGGCCTAATGATTCCTCCTAAGATCTTAATACGATATCTTATCTGTCATTTATTCGTCTCCTCCTAATTATCATCATAGTGGATCTTTATAACAAACATTAAAATTGCATCATAGATTCTTAGTATCATTCTTAGTATCCAAGACAAACCCATCGTTATAAGATGTAACGTTAACTTTCTTCCACTAAGATTGTCAATCCTAGTTTACCATAAACCATTTTTCTTACAACGAAAACTCATTAGGCAAAGACGTGAATGATCTAAAAGAATAATAATCGCTTTTGATGATTGAAGAAATCTGAAAAATAACTGATATTGCCGAAAGAAACCTAATATTCTAAATCTTTGAAGAGAAATGATAAGGGAAGAATAGAATTATGATTTTCGTCTGATGAGTTATTACTCATTTCAGAATACCCAAGGATTAACGCCATCAAAATGGTCACGATAAATTATTTTGATGGCTATAATACCTTGGCTTCTAGCTGTTAAGCTGATAAATGGAAAATGTTAATTCTTTTCTTTTCGGACTCTTTCTTAACATGATGAAATCAACATGTTTACTAGATGAATCCATTAGATGTCTCCGTACTGAAAAGAGCTATTAATTGCCGAAGAATTTCAAAAGTTTCATTCAGATTATTGAAAGATATATATATCAAAAATATTAATGAAATCTACTTTATTACCAGATGATATTGCAAAAATGATTTATTCTCGCTGCATAACTCATGCAAATACATGTATCAGAGTCATACGCACAAAATAAAGCTTTTATAGAGTTACACCAGATTACTACTATATACTTCATTTAAAAAGTCCATGGACATAAATCCAATGAGGAATGAGCAAGCCTACCATGTGTGTGTGTGTGTGTTAAACGCCCTTTCAGATGCACATTCGCATAAAGGGTGGTTAGTCTTAATGATGGAGGATACTGGAGTACCCAGAGGAAACCATGCAATTAGCTGACAAACTTAATTACATACAAGTGGTAAATTAAAGTCACGCTTTTTAAAATTATAAACTGGGAATCGATCCTACACTAAACCTGTAATGGAAATTTACTAGTGATAAATAGCTAGCATAGTATTTAAACTAGCACCTTAGAACACTGTCTCAGCAACCGGCCAGCCCCCTCCACCGACCATCTGAAGAACAATACAAAGCTTATACATAATCCGTGTAAATTTCAAAATTATCAGAACTCTGAGCTTCTTCCTACCCAAGGAGTCTGTTGAATAGAGTTATAATATGCGTTCGAATTCGGCATATATGGTTTTTGTTATTTTATACTCTTCATATTCATGAAGTGTTTGGCATTTTAAATTTTTTTTGTAGAGCGCCTCTGATGAATCTTGAATTAACAAAACGTGCGTCAGAATTCATTGTCTGAAACTTTAATTTCTGTATTAATTTTGTTTATTTCAAGTTTTGTCGATTTGCAATTGCAACATCATTGCACATATTGACAAAAATTCTCCAGGGAAGGCATATTTGTCACCAGTGTGCACAGCTTTTTGACACAATTGACATAAATTGTACAGGATAAAAATGATCCAGTTCTTTTGTTGGCCTTTGAGTACTCAAGATTTAGTAACCTTTAATTGTTTAAGTTGAAATCCAGATCCTTTGTTTATTGACAACTTTAATTAATGCATTTAATGAATGTTGATTTCACGTTAACTATTCCTTGACAAGATTGCAATTCTAAATACTTCTAGAAGTCTTCTTTAATCTTTACATTAGCCTTTAGTGGTTAAGTATGCTTTCAACTTGGCATATAACTTCAAGTTGTAGGGTTACAAAATCTACGCAGTTGAATGGATCTCGATATATTTCCCTTGTTAATTTGCAACAATGATATTTATATGGTTTCAATTCAGTTCAAGACGACACATTAAGGCGAAAAAGTCAGAAGTACAACATGGCAAATCAGTGCAATAATATCGTATACGGTCACAGGGGTATTTTTTGACTTTTTGACATAATTTGATTAGAAAGTGCTAAGAGAACTTGGAATAGTTATGCTGTACTTAATACAATGTATATTTTTTTTTCGAACTTCTATGAGCAAATGATAAATGTTTTAAAGACTCCATCCATGCTTAGTTGGAAGAAAGAAATTTAATTTAACAACAGAATATAAATTCGCAGTACTTAACAGAACAATGATTAAATAAGCAAGCAACACTAAAGGTAAAGGGAGCTACGTAACAAAAATATTTTTTCAAAAGTTATACAAAAGATAAAATGTTCTTGAAAATGGTCCATTCTCAAACTAATGCAATTCCACACTAAACCACAACTTCTTCCTGTTAAACAGACCCCCCCCCCAAAAGAAAAACTTATGAGTGGAAGGATTAAGAAAGCAAGATATTTTCCCATTTGCAATAGTTTTCTTCTATACATGTAGGCCCAAAACATGAAAACCCGCTATTTTTAACCTTTAAAGGACCACAAGCCCTATAAAGGGTCATCTGAGAACTTCGACCCAAAACGAGACTTTTGTAGAGCTCAATCAGCTTTAGGTTAAAACAAAAACTTTCCTCGGTCTGCAATAGTTTTCATTCTATGGGCCAAAACCATGAAAACTATTTTTACCTTTAAAGGACCTTAAACTTCTGTTTAAACGTCGATTTTAGTGTTAAAATATAAAAGTTTCCTTTCATTGTATGACAGATAAGACCGATTTGCAATTTATCTTTACATCTTCGGAAAATTTGTGAAACTTTATCGATTTTTTAAAATATTTGAGGTTCTCCAATTCTTCATACCAATTTTAAAACATAGGACATCTATCGATTACGAAGCTCACCTCGTTGCGCATTATTGTCACTAAGTGGGAGGAATTGACTAGCTTTTTAAAATTTAAAGTGCTCAGTCCATGCAAAAAGAAGTCACAGTCAGCATCTGAAGCATGCATCTTGCTACCCATCTCTAGGGGCACCTTACCATACCACTTTAGATGATATGGTATTTGTTGGTAAGCGGGTAAAGACTTTAACCATTCTTCTGTAAGTGGTCATCCATGCGGAAAATATAGTTCACAGCCAGCATCCGAAGCATGTATTGTGCTAAGCATCACTAGGTGTACCTATCATACCAATATCATTGATATGGCACTTGCCGTCAGTAAGCAGGAATGGACTTTAACCATTCTTCTGTTAAAGTGGTAATCCATGCGGAAAATATAGGTCACAGTCAGCATGCATTGTGCCTAGCATCACTATGTGCACCTACTATACCAATATCATTGATGTGGCACTTGTCAGTAAGCGTGTATGGATCTTAAGCATTCTTCTCATTAGTGGTCATCCATGCAGAAAATATAGGTCACAGCCAGCATCCGAAGCATGCATTGTGCTAAGCATCACAAAGTACACCTACCATACCAATAACATTGAAGTGGCACTTGTCAGTAAGCTTGTTATGGATCTTAACCATTCTTCTGCAAGTGGGTGCTGCCACCGACCCTGACGCCGGGAGTATCACATAAGCCCCCCCCCCTCACTTTCGTGAGGTGAACTAAAATAAAAATTAATAAAGTTGGCTCTTCCATATTGGTACTTTGATTATTTTCCGGGGAATACAATATACAATCGAAATCTTTTTTTGGTATTGTTCACTAAGTTTTACTGAGTATAAAAAATTGATTATCTCAGCATCGACATATCATTGATTAAAATATGTCTACCGATAGACCAAAACCCTGTTTCAGCTAACCTTAATTTTGAAAATAACGATATAATTAATATCTTTTTTCCATTTTTTAGAAAAATAAGTAATTATAATTCTGTGTACCTACATAGTGTATAGCCCCAAAACCTGTCTTTCAGCTTACAGTACGCGTGTGTTTTCAGAGCCACTGCCTAAAACTGACTGCCCTACATAGCCCAAGTGCATCGCTAAAGGTTGTAAACACTGACATACACACACCAATCAGCCAACAACATTTTCAGAAGAGATTGTAAAGGCAGTGTCTCCCCGTCCCTGCATGCGTCCCTGTATGCCCATAAATAGAACTTTTGCTATTCTTTATTTCATATCCTTGCGAATGTCACAATTCCCACTTGCCGCAATCATATCACTAACAAAATTCTTATTTTTATTGGTCATTAAAATAAAGTGTCTCCACTTAATCCTCATGAATATTCCTCCTTGTTGTAAACTGAGAAAATAATAACTAAATATTTTAGTTTAATTATCTCAGTTGTAAAATAAGATATTTTATTGTTACAGATGATGGCCTGTGCCAACAATAAACAATGATAAATGTGAGGCAAACTAATCTAAATTTTCTTATAAAATTAAGTTCATTTAATTTGTCAAATGAACAACTTTAATTCCTGTAAAATCTATTTTCTCATTTTCGACATTACAAAGAATTATATTCATCCATGCTTGTCATTCCATCTTCATATAATGTCAGTGCTTCATAACTGCATAGATGCATTTCGAAATGTCGAGTTCTAGTAATCTTTTCATCCAGCTAGCTGATAGGTGCTGTTAATCATTAAAGCATATCTAAAGTTGAAAAAAGAGGGAGCACAAATGATATACATGTAGAACATAACCTCAATGACTTGCATACTATGCTTAGTTGGGCTTGATATTTTCTCATGGAACAAAAAAGCACCTTTCAGGGAACAACACTATCCTGCATCCTTATATTCATAAAATACTGATTATCAATCCTATTTGGGCAAAAATGGCTCCTCAAATCTTTTGACAAGTTCACCATTCAAAGTTGACACAGTCTTGTTTCCAGTTAATAATTTTTTTTTGTAAATGACATGATCATAGTCTGAAACTGTTGAAGACAGAACTTGAAACTGGCAGCCCACCCAGTCTTCTCCAGCTGCTCCATCTCCCAGCAGTCAGGAGAAGTACATGAACAGGACATTTGGTCTGCTGGAACACTTCATATCAACCATCTAGATTCTACAATACAAAAGATTTGATGTAAGTTTAATTTTATTTTCAAGACCAAAACTTAAGGTTTTCTATCAGTATAAAATGTCGAAGCAAAGAAGACCATGACTTGTTGGTATACTACATATACCATTTCAATGATTCAATATAAACCTTATCTAATTGATTATCCTAGATGCAATTCAACAAGAACGAAAAATATGTATATGTTTGTACTAATGAACTTTGAACTATTGACCCCAAAACCAAAACAGTTAACATATAAACTTATTCATGAAATAGTATCTGGACATTTAAAAGTTAGAAAAAACATGAAACAGTTTACAGTGTTATAAACTGTTGAAGGGATCAAGATTTTGCGATGATAATTACTCCCCTGTCCGAAAAGTGTCTTCATAGACTGAAATCTCATATAAAACATCCTAATATCAAGATTAAATGGTCCTTCAATGGAATGGTAACTGGCTTTCAAGCAATATTTTTTGAAAAATAAGGCTATTTGTAAGGCTTAATTGTAACTTACGATTATCGGAAAAATTAAGGTTATTTATATGATTTTTTTCTGTTTTTTTCCTCAAAATTTAAAGTTTATTTAAACAACCAACAGATAAGAAGTCACAAAAAATATCTGATCCAACGTTGAAATTTTGCAGATGTCTTTTATTCTATACAATGCTTAATGCAAAAGTGCCGGCAAACAGTGTTTTTACCTGCGTCGCCGAAGGCAAAAGCAGGTCTAGTAGTCGGGTCCGTCCGTCCATCTGTCCGTCCGTCCCGCTATGGGGTGCCTGTCTTCTGTAATCTGAATCTCAAAAACCAAACACTAGATCTTTTTGAAATTTTACACAGTGATTACAGATATATTGAAGATGTGCACCTCCCCTTTTGGAGTCATTTTATAATTTCGTTTAGAAATTAGGGGCCCAAAAGGGGCCAAAAAAGCGACTTTTTAATTTTTTTCCACAATAACTTTTGTACTGGTCAACCAAATGCTGTGAAACTTTACAGTAAAGTTACTTACCATAAAAGGAAGGGTTGGGCTGATTTTGGGTGTCCCCTCTTTTTTCGTTTAGAAATTAGGGGCCCAAAAGGGGCCAAAAAAGCTACTCTTTATTTTTTTTCCACAATAACTTTTGTTCTGGTTGACCAAATGCTAAGAAATTTTACACTAATGATACTTACCGTAAAAGGAAGGGTTGGGCTGATTTTGGGTGTCCCCTCTTTTTTCGTTTAGAAATTAGAGGCCCAAAGTGGGGCCAAAAAAACGACTTTTTAAATTTTTTCCACAATAACTTTTGTTCTGTTTTACCAAATGCTATGAAACTTTACAGTAATGTTACTTACCATAAAAGGACGGGTTGGGCTGATTTTGGGTGTCCCCTCTTTTTTCGTTTAGAAATTAGGGGCCCAAAAGGGGCCAAAAAAGCTACTCTTTATTTTTTTTCCACAATAACTTTTGTTCTGGTTGACCAAATGCTAAGAAATTTTACACTAATGATACTTACCGTAAAAGGAAGGGTTGGGCTGATTTTGGGTGTCCCCTCTTTTTTCGTTTAGAAATTAGAGGCCCAAAGTGGGGCCAAAAAAACGACTTTTTAAATTTTTTCCACAATAACTTTTGTTCTGTTTTACCAAATGCTATGAAACTTTACAGTAATGTTACTTACCATAAAAGGACGGGTTGGGCTGATTTTGGGTGTCCCCTCTTTTTTCGTTTAGAAACTAAGGGTCCTAAAGGGGCCAAAAAAGCAACTGTTTTATTTGTTTCCACAATAACTTGTTTTGGTTGACCAAATGCTATGAAACTTTACAGTAGTGTTACTCACCATAAACTAAAGGGTGGGGATGATTTTGGGGTCCCCTCTCTTTTTGTTTAGGAACAAGGGGCCCAAAAGGGGCAAAAATGTGACATTTTTTATTTATGGTCTGAATTAGAAAATTTTTTTTACAAGTTAATTTTGGTCATATATTGGATACAAAATGGAGGATACAATTTTTTCTTGACCCACCTTTTCTGTTTAGCAATCAGGGGACCAAAAGGGGAAAAAAATAGAAACTATTTTTTTTTGTCTATTTCTACAATATTGGGTGGCATGTGACAAATATTGCTTTGTAAGTCCACCATAGGATGCAAGTGTCAAAATATTTTGACTGTCCATATTGGGCCTAGAACGTACAGGGTTCAACGTTTTGCCGTGCGACGCAGGGCCGGACATCGATTGGTCTTGTTATAGATGTAGCTCATCTTTTTTCTCTTGATCTAACACTTATGCAACAGGGACATTTTCAAATTAAAAGAAATTTTACCAAAATAGTAGTGTTGTTATTCTATTAGGAAAAGAAGAGCTGATAATAAGAAAAAAAATAAAGGCCTGCTTGGGACTGACTGACAGACAAACAGGACAAAGATACAGTTCCTATTAAATTTGAAGGTTGAGTTACATGTATAAACCATTTTAGATATTACAGCATATAGAACTATGTCCCTGTATAAGTTAACAATTACTTAATGTTGTTCATCTTTAAAAAGTTGGCAATTAAAACATTTCTATATTCTTCTTTCAGAAAATCATGTGGTTTAGAATAGTATATCACTGCCCTATCTCCTTCATCCAGTTCTTCATTTGTTTCAAGTTTCTTGTAATGTCTGCTGGACATTTCCAATACAGTAAAATATATCTGAAATAAAAGAAATGTTTCTATGGGACAGGAATTCATGTCATTGCACACGGCAAACAAAGTCGGTTAACAGGAAGTAGATGTGTGATGGACCTGGAAAATTGTTCATTATTTGTTCAAATGCAACTTCACTCTAATAGCTAAACTAATATCTTTCACAACTATCATCAAAATTTACCAATATCAAGTTTTCAACTTGCTAAATCCCAATATGCACAACCTTATCATGTTTATTAAAACAAAGTTAAATATGTACAAAGTTTATTTGGCATGAAACTTAAAAAAAAATCCAAATCATTTGTCATAAAATGGGCTTGAATGGTTGAGCTGACCAACAAAATACTAAGAAAATTGGTAGCCCATGAACATGGTGAATAATAATCAGTATATAGAATTACCTCTGTGCCTTTAACTATTACTCCAGGCATGGTATAGACTGTTCTATCCCCACTTGTCTGGCAAAACTTGTGCATTTCTAACAAAAGCTCACCAGCATGCTGTCCCAATACTTCTTTGTTCAAAATCCAAGCTATTCTTGGTTTTTCATTTGCTGAATCTGAATTTTCAGAACTAAGTGATGATATGGAGTCCATGCTTCTATAACTGTCATCCTCAGAATCTGAAGATTCCAACTCTCTGTGATGTCTGTTTTTGTTAACCTGAAAGGAGTAATATTGTTTAAAGAGTTATGGGCCTTGAGGCATGTTGGCCTTTAACTTTTAAACTTAGAAGATAAAATAATAATTGTGCTTAGCTTTACTAGGTGCACCTACCATTCCAATATGGTTGATATGACACTTGTCAGTAATCAAGGATGTAATAATCCATTCTTCTGTTGAGTGGTCATTCATGCAAAAAATATAGGTCACAGTCAGCATCAAAAGCATGCATTGTGCTTATCATCACTAAGTGCACCTGCCATACTGGTCAATATGGTTGATGTGGCACTTGTCTGTAAAAGGGAATGGACTTTAACCATTCTTCTGTAAGTGGCCTTTCATGCAAAAAATGTAGGTCACAGTCAGTATCTGAAGCATGAATTGTGCTTTACATCCTTTAACCATTCTTCTGTAAGTGGCCATTCATGCAAAAAATGTAGATCAGTTTCTGAAGCATGCATTGTGCTAAGAATCACAAGGTGCATCTACCAGATCAATACGGTTGATGTGGCACTTGTCAGTAATTGGGTATGGACCTGAACCATTTTTCTGTAAGAGGATGCAGCCACAACATGGGGGTGTCACTTTAGCCCCCCCTTACTTTCTCAAGGTGAGTTAAAAATAATATGTCAGTATGGTTTACTTTACCTTTACAACAGACACCACTGTTTTGGTATCTCTAGAAGATTCAGTTGTTACTCCATATTTGTACAATCGAATGTCTGGTTCCGACACAACTTTGTTTATACCTCTTAAATTCTTCCAAATGGATCGTACTGTTTTACATGTTAATCTGAAAAAAAAGATATCTGACATAAACCTAAAAATGTACATGATGTTCTGTCAAAAATTTTGTAAATACATAAAACTTTTATGAGAATATATGTTTACAGGTCTTTAGTAAAAGTATATAATGGTACTTCTAACATATGTAATCTCAAAAACTCAGTATTGACTTGTTTTTCTAGAGCAAATCTATTCTTAAAGTGATTTATTATTATCATGATTATTCTCTACTCATTTATGATTGGTTATTAGGATTAAAAGTATTTCTGAATAACTTTTTCTCTGACTTTTTATAATATAAAGAAAATGAAATGACCAGGATAATCGACAGTTCAAAACTTGTGAAAAAACCAAATTCAATAGAAATTTGAGTATAAATTTTGACTTTATTTCCTTAGACTTTTTTTTCCTATTTAAAACAGTGAAATTTTTTCCTGTAATTTCCTTTCATGTTACCATACTTTAACAGCCTCCATCCAGTGTTCTCCCCAGAAATTTTAAATAGCACTGTGGTAATCAGTAAAAACATGGTTTCCTGAAAATTATAGCACTGTGGTCCTAACACATTCTATTATAAATCTTTACAAGATAGCACTGTGGTAAAAAATATAGCACAGTGGTACCACAGTGCTATATGGGCCTAGGGAGAACACTGTCCATCTGCTCTTGTTGCATAAGCCAGAAGCTTAAATATAGAAGGGGCCGCGACTCCTCCCTTTTGATGGAAAGACTTGGTTGGATATATGGGAAATCATTGAAAAGCATGACAAAAGTCCCCCCCCCCCCCATTTCGAAATTCTGGATCTGTCACTGGTAGTTACATGAAGAAATGAACTAAAATGTGCAGTGGCTGATCCAGGAGTGGGGTTTTCTGGGTGTTGGGATCATTTTGTTTTCATGTAGATTGTTGGCAAAAATTTGGAACACCCCCCTTTCCACCTTGGTGGACATGAATGGTTGACTGTATGTCATGTTAGTGGAACCAAGTAATATATATAATAGTACTGAAATTCCTCTGTGGAACCCCCAATTTGAATATTTTTCAATCTGCCCCTGATGCGTACAAATATAGTAGATGTATTATACTGGAAAATAATCTACTTACACAGATTCTAGACAGCACATATCAACAAATGAACAGAATAATTTAGTGTAAACTCCATCACAGATGTTAGCAATATTTCCATAATTTTTTAACTGCTCTGCAAGTCTGATAATTGATATGAGGAATTTGTGTACTGCTCTCTTTATAAATCTGAAAAAAGAAGTCAAAAATATTATATATATTGTATACAACAAACTTAGGGACCGACAATTTAACTTGAAGGGGGGGGGGGCCTTGGTTTTTTCCTTAAAAAAATATTCTGAAAATAAATTTTGATGAAAAAAATATTTTGGCAGCTTAGGGTAAGAAAAAAAATTCTGAAGAAGGATTTTTGCCATATAAAATACTGTCAATAATGGAAAAAATATTATGTCGCGATGCCTTCAAAAAATACTATTTTTTTCCGCGCTATGCGTGGAAAAAAAATTCTGACCAAAACAAACAAGTAATACTGTGAGCGAGCTCACAAAAGGATACCCCCCGCTTCATATTGGACTCAAATCTCAAGTCCAATTATCTCCCCTGAATGATGTCAGAGTGCAATGAAAATTCTTCATGCACATCTACATATGATGTACTTCCTTCATGTAAAGTTTCGTCAAAATCCATCAAAAGGTTTAGGAGGAGTTGCGCTTACGGGGTCTCCCATTGAATAATGTATTCAAAAAGTCAAAGTCCAATTATCTCCCCTGAATGATGTCAGAGTGCAATGAAAATTCTTCATGCACATCTACATATGATGTACTTCATTCATGTCAAGTTTCATCAAAATCCATCAAGCGGTTTAGGAGGAGTTGCGCTTACGGGGTCTTCCTTTGAATAATGTATTTAAAAAGTCTAAGTCCAATTATCTCCCCTGAATGATGTCAGAGTGCAATGAAAATTCTTCAGGCACATCTACATATGATGTACTTCATTCATGTCAAATTTCATCAAAATCCATCAAGCGGTTTAGGAGGAGTTGCGCTTACAAGTTCTGTGGACAGACGGACGGACAGAAGGACAGACGGACAGACAGACAGACGGACAGACAGACAGGGTGTTTCCTATATACCCCCCCAAACTTTGTTTGCGGGGGGTATAAAAACCAAACCCCCCCTTTCAAATTAAATGGTCCTTCCCTTAATAATGGCAAAAATGCAGGTTATTCATGTAAAGCTAGTGACAAATCCTAGTAGTGGCATTTTACTCAAGGAGATACTCTAAAAATATACACATGTACATGTACATGCAGAAATTCTGTCAGTAAAAAATGGCTGAAATTCTTTCGACAGGAAGTAGGTGAGCAACAAGCCTGAAATTGAATCCCACTTTATGGGAGCAAAAGGATTCTGTATACCAAATTAATATCAAGGAGGTGTGATTAGTAGTTGCTGAGAAAACAAAACAATATTTATATGCACACACGCCACAAGCCTGACATTTTTTTCTATAACAAAAATTTACTGCACATGTGTTCATAGATTATAATTATGTAAAAATTCGAAAAATAATCGAGTTCCAGAATTTTACAATAATCATGATAATAAATATTTTTAAAAATGTTGGTCTGAAATTTTTTTTGTTCACATGCTAGACAAATTATGTTGTCTAATAAATAAGGTCTGGTGTACTACATAATAATTTGGCTTAACTAAAGGCTGTTAGAATCAGCCATTGAAAATAAGCTGATGATTTATTAACAGATCTATTAAGTGTCATGCAACTCGTGAGACTCATTCACCTTGTCACCAATTTGGTGACAAATTTCTTTCATTTTTTAACTTTTTACTTCGATCTTTCAACATGCTCAATTTTTGGGCAAATCTCACCCACGTATGTGACGTAGCTCATCAAAACTTTCAACAGTCTTGGATTTAACAGTTTCAAAACAACATTATGTGACAATGTCTTACTCTTTTTGCTCACTGTCGAGTTCTTCAAGTTTAGTTTTCAATTTTAACACAACCCTGTCACCAAACAAATGTAGTTCATTTACATCAGTGTCAAAATGAAGGTATCTCTGAATCGTTGTGAAGTAATTGTTTTGTTCATCAGTTAACTCATCAACAGTTAATCTATTCAGAATATCTGAGGGACTCTCACAAAAGGAGTTGGCATAGTAAATATGAAATACTTCCTCGACCGTTCCCCTCTCCCAACTCGAAACCTGTCTGTAGAAAAGGGGTAATTTTTGTCCTCCTTCGTTTCTTTCAGATATTTCCTTGAATGCCAGTGATTTTTCTCTGATTTCTTCCCTTTCATCTAAACGAGATAGAGAGAACTTGTGTAAGTCTGGTAATGATGAATGTCTCGCCATGTGTTGTTTTCACTAACAGGAGGGGAAAATACAAATTTTTACTCAAACCGCTGAAAAAAATAAAAGTGAAAGTGAAAGTAGAGTCGAGGACGGGGCATGCTAAAGACCTGAAATTGAACCTTAAAAGACCTGAAGATCTGCATCTTTCGATTAAAAAAAATCGATGTTCATGTATTAAATATCAGCATAGTTTATGAGAATAAATCTACTTTTTTAACCAAAGTTAAACTTGAATCTCAAAATTTACTTGAAAAGAAAAAGACATGAAAATTTTGTTTTTGTTTTTTACATTATCTTTATATTGATTCTGACAATAATTAAAAATAATGAGATGTGGAATAAGTGTACGCGGACACAGCCCACAATCAAGCGACGATTCAGATAAACCACAATGGACAACCGCCAACAGCCTTCAACGAGGCCAGTAGGGGTTCTGCGATTGGCCCATGGTCTATACCATGCATAGACCTGTATGTTTAATATACAGGTCTATGTCTACTATATAAAATGCACATTATTCAAATCCAACCCTGAAATAGTCACAGATACATGCATGTCTTAAATACATGTTAGGAACAGTAAAAAATGAAGAAGTAAAAAAAATAAAAATCAGAAAAGAAAAGTTATAAACACAGTGTACCAGGGAAATTTTTTATGACCGTTTCTGTAGTTTCTCCCATTGCCAAAGGTCTAAACATTGAATTGAAATTTCCTGTCAAAAAAGTTTTTAATTTGTTACTTTTAATTTTCTACTGATTTAAATTGGTTATATATATATACGACTTATTTTGAATCAGCCAAATAATAGTACAGGAATTCACTACATACATGTATTATCAATTTAAACACAAGTAAAGCAATATTCGAACAATTTGATTCCTGAACAAATAAAACTTTTTCCATTGAAGCGCTTATCAAAGCTCATCAAATCAAAATATTGAGTATATATTTCATTCTTGACCTTAAAGTCTTTTGATTTATTTAATAGATAGATTCAAGTTTATTTTATTGAACTTAATATACAATTCCTATTGTGGTTATTTAAGGCAAAGACAATAAAAAAATACAGAAAAAGGTAAAAATGATTAATATACATACCCTAATCAACATAAAAATAAAATCATTTTAACCACATAAGAGTTACAGACTGATGGGATTTTATAGTCTTGACTAAGGGGAATGCCCCTCTGCAGCGAATATTAGTACTTTCTATATACCAAGGGTCATCCAGCCCATGACACAAGGGGCTTGTTCCGCCAATGTACGTTAGCTGCTCGTACTAAGACGTTTGTTTTTGCTGGAACAGTGATCGTCTTGCATCTCGGAGAGGAACTGGTCGGAATTGAAGAGTAAAATTTTCCATTGGGTTTAACATGTATACTGCCTTATTAAAAGTTCAATTTGAAATTGCTAAGATCAATTGTTCTTCTGTGAGTTAATTTGCAATTCTAAGTACTTCTCGGAACAATCTTAAATTCGTTTTTAGGCAGAACTATCAATATTGCTCTCAACTTGTCACTTAATGCTATTATGGTAAACAGTGATATATAACTTTTCAAATCGTTGTTTTTTTCTGAGTTGTACTTGTTTGATTTGCTAGTTGTACAATATTTTAAGCTGGGATAGCTTAACCGAAAAGTAGCTTTAGGGATGTAATAATAGAACGTGAATTGTCAGTGGAATTGTGTCTTATAAGATCATTGTTCTGTCTCATCAGGTTTCCTGTAGATCTAATTTTCTAGAACTACATGTAGCTGACGAACCTTAAAACCTCTCTAGTCTATGGCGCGTTAGTAGCGTCAAAAATAAAAAGTTCTGCCTAGCCTAAAACATTTATGCCTACCCAAAAATAAATGCCTAGCCAAAACTATTTATGCCTAGCCTTAAGTATTAACGCCTAGGCTAAAATAAAGTTATGCATAGCTTAAAGTATTTATGACTACGCAAAAAATAAGGTTATGCCTAGCCTTAAGTATTTATAGCATACATATTTTAGGCTAGGCATAATTCTTATTTAGGCTAGGCATAAATAGTTATGGCTAGCCATATTTTAAATAAAGCATAGGCATGCATATTAAGGCTAGGCATTACTAGTTATGGCAGGGACAAAATAAAACTGTTTTAAACATCCCTGGTTATGGCTAGGCAAAACTAAAGTTAAGGCTAGGCATAACTTTATTAAAGGTTAGGCGTAACTTCATTTAAGGCTAGGCTTTACTATTTTAGGGTCCCGTGCGGGGCCCGGGTGGCGAATAGGCCCGCAGCAGAGCCTAGCTTGTCGTAAGAGGCGACTAAGGGTCTTGGGATTCTGACGTCGGGTCAGTGCTCAGCCCACAGAGCGACCAAGTGTGTACCCTAGGTGGCTGAATAGGGTGGCCCTCGTCCGCGGGGGTTGTCAGGTCTATAATACGAAACCCTGACTGCCGACCATAGTGGGCCAACGTGTGTGGAGAGTGCCACGCTTCATGCACGTAAAAGACCCCTTTGTGGACCGCCAAGTAGTGCACCACATAGGCTAAATTTTCCGCCCCTACCCACCTCTCCCCTTATCCTGTGGTTCTTCTAAATTTTCCGGTCCTTTGTTTCCCACCCCACCCCCACATTTCATTTATCATCATCATTTCATGTTCATTTTTGTCACCCTTTTCATGTTCATCGCCTGCAAATAACCTATATAGCGTTGCACGGGCGTAAAACACCAACTCACTCACTTACTCACTCACCCAACTATTTTAGGCTAGGCATAACTCTTCATTTTTGACGCTAATACCGCACAATCATGACAATACCAGTCCTATTAAATATTGCAACTTCGACGATGGAATTTTGATCTTACCATATCAAAATGTTGTTTCTACATCGTAGTAAATCCTTCCTTTTGATATTGGATTTGATAAAATGCATTACATGCAATCCGAAAAAAATAGTTTGACTTGTTTTAAACATTTCGTGTATTAAAATTTCGAATTTCAGATTTGTATTTGGCTCTACGATTTCTTGATATAAATAGGAGGATATTTTAAAACATGAAATCCAGATAGGACTCTAAAATATTATACTCACTAAATAAATTGTTATGAAATTTTTATTTCTCGATATATAATCATTAGAAGTAATAACAAGTGTATTCTGAATCAATACAATATATAGGTACATAATTAAAAAAATATAGTAATTGGAGGGTTCAGCAGGCTGAAATTTCCGGACAACTTGCTACCCATTCTCATGCATCTTTCGATATACCGTCAAGATTTTTGTTTGTATTACTGTTCCATTTATCTACAGGCTACAACAATTCTGGTAAAACTCGGAAAGTTTTATCACCTGCACACTTTGGAGGAAATTTACCTTTATTTACCTGTTCGGGTAAAAATCTAATTAGCACAAACGTTGAGTGCTATAAGCCCAAATGAAAATATGTACTAGTATTTTTGAATTCAGTTTTGTTCTTTTTTATACTTTTTTAATACATCTAGATATTTTACTGAGTTTGTTCAAAAACATAATTTTTGTCATTAAATAAGAAAAAAAGTACCAAAGGGGATCCGAAATCTGAATGTGGGCAAACACCAACGAGAACAGCACGAAGAAACAGTCAACATGAAACACAATAATACAAAAAAAAACCAAAAAAAAAACAACTGAATAGTAATCAACAACGCGAACTCAAGTTGTACTAGATAAAGCATGCCGTTTATAAATGTATAAAAAAAGATATTCTCCTTTGAGTATTCTGTTTACCATTTGTCCTTGACAGAGGTCTTTCATTCGTTTGATAGTTGTGTCGTTGTTATTTTACTGTGTATATATTTATCGGTGCTCTATCTGGTTTTGCTTTCATACTTCTGTGAATCGACAAATTGAACAGCCATGTACTACTCCACTTTCTTTTCTGGTCCTGAGACCAAAAAAAAGATATTCTCCTTTGAGTATTCTGTTTACCATTTGTCCTTGACAGAGGTGTTTCATTCGTTTGATAGTTGTGTCGTTGTTATTTTACTGTGTATGTATTTATCGGTGCTCTATCTGGTTTTGCTTTCATACTTCTGTGAATCGACAAATTGAACAGCCATGTACTACTCCACTTTCTTTTCTGGTCCTGAGACAAAAAAAAAGATATTCTCCTTTGAGTATTCTGTTTACCATTTGTCCTTGACAGAGGTGTTTCATTTTTTTGATAGTTGTGTCGTTGTTATTTTACTGTGTATGTATTTATCGGTGCTCTATCTGGTTTTGCTTTCATACTTCTGTGAATCGACAAATTGAACAGCCATGTACTACTCCACTTTCTTTTCTGGTCCTGAATACCCTTTTCACCCCAATGTGATTTCGCATACAGTCGTGTTTTAAAACAAGAAGGTATCGGATCGATGCATATGATGGCTGTTTATCGGCCCCCGACCTATAAGTCAGATATCATTTTGCTCATGATATGCCATCGTTTGGTTATTTGATTAATAAATCAAGTGCTAAAATCGCAAATTATTCAACGTTTCTATAAAAGGTAGTATGCATTTCATCAAATAAATTAAAGCAGTTTCAATAACATTTTGACAGATTTGTTGCCGCTTCAGCATCAGTCCATTGAGACAGTTGGAGTTTTACGCCTTTTCAACACTACAAAGGTTATGTAAGGGCGGCACGTAGCTTTTAATATATAAAGACGACACGATCTTTGTAACTCTATTGTCCCTTTAATATGCTCAACTTATCAGCGATTTTCCCATATTTTATAATGGATTACATAATATTTATTCTATGCAATCAGACAAATAATTGAACAGGAAGTTACTCCTAATGATGAATTTAAATACAATCCAATTAACAATAGTGGTGGCAATATTGAACAAATGGATTCCTGCACATAGAGATGTCTGATAATTGACAATATGAACAAAGATATTATTTTCAAAGCGTAAGGATAAATTCTTTCTCACTTAAACATTCAGTCAAAGCAATTTGCATTTAAGTTCTTTCCGTTGTAATCTTATGTTCCAAATTAGCAGTTTCTTTCTGTATAGCTTGATTATTTTTTTCATAGTTAAAGTGGACTCCAATATAGTTCTTGACCGACTAATTTTTTATATGCCTTTTTCTTTTTATTAATCAAGGTAACAACAAAATTAATATTATCAAACTCCTGATCATACGTCTAAATAGAAACAAAAAAGGCAGTCACACAATTTGGTTATGATTTTATTTACTGTCACAAATTGTCATAATCACTTATATGTAATTTGTATGCTCTATTATAGGGCCCTTAATTGGAATAAAGCTATTTCTATTTCTATTTCTATTCTATACCTAAATGCATTACACAACCACATTGTTTATAGCATAGCCTAAATACTTCTACCTAACTTCACTTTAAAATAGTGTCTACTCATTTAAACCGGTTTTACAACAAATTCAATTAATTTTTCTAAGAAAAAAAGTCTTACATAAAATTTGTTGTTTTCATGGCTATTTATAGCAAAATTTTGAAAATTTATTCAAATATTTTTTTTAACCAAGAATCTCAAGCCTGTAGCAGTGGGATAATCTTGACCCATTTTTGTGGGGAAGGATAAGCCTACTGCGAAGGAGTTTGCACTTTGCTATGAACACCCATAGTGTATGACCTTTTATAATCAGAATTAACATCATAAACATTAAACTCTTTATAGAGATAATCGGAGAAGCGACGCACGTATCTACGTATGGTTAAGTTGCCGTAAGAAGTCTAAAAACGACATAATCATTACCTCCCTTATGCCAGGTGTCTTAATTGATCCGCTCTAGATTTGACCCATATATATACATCTATGGTATAATGCATATAAACTCTCGTTTATCGTAGTTTATTTATCATATATTTTATATATTATTATAATTTTTTATTTTTAATTCTTTAGTTTTATTATCAGTATTATTTTATTATTATTATTATTATTTGTTGTGTGTGTGGGGGGGGGTATGTAAATTGAAAATACATCTTATAATTTAGCGATTCCTTCGTTTAAACTTTTGTTTTAAAAATATTCACCCAGACTTCCCATCTTTTATTGTGGAGTTTTTATTATTATTATTATTTTTTTAATTTTCCACTGTTCAAATAAATAAAATTCATTGCAGAGTAACTTATTTTGTTGCAGATTGTGCGTTCATCTGCTAGTTTTTCAAACATATATTTATTACCTTTTTGTTGGTTTTTGGTTTCAAAAACCCCACGTATAGTAAACTGGATTGTAAGTACTGAACATTTGTGTAGAAGAGGGGATTTTTTTACAAAAAAATAAGTTAAACAGTAGCTACATGTACATTTGTAGATAATTGTCTGTTAGATTGTCCAAATAACCTGTTCCTATGCATCACAGTTGAATTTGAATAACATCTGCTATGAATTTAACAAAATCTTAAGCACCTATTCGTACATTTAAGAGAGCGATCATTCGATTTTTATGGGGCTAATTGGGTTATTGTTAGTTTTTCATCCAGCCTATTTATTATCTGAACAATCAAAGCCTGGATGTTTTGCGAGCTATTTTTGAAATAAAATAAAAAATTGACAGCAAAGAAGACCATACGCACTGTCATTTTTGTCTCGCCTGCGAAGCAGAGCGGGACATAGGTGTTACTTTACCGGAGGCGGCGGCGACGGCAGCGGTGTTAACATTTTGGAAAAGTTTTATGAGCACCTCCATATCTAAACAACTATAGGTCATGGGTTGATGAAACTTGGTATGCATATGCCCCAGTAGTAGCTTAGCACAATTGCATCCCCATCATTTGACCTTGACCTTGCTTTTCCGGTTGAGTGACTTGAAAATTTAGCAATGGAAAAGTTTTGCGAGCACCTCCATATCTCGGGAACTATGGGTCCTAGATTGATGAAACTTGGTATGCAAATGCCCCAGTAGTAGCTTAGCACAGTTGCATCCCCATCTTTTGACCTTGACCTTGATTTTCGGGTTGAGTGACTTTGACAATTTTCAATACATATAATAGCAATGGAAAAGTTTTGCGAGCACCTCCATATCTCAAGAACTATAAGTCCTAGGTTAATGAAACTTGGTATGCATATGCCCCAGTAATAGCTTAGCACAGTTACATCCCGATCGTTTGACCTTGACCTTGATTTTCCGGTTGAGTGACTTTGACAATGTAATACCAATGTTAAGGTTTTGCAAACACCTCCATATCTCAAGTATTATCGGTCATGATTGATGAAACTTGGTATGCATATGCCCTTGTTATAGCTTTGTCCAGTTGCATCCCCATCTTTTGACCATGACCTTGATTTTCTGGTTGAGTGACTTTGATTATTTTTATTGCATATATTAGCAATGTTTAAGTTCTATAAACATCTTTTGATCTAAGAAACTGAAAATCCATGTAAATTCAAAATATAGTGGAAGTAAGAAAGAATAATTGTTTCTGATGGTGCCGGCAGGCGAGACATACTTAAGTGTTAACTCTTGTTTATATCAAAGCGTTGTCCTGCATTTTTATTATCTGATTGATTGTTGTTGGCATACTGCTTTTTTATTTCAAATTTTACCATAGCCCCCCCTCCAAAACAAAATCAAATGGTCGCTCCCTAAGTTACAGGTGGTTTATTTCTACCTCAGGCACATTTTTGACTCATCTTAAACAAATTTCAAATTTTGTATTCAATTTGGCATTTTTGTGTCCCGCTTCGAAGAAGCGGATGGTATACTGTTCCTAGATTGCTGATATTTGGAAACAAGTTTGTTATGGCATGGTGTATTGTGGAATACGTTACTGGATTTATCGGACATTTAATTCCTGTTTATCGAAGACTTTAATTTTTTCCGTCACACAAAATAAATTCTGCCCAGCTTTTCATTTGCATATAACTAGGCTTGGCAACTATTATTCATAGGTTGCTGATATTTGGAAACAAGCTTGATATGGATATGATGTATTGTGGGATACTTTTTTGATCCATCGGACTTCTTAATAAATTGCAGTTGGAGTCGACATACATGACATATGTGTTGTAGTGTCATGTTCATTTACTCTATGTCCATCAATTATTCTACTTCCTGTTAACCGATAACTAAAACAAAAACAAAAAAACTGTCGCACATTTTATTCACTTACATGAAAACTCAGCAACTCCTATGTTGCTGATAATTGGTAACAGCTTGGTAATGACATGACATGCATGATGTATTGATACATTTTTGGATTCATCGAACATTTACTTCCTGTTTGTTGTAAACTTGATATTAAACGCATTGCATACTAGTAGTAGTTGTGAAAGCGGGAATATTACTGGTGAGCATTGGGTCACAGATTTCTTGTTTCTTTTGTTCCATTGTTCTATGTTCTTTATATACAGCGTTTGGTTTTTTTTCCTTTTTTGTTACAGCGGAAATGATGAGACAAACCTTGCGTCAGTCGTAGCAAATGTTTTAGTTTGTATGTTTGTTGCAACTGCTTCAGATATATTAATGGAAACACCGCTAAACAAAACTGAGACAGAAACGGAAATTTTAACAAATACAAGTTTATATGACCACAGCAAAAGTATTTTAATCTGTTGCAAAATCATGCTGAAATGGGTTGCACAACAACTGTGCGAATCGTTTAGGTCCCCCTTCCTCTTAATTTCATCTATAAAAATATAGAAACGTTGGGTATCAATATTTTTTTTATCCCCGAACCCAACGAAGTTGGGGAGGGGATATAGCGTTTGGTTTGTTCGTTCATACGTTCGTTCGTTCATACGTTCGTACGTTCGTACGTTCGTTCGTTCGTTCGTACGTATGTACGTAATGGTATTTGTTTTGTCAATACCTTGGGAACTAAACAGAGGGATGATATTTGGTTAGTGGGTACATCTTTGATGGTAGTCAGAATCAGTACCATATTAAGAGGCCTTGACTTATATTTCCGCATGAATGACTCCTGTTAAAGTTTTGGTTAAGGTCCATATCCCAGCAACTGCAAGTGAAAGAGCGATGATATTTGGTCAGTGGGTACATTTTGGACAGTAACCAACATCCGTACCAAAATTGGGTCACCATGACCTACATTTTCCGCATTAACGACTCGGGTTTAAGTTTTCGTTTAGGTCCAAATCTCAGCAACTGCAAGTGGTAGAGAAATGATGTTGGGTCAGTGTGAACATCTTGGAAAGTAACCAACATCCGTACCCATGACCTACATTTTTCAGATGCATGATTCAGATTAAAGTTTTGGTTAAGGCGCATATCTCAGTAATTCCAATAAGAAGAGGAATGATATTTGGAAAGTGGATATATCTTGGATAGTAATTGACATCTGTTCCACTTAGATTTTAATGTAACGGCGGGCGAGGGGATTAGCTGTCGTGTGCGACTGCTCCGTTTCGTTACTGTAGTATTAGAATTATACCATTCATTGTCTGATAGTTGTAAGTAAGAATATATCCAAAGACATGTCGACCACCCTATTCGCCCCGTATCATCGCACCATGTCCCTTATTCTGCGATCTTCGTGCACTCGTATTATAAAGGTTTTTTTTCTCAGGAGTATAATATTTTGGTTTTTCATTTCATCACAAATCTGTCTCTATATATACAAGTATATTGTTTTTAAAATCTTTGCTTTTCATGTTCGTATCTAGTGCATGGTTGGTATTTTCAATCTCTTCGGCATCAATACCTAGATTGTTAACAAACACATCAAAGCAATGAAATTCTCCGTTTAAGTTTCAAAATTGTGAAAATGCTAAGGTTCTTGTCACCCCAGACATAAGGGACAGGCCATTTAACTTTAAAGAATTTTTAAAAATTTATTTTTTGAAGGCATCGCAACAGATTTTTTTCATTATTTGCATTATTTTATGTAGCTGAAATCCTTCTTCAGAATATTTTTTTTCTTATTTCTTACCCTCTGCTATCTATCAAAAATGATTTCCAAAATATTTTTTTGGGAAAAAACCAATCCCCCCTTTCAAGTTAAATGGTTTTTTTTTTTTTAATAGTCCAAGTGCGGCATATATTTGTATGGTCAATCTTTTGGATAAATCGCATCTAATGGATCTTTGATAGATGAATAAAGGAAATAGCAAAATTATCGAGCTTGGAGGATCAATCTCATTGTCCAAGAGAAAAGACGAAACAAGGTAAAAATACCACAGAAATTGAAGATTGCAATGGTCCTGACTTGGTACATGAATTTTATTGTCTTCTAAAGAAGGTTCCAGGCCATTTTTGCCTAAAACTGCACGAAATAAAATATTACAAAATTTTCAAAAGACAGGGTGTGTTTCGACCACCCCGGAACATCCTGTCTCTGGATCTGCCACAGCAGAAACTTTAAATATATTTAAATATTTCACATGAAATTGTGGTTTGAACTGAATTTTTATTTGAACGTGTAAAATAGGGATACAAAACATCGACGGAATTCGGATTGGATGCCGATCGACGAAAAATTGCTTTGGTAAGATTTTTACTTGTAGGTAATAAAATGATGAATCTTCGAGGGCGGACAATATGCTTTGTTTTTGTACTGCACATCATTGCCCCACACCAAATTAAACAGATGGGCTCGGAGATGTTAACGGATGATCAAGTTTTGATCAAAAAGTTGAAAAAGTCCAATGTTCTGGGAAAACTCCGAAATTACTAAAAGTATAAACCGAAAACAAAATAGTTGCTTGGGCCTTCCTCTCTTTTTTCTTCCTTTAATGATACATTGGTTCAAGTGTTTGAAAAATAAATCTTTTCGTGAGCAGTGTTCACAGGTTAGCCATATAAGGTATTGTAATTAAAAGGGAGATTACAAGAATTTGTGACCGACTAATTGACATTAGAACGTAACAGGTAAACGGCTTTATGTCAACATTACTCACGATACGGCTCTTGTCCGATTATCTCTAATAGAGATAATCGGAGAAGCGACGCAAGTATCTACGTATCGTTAAGTTGCCGTAAGAAGTCTAAAAACGACATAATCATTACCTCCCTTATGCCAGGTGTCTTAATTGATCCGCACTAGATTTGACCCATATATATATATCTATGGTATAATGCATGTGAACTCTCGTTTATCGTAGTTTATTTATCATATATTTTATATATTATTTTAAATTTTTATTTTTATATAAATTCTTTTTTTAATTCTTTAGTTTTATTATTAGTATTATTTTATTATTATTATTATTATTTGGTGTGTGTGTGTGTGGGGGGGGTATAAAAAATTGAAAATACACCTTATAATTTAGCGATTCCTCCGTTTAAACTTTTGTTTAAAAATATTCACCCAGACTTCCCATCTTTTTTTGTGGAGTTTTTATTATTTTTATTTTTTTTTAATTTTCCACTGTTCAAATAAATAAAATTCATTGCAGAGTAACTTATTTTGTTGAGGATTGTGCGTTTATCTGCTAGTTTGTCAAACATATATTTATTACCTTTTTGTTGGTATTTGGTATCAAAAACCCCACGTATAGTAAACGGGATTGTATGTACTGAACATTTGTGTAGAAGAGGGGACTTTTTACAAAAAAAAAGTTAAACAGTAGCTACATGTACATTTGTAGATAATTATCTGTTAGACTGTCCAAATAACCTCTTCCTATGCATCACAGTTGAATTTGAATAACATCTGTTATGAATTTAACAAAATCTTGGGCTAATCGGGTTATTGATATGTTTTTCATCCAGCCTATTTATTATCTGAACAATCAAAGCCTGGATGTTTTGCGAGCTATTTTTGAATTTTAAAATAAAATAAAAAATTGACAGCAAAGAAGACCATACGCACTGTCATTTTTGTCTCGCCTGCGAAGCAGAGCGGGACATAGGTGTTACTTAACCGGAGGCGGCGGCGACGACGGCAGCGGTGTTAACATTTTGGAAAAGTTTTATGAGCACCTCCATATCTCAACAACTATAGGTCATGGGTTGATGAAACTTGGTTAGCATATGCCCCAGTAGTAGCTTAGCACAATTGCTTCCCCATCATTTGACCTTGACCTTGCTTTTCCGGTTGAGTGACTAGACAATTTAGCAATGGAAAAGTTTTGCGAGCACCTCCATATCTCAAGAACTATGGGTCCTAGATTGATGAAACTTGGTATGCATATGCCCCAGTAGTAGCTTAGCACAGTTACATCCCCATCTTTTGACCTTGACCTTGACTTTCCGGTTGAGTGACTTTGACAATGTAATACCAATGTTAAGGTTTTGCAAACACCTCCAGACCTCCATATCTCAAGTATTATCGGTCCTGATTGATGAAACTTGGTATGCATATGCCCTAGTTATAGCTTTGTCCAGTTGCATCCCCATCTTTTGACCATGACCTTGATTTTCTGGTTGAGTGACTTTGATTATTTTTATTGCATATATTAGCAATGTTTAAGTTCTATAAACATCGTTTGATCTCAGAAACTGAAAATCCATGTAAATTCAAAATATAGTGGAAGTAAGAAAGAATAATTGTTTCTGATGGTGCCGGCAGGCGAGACATACTTAAGTGTTAACTCTTGTTTATATCAAAGCGTTGTCCTGCATTTTTATTATCTGATTGATTGTTGTTGGCATACTGCTTTTTTATTTCGAAGTTTACCATAGCCCCCCCCCCCCCTCCAAAACAAAATCAAATGGTCGCTCCCTAATTTACAGGTGGTTTATTTCTTCCTCAGGCACATTTTTGACTCATCTTAAACAAATTTAAAATTTTGTATTCAATTTGGCATTATTGTGTCCCGCTTCGAAGAAGTGGATGGTATATTGTTCCTAGATTGCTGATATTTGGAAACAAGTTTGTTATGGCATGGTGTATTGTGGAATACGTTACTGGATTTATCGGACATTTAATTCCTGTTTATCGAAGACTTTAATTTTTTCCGTCACACAAAATTAATTCTGCCCAGCTTTTCATTTGCATATAACTAGGCTTGGCAACTATTATTCATAGGTTGCTGATATTTGGAAACAAGCTTGATATGGATATGATGTATTAATTGGGGGATACTTTTTTGATCCATCGGACTTCTTAATTAATAGCAGTTGGAGTCGACATATGTGTTTTAGTGTCATGCTCATTTACTCTATGTCCATCAATTATTCTACTTCCTGTTAACCGATAACTAAAACAAAAAACTGTCGCACATTTTATTCACTTACATGAAAACTCAGCAACTCCTATGTTGCTGATAATTTGTAACAGCTTGGTAATGACATGATGTATTGATACATTTTTGGATCCATCGAACATTTACTTCCTGTTTGTTGTAAACTTGATCGTGTGCGACTGCTCCGTTTCGTTACTGTAGTATTAGAATTATACCATTTATTGTCTGATAGTTGTAAGTAAGAATATATCCAAAGACATGTCGACCACCCTATTCGCCCCGTATCATCGCACCATGTCCCTTATTCTGCGATCTTCGTGCACTCGTATTATAAAGTTTTTTTTCTCAGGAGTATAATATTTTGGTTTTTCATTGCATCATAAATCTGTCTCTATATATACAAGTATGCAAATATAAATAAAGTTTCATGATAATTTTTTTATTATACATGCTCTATAGAAAATAACTTTAACCTAAATGTTATTAACTTGCCGTAGTGTACGAACACAAAATTCCACACTCCGTTACAATGGACAATTCAGACAGTCAGGCAGTTGAGATAAAATACAACTGTAGTTGGAATTCATAGGAACCCTTTCAAAAGGTTTAAATGTGGACATGTAAGATATTGGAAAATATAGATCTACATGTAACTCGAAAACTTACATGGGTTGTCGCCATTTTCGCCAAAAAAATTTAATTGGGGTCTAGTTGCTTGCATATGAAAATCTCGTTGAGATCTTCTTTGGTATTTTATGTGAGAATCCGTGTGTTTACCCGATTTTTGACCTTCATGTATATGCAGAAGAGCAATTCATCCAAAACAAACCATAGTGGAAGTTGATACTTATTTTTTAAAATCGACCCCTAGTTTTTTTTTCAGTTGGTGATCATTTATTATGAATACAAATTAAAATTATCAAATCTAAAGCGGGCGTAAGTAAATCCATTAATTAGCTGAAGCTGACCATGTAAATGCATATTTGAGGTATATGTTAAAATAAACTTAAGTTTCTTTCTAAAAGAAAGTTAAAATTTCTTTGAGTGGCAAAAAACCCTGATGTCATACACACCAAAGCAATGGAATTAGAATTATCCGTTAAAATTCCAAATTCTCTGATGTTATTGGCCGATCTTGGGTCTAAATTGGGTTCTTGCTCGACATATATTGTTTTTAAAATCTTTGCTTTTCATGTTCGTATCTAGTGCATGGTTGGTATTTTCAATCTCTTCGGCATCAATACCTAGATTGTTAATAAACACATCAAAGCAATGAAATTCTCCGTTTAAGTTTCAAAATTGTGAAAATGCTAAGGTTCTTACCACCCCAGACATAAGGGACAGGCCATTTAACTTTAAAGAATTTTTAAAAAATTATTTTTTGAAGGCATCGCAACCTTTTTTTTTCATTATCTGCATTATTTTATGTAGCTGAAATCCTTCTTCAGAATATTTTTTTCTTATTTCTTACCCTCTGCTGTCTATCAAAAATGATTTCCAAAATATTTTTTGGGGAAAAACCAATCCCCCCTTTCAAGTTAAATGGTCGGTTTTTTTTTAATAGTCCAAGTGCGGCATATATTTGTATTGGGGTTACATTGATTTTAATGATTGGTATGGTCAATCTTTTGGATAAATCGCATCTAATGAATCTTTGATAGATGAATAAAGGTAATAGCAAAATTATCGAGCTTGGAGGATCAATCTCATTGTCCAAGAGAAAAGACGAAACAAGGTAAAAATACCACAGAAATTGAAGATTGCAATGGTCCTGAAATGGTACAGGAATTTTATTGTCTTCTAAAGAAGGTTCCAGGCCATTTTTGCCTAAAACTGCACGAAAATATTACAAAATTTTCAAAAGACCACCCTGGAACATCCTGTCTCTGGATCTGCCACAGCAGAAACTTTAAATATATTAAAATATTTGACATGAAATTGTGGTCTGAACTGAATTTTTATTTGAACGTGTAAAATAGGGATACAAAACATCGACGGAATTCGGATTGGATGCCGATCGACGAAAAATTGCTTTGGTAAGATTTTTACTTGTAGGTAATAAAATGATGAATCTTCGAGGGCGGACAATATGCTTTGTTTTTTTTACTGCACATTATTACCCCACACCAAGTTTAACAGATGGGGTCGGAGATGTTAACGGATGATCAAGTTTTGATCAAAAAGTTGAAAAAGTTCAATGTTCTGGGAAAACTCCGAAATTACTAAAAGTATAAACCGAAAACAAAATAGTTGCTTGGGCCCTCCCCCTTTTTCTTCCTTCTATGATACATTGATTCAAGTTTGAAAAAAAAATCTTTTCGTGAGCAGTGTTCACAGGTTAGCCATATAAGGTATTGTAATTAAAAGGGAGATAACAAGAATTTGTGACCGACTACTTTACATTAGAACGTAACAGGTAAACGGCTTTATGTCAACATTACTCACGATACGGCTCTTGTCCGATTATCTCTAATAGAACAGGTTAAACAAAATTAGACAGATATATTTCGTTTATTTCTAGCACCAGCTTAAATTACTACAGTAATAACTGCATTTGAAATGGACCAGTTACATCTTTCTACCATGTTAAAATATCAAAAGTTAATTTGCAATTCTAATTATTTTGTGAAGCAATATCTAATTTATATTTAAGTTATCTTGTTCAAATTGTCACCTAAAGCGTGTAGTGATGTTTACGCTTTGTATTCCATAAACTGTTCCAGGACTTGTTTATTTAAGTTGATAAGGCTTCCAAACATTTAAACGGTAGGTGTCTAATCAATAAGGAATGAATACAAGAGCATGTTTTAAGTGCTTTAAAGTCTTTTGAGGTGATTGTGCTGATTTGCTCACGTTTCCGTGCTTTCTAAAATTACTACATGTATAGTTTTGTTCGTATTTTCTGAAATAATAAGTATGAATAAAACAAAACATTATTGATAGATCTGCTCAATGATACATTATCTTAAGAGTACCATTAATAAATGACCGTATGGTTTATCCTTTTGATTTATTTCAGATGCATCAAATGCTACGGGAGGCTAGAATAAAAAATAATTCTCTTTTTGAGTATATTACTCTTGTTTTTAGGACAAACTTTATGCTGCATGTTTTTGAATTTTAATGATGTGATAACACTTTGTCAGGTTTCCCCTGGTTTTGTATTCATACTTCTGTGAAATGAAAATTTGACAACCATGTGAAATTTTACTCTTTACTTCCTAATGGTTCTGACATTAACTTAAGGGACCGACCATTTAACTTGAAGGGGGGCCTTGGTTTTTGCCTAAAAAATATTTTGAAAATTATTTTTGATGAAAACAATATTTTGCCAGCTGAGGGTAAGAAAAAAGAATATTCTGAAGAAGGATTTCTGCTTTAAAAAATAATGCTGATAATGAAAACAAAAATGCTCTGTCCCGACGCCTTCGAAAAATAAATATTTTGTCCGGGCTCTGCGCAGAAAAAAAATTCTGATCAAAACAAAAGCCAAGGCCCCCCTTCAAGCTAAATGGTCTGTCCCTAAATGGTAATTCTGTTGTTTATACTTAGAAATATTGATTAACAGTACATGACAAGCTAACACTGGCAGGGATGTGTGGATGGAGCCAAAGGCAATCAACATCTTCTGCATTTTGCTAATTTGTATACTGTTTTAATTTATTTTTTTTTACTTCAGACTAAATTCCAACACATTTAATTTTTCATTTTCACCATTTACAGAACTAATAGAGAACAAAACTTGTTTCTTTTCGTGTTTACGGGACATAATTTTCGGAAATTTGTTTGAAATTTTCTATACAGAAATAGGAATGTTTTGAATATGTACACATGGAAAAAAGTTAAGCACCCCTCGACTTTTTGTGCTTTTCGATGATTTGAAATAATTTTAAAATTTCATGATTTTGGTCAGTTATATATTCTTCATTGATATATGATTTAAAGAATGTGAGCGTTCTGTTAAAAGTACATTTTTGCTTTGAAAACCTGATGATTACTCTCAAGGAAACACGACACCAAACTGGCAGTATGAAAGCAAGGATTCCAGCAGTCATTCCTGCTAAAGGTGGACATACTCGAAATGGACTCTTTGACGATACAGTATCAATCTTTTGATTATGATGTATATTTTCAAGTGCAATTTGACAGTTTAATAACAGTTTTGAGCTTCAGGCGACCATCCTTTTCGAAGACAATGTTTATGTACAAAAGCCATCGTTCTTGCCCTTTCATGTTATGAAAATAAAAATTGTCTTTTTGTCTGTTTTTAAGACTAACAGTTAAATAATGGTTAAAACGTGTTTTGAAAATGTATGATTTTTAAAAAATCACGGGGTGCTTAACTTTTTTTCAGATGTAGAGCACACATACAGGATGATGTTTTAAGCAACATTGCGTGACTGATATATTAAACATAATAGAACAAAATAAAGACTGCAGAATTTTATTACTTTGATTAAAAGTAATAACATTTTTAAAATTTTCTCAGCAACATTTATTTAACAGAACACTTTGAGCCGAGTTGCAACGAAGTTAAACTCGGGTATTGTTGACCATTGTTATTCTCATGGCGGGCGGGCAGGCGTCAACAATTGGTTTACGAACCAGATCTCATAAAGTTGCGAGCCGATTTTTATGAAAATTTAGGATATTGTTACATACCATATGAGGAAGAATCCTATTGATTTTGGATTAAATCTGTTCAAGGTCAAGTCCCAGAAAAACGTTAGAAAATTTCTTGAATTAGTTGGTTCTGGACATAAATCAATAAGTTGTAAATCGATATTTATGAAACTTTAGTATATTGTTACATACCATCAGAAGAGGAACCCTATTGATTTTAGGGTAAATCCCTTCAAAGTCAAGGTCACTGGACAGAAAAACAGAAAATTTCTTGAAATAATGGTTTCCGTACCATAAGTCGAAAATTTGTCCACTGTCTTTAATGAAACTTTAGGATAATGTTAACTACCATAAGAGAAGGAACACTATTCATTTAAAAGAAAATCAGTTCAAAGTCAAGTTCACAGCACCAGAAAAACGTTACAAAATTTCCTGAATCAGTGGTTTTCGGACCATAACTCCAAAAGTTGTCGATTGATTTTATAAAAAGAATTAGGATATTTTTACATTCAATCAGAGGAGAAACTCTATTGACTTTTGGGTAAATCTGTTAAAATTTAAGGTCACAGAGGCAGAAAATAAAAGAAAATGTCTAGAAAAAATTGGTTTCTAGACAATTACTCAAAAATGTTTTCAACCAATTTTAAGAAACTTAGGGGTTTTCAACCAATTTTAAGAAACATTGCGATATAATTAACCATAAGAGAAGGAACCCTGCTGATTTTGGGGAATTTTCACTCAAGATTTAGGTCATCAAAATATGTTAGTAGATTTCTCAAAAGGTGACTTCTTGACAATAACGCTAAAAGATTTCGTAGTATTAAATTGGCATGTAATGCCTGAACCAACTTATGATTTTATGTTTTGGTTAGTAAAATGCTGCAACTCGGCTTTTGCCCATCTCTGCATATTGAGTTTTCATCGTTTTAATTGTATTGGCTCAGGGGAATTTTCCAAAACTAATCTTTGTAAAAAAGTAAAAAACGGAAACGCCATTATGTTAAAAAGAAGCTTGTTGACCTGTACGTTTAATTGAAAAAAGACATTCATTAAGCATAATTTTCATAAACTATTAAAACAAATTTATCTGAAAATAGTATTAGCCTCGATCAAACTCAAGTTTTCAAGAACAAAGGCGAAGACGATCACCAGCGCTTATTGCCCTTAATTTTATGTGTACAATGTACTTCTTGTGAATCCTAAGAACTTCGCACTTTTATAATGGATTGCATAACATTTATTACATTCCACCAGACAAATAATTGGACAGGAAGTTACTCCTAATGATAAGTTCAAATAAATGCCAATTAACAATAGTAATGGGCAGGCAAATATAATCCTGAACATATAAAGCTTTTAAAATTGACGATTTAGACCGTGACATTTTCACACCGTAAAGATTATTACTTAAAAATTGCGTAATAGAAATTTTACACTAAATATAACGTACTATTCCGAAATAGTTTCCGGACCCTTTTTATTTCTAGTTATAGGTAATGGCATTTTCAAATGTCAAAGTTTGAAACAAGGGGTGGGGGTACTTATGCAAACACTAAAGATATACTCAGCACAGCGGGCACTCAACGTTGTTTCAACGTTGAAAATAGTTGCAACGTCGGTCAACCTATTTTAAACGTTGAAACAACGTTGATAATGTAAACGTTACATCTCAACACATCGATTCCACGTTGAAAAGAAGTTGACAGTTTCAACGTTTACATAGGTTAAACTATCGACGTTGAATCAACGTTGATGATTAAAACGTTACATTTCAACACGTTGATTCCACGTTGAAATAAAGTTGACAGATTCAACGTTTACATAGGTTTAACTCTCGAAGTTGAATCAACGTTGATGCATAAAACATACCATTTTTACACATTGAATCCACGTTGAAATCAGGTTGCAAGTTTCAACGTTGAGAATAGGTTAAGTTATCGACGTTGAAACAATGTCGACAATTTCAACGTCGCGTATACTACGATGAATAAACGTTGCAATTTGCTTTGTAGCTAACCCTTTTAACGCATTGCATTAGATGTAGAGAAACTCTATTTTCTAATTCTATTATATTCAGGAAGCACAATCCCGAATGAGACTATCAGAGAAAAAAAGCACCACATACATACACAATTTTTTAAATAATGTGAACTTTAAAGAGATGATTGGCGTTCGAAAAGAAGTAAGAAGGGGGCAAAGCAAAGATGAAAAATCAGCTTAAACTATATGCAAGCTGTTTTCCATTGAGATTTTTTTTCTAGTTGTTGTTTGTTTTTAGTTGTTGAGTTCACTTTTTCCTGTATGTTGTTTGCCTTGCCCATACATGTTAAAGGTACATTTCTTGACTTATTTAATTTACGCTTAATTCGATTTCGAGCATCCTTTGATATCCCTGCTTGAAAAGTCGGGGTATAAAGTGATAGGAGTGTCCGTCCGTGTGTCCGTCCGTCCTTCAATTACATCTCTGGGTACCAATCTTTATCATCAACACCTCCTAAACTCCTTGAATAATTTTCATGAAACTCTCATGTTTCTGACATAATGTAGATGTGCACCTTCTACGTATTCAAAAAATTTAATCCGTATTATTTTGGCTTCCCATAGCAAAACATGGACCTGTCTGTCTGACTTAAAAGTGTACCCATTTCTTATCCGCAACTCCTCCTTAGCCCCTGAATGGATTTTTTAATAAACTTTCGCTGTGACATAATGTCAATTTGCCGTGACCTCTTATAATATTAAAAGTCTTCTGTTTTAGGGGCGGGGTTATTCATTAGCGAGCTGTTTCTCACAGTTTTTTTTTCTTGTTTATTTTAGACTTGTCATATAGGTAGTTCTCGAAGCATTCCCAGTAACTTCTTAACTTAGGCACTCCTAAATATATTTTTATTCTATTTAAGAAATGCCATAAGAAGGGTTCCTATGCAAACACTAACTACAAATGACAACAAAGTTCCAGACAATAAATTTTGCTACGCCTGACGCACGTTTCGTCTATTCAAGACTCATCAGAGGCGCTCTACCAAAAATATTGAAAATGCCAAACACTATATGAATATGAAGAGCATAGAACAATAAAACCAAAAATACCAAACTGGGGAACCAAATAATTACTAAGATAATCAACCTATGTCTGGGGTAGGAGGAACCTTAGGGTTTAGACAATTTTGAAATTTAGACAGATAATTTAAAGCTTTGATGTTTTCTCCAACTCAAAAGTGTTGGTGCCGGAGCGGGCTAACCTCGGGGAATTAAAATTCCACCAGCAGTGCTAGATAAAGATATACTTAGGGGTGTTCTCGAAGCATTCCCAGTTACTTCTTAACTTAGGCACTCCTAAATATATTTTTTATTCTATTTAAACGGCAGGTGAAAACACCACTACATGTGTATAGTTCAATTAATAATCGATGATTACTTGTGTTTGTTTTTGTTTAGCAATTAAAACTGAATATATGAAGGAAAAATTACAAGTTAATGAAGAAATTATACTTATATAAGATCATATATTATTATCATTTGCGCCGTATACTTTTAACATTTCTCATATTTTTTTTTCAATAATATAAATCCTTCAAAATCTATTCCAGCCAATATATTTGTGTTTCTTGCATAAGTATAACATCATTTCAGCTAAATTCGTTTTCAGAAATTAATAATTCAGATTATATATTGGGTTGGAACACGTTTGGAATGTCCTAAGTCTTAAAATAAAATACTTGTATATGTAATAATGATAAAAAGTAAAATTGAGACAATTTATAAATAGCTATTTGTTATAAAAGCTTGAATTTTGTGTGCATATGTTCCAGACCGTACAGGTATTCAGACCGTACGCGTATGGTCCGGACCGTACGAGTATACCTATACGGTCCGACCGTACGTGTACGGTCCGACCGTACGTGTACGGTCCGACCGTACAAGTATACCCGTATGGTCTAAAACGAGCTGGACCATACGAGTATTCAGACCATATAGGTATTTCTTAAAGTTGGCATTTCTTCATATAAAATTATGAAAACATATTGTATTTTCAAACTCAAAAATATTGTAATTTACAATGTGTTGCATTACAATTGTATAAGTTTACGAATGCAAAGTAAAGTTGTCAAAACAGAACGTTCACCACCACCTTTAACTCAATAGAATTACTACAGAAAAAAGTTTTATTGCCCTGTACCAGAACATTTTCACACATACGTCCAGGGTGACACTTACTGCCACAAGGATCGCCAGACTTTTTACATTTACAGGTTCTACTTTGACATGTTCCCTTGCACTTACATCTTTTAGTCGCAAGTGAAAAACTGGCTTGTTTTGCAGCAGCGTGAAGTGAGATCTCTTCTACCCTACATAATAATCGTGGAAGATCTCCAGATGCCCTATCAACTACAGGTATTCTGAGTGTTACAAACTTACCAATTTCAATTTTTGCATTTGATTTTGATGCTTTCTTGTTATACTTTTTCATTGTGCTTTCTACAGACTTTTTATTATTTTTGTCTAGCATCTGTCTAATTCTGTCGTGAGTGGATACATGTCCTTCGTCTGGTGTTACATTGTCACTAGTACTTCAGTAGGTTCAGCAATAACGTCATGCAGTATGATGAAGTCGTCAATTGCAACGAGTTCCTCCTGCGTTGGTCTATAATCCGCCACGTCGTACATGTCCGTAGATTGTTCAGGGGTTTCAGTCCTGCGTCTTTTCCGGGTCGGTTGACCGTCTGTCTCAGCATCTCCATCCGCCTGAAAGCTCGATTCAGGTTGCGCATCTGTCTCTGTCTGTGAGTCCTCTCCAGTCTCATTGTCTGTCTGTTTGTTTTAGTTGTTACAACTGACGTAAGTGATTAGTATTATTCAAGTACTCAATTCTATTTCACAATACTCAATTGATTTTTAAACACAGTCTGTTAAACATTGTGTTCATTATGTCCAAAAAGATACTAGTAAAATATAATAAAATTAATGCATTCTTGCAGGATATATTTTATTCAATATACATTTAGGAAATGCAAGTCAGATCGTACGCGTACGGTCCGACCGTAAAGGTATTTTGAAAAAATACTCGTATGGTCCGGACCGTACGCGTACGGTCTGGAACACATATATGAAGCCCTAAAGTTTGGAGAAAAATTACGGAGTATCCCAAATTGAGAGACCTTCAAGAACATGATTTTTGTTTAGGAAGCTTCTAAAGACGGACTTGGGAAGGGTCCTAAAGATAGGAATGCTTTGAGAACACCACCCCAGGTTTTATGGTACAATACTGGTCTCCACTGTTGTAGTAAAAAACGACACAGTTATGAGGCACAAATGGTAAAGTAGGAGATTGGGATTTTATGAGATTATATGAAAATAAAAAAGAATGGCTATTTTACAAATTGAAAAATACCCCCCCCCATTGTTGAGTAATGTTTATCGGTAAAGTATATAGACAGTACATGAACTCATGAGTACATGAAGTATATAAATGTTAATGCACTACAATTTCCAATGCTTGTATAACATTAAAGAAAGGGGGAAGGGTTTTAACAGCTTAGACACCTTTTTATCCTTCCAACTTTCAAGAAACTGTCAACATTTTTCTTCGTTTTTCTGTAATTTATATTCAAAACAGTTTTTATTGCTGTAATCTGTTGATGACTTAACACCGTTTGTCAGAAGAAGTGGAAAGATCATAGAACCTCTTTGAAATTTCGTAGCGGAGCGATTACCAAACCACTTCGCTGTGGTATTTTTAGTATAAATAAGGCAAGTTAAAACCCTTAATCATCAACGTTTAGGGTTTAACTCTTTTAGCATAAAATAGCTCAGTAGACTGAATGGGACAAATAATGGCTGCTCTAATTTGTATTTCATTTGAAATGACTGAGATTAAGTGTATCCGTGTTAAATATTATTCGATTTTGCAATTTTAAGTACTCATTGAACCTAAAGTTTAGTTAGACTACTTGAGGAAGCTTTCTCAAAAGCTTCAATGGGATCCAGTGCTATATGTAGTTTTTAAAACCGGTCATATGCTCTCTGAAGTGTACTTCTTTATTTTGTTATTATAAGGTACAGCTACTTTTAATGATTGATTATGATAAAAGCTAATTAACAATAGTAATGGGTATTGTCAACAAATAATTTATCTGCTCATATAAAACGGTGATAATTGTCAATTAACACAATGACATTCCCACAGCATGAAGATAAATCCAGTGCTAGTTGTTACATTCAGTAGAATCGATTTGCAAGTCCAAGAAGTTTAGTCATATATCTTAATTTCTTAAATTCGTTTTTGGTTATACATTTCGTAATAAATAATATCTTAAGTTCTTAAATTCGTTTTTGGCTATACATTTCGTAATAAATAATATCTAAAGTTCTTAAATTCGTTTTTGGCTATAGATTTCGAAATAAATAAGAAGATTTAAATTCTATTAATTTAAATCGTTTATCGAAGTGGCCTGTGACTTTTCTTTGTATTTGGTTTTTAAAATATGTATTCGGTTTCAGTAGAACCGTTTTTAGTAGAACCAAAGAAACAAAAAGTGCGCATGAGCTTTACAACTTCCTTTTTCTTCGACCAGCGAGACGTAAAATTTTAGCTCCAACAACATCCGAAAAAATCATGTCCTTTATCGTCAGAATTTAGCGCACAGAAGTTGATGTTTAATTAATATAAACATCTTAAATAATTTGAGTGCAAAAAATGAACAACTTGTATGTAGCGAGCAATCGGACACGGAATCAATTAATGTTTACAAAATGCATTCGAAATCAAATGAAATATAATTTATTAAACAGTAGAGAAAAAAAAAATATATTTGCTGCGATAATTCAAACAAAGATATACATGAAATGCAGTACATAATACACGTCTCGTAACTAGGCAACAAGAGAAATATACACTTCATTTTAAAATGAAAGTAGAAGATAAACAACTGGTAGCATTGACAAAATTTACATGACATGTTGCTGTGATAATTGTCCCATAGCAATTCTGCAAAATTTATTCATATAATAAATACAAGTCCAGTGTGTACATAAATCGACCACGGTAATTTTATATATTTATTAGTTAATTTTAATTACACATACTGTAACTAATTCGTCAATAGTTGTTTGCATTTCAGTGACAGTAATAATACTTTAGCTACCTCACTGCTATAAGAAGAACACAGAGACTTAATGGGCTAGGAAGAAATTGTTTCATACCATGCAGTTATTTTTGTTATTACACCAGAGGTCGGGCAAGTTTTTGTAAATAATCTTAATGCAATCAAACTTAATTGTTAAAAGAAATACATGTACACTGCATTTATCTAAGTAATTTAATCCGTGTAAACTGTTATTCGATGGTTATCATTATTCGTCATTTACTGAATCAAGTAACTAATTTATAATCATGTACGAAGGTAACATACACATGTACATGTGTAATGAAAACAAACATTACAATTTACATTGTTTTTATTTTCTATGTACATGTATAGCATATAGATCAAAGTGAAGTAGCAGGGGTGAATCGAGTCTATAGACACCTATTTCTATTATGAATGTTATGTTTACACAACAATATACAGCAGGCTTAAAGTAAATATATATCGACATGATCGTCTGTGTAAGTGGGGACAAAGAATCAATGAAACCTAAATATTAAAGTTTCCCTGAACTGACAAACAGCTAACAGCAGGATTTCAATTATAATTAATTTTTTAGATCACAATTGTTTTATTTATCAGACTACATCCTTTTGTTAGTACAAGTACGTATGGTTAACCACTTTTTGCACGTTAATAAATCGCAATTATTTTATTTATCAGACTACATCCTTTTTATAGTACATGTACAAGTATGTATGGTTAACCAATTTTTGCATGTTAATAGAGGATTTGATTTAATGTCCGTTAACTGTTAATTTCATATTTATTGCTGTGCTCGTCAGAGATAACAGATAAGCATTATTTATTTTATTGTAATTATTTGACAACCACTAGTATGGGTTACATGGTTATTGAGGATTTTGAACTTGGGTTATAGCTAATTGTACTGTAAACATATCTAGCAGGTTTCGTATGCATAGGCACATATTATAAAGCTTTTAAAACCACAGTGATTAAACTTGTTTAGATTTAGGAAAATAATTTGGAAGACATTTGGTATCTTTATTCGTATGTTTTTCTGAGTTTCAGCTATTAAAGCTACATGTATTTCGAAAGTTTAAACAGGAACTCTGAAGTAAGTATTCTGCACCTACAAGGAGCATGAAATTGATGATCAAAAGGAGCACAGCTACAGAGATGAGAGGTAATTTTAACCTATACAATTGTATACATGAACAGCACAATAATTTTCATATAGAATTTAAGGATTATTTTAATTTAAAGGTTAATATTAAATGTTGATTCATAGTTATTATCTTGGCTGATAATGATAATACATATTTAATTTGTAGCCAATCCAGGCTTATAATGCCGATACATATTTATTATCTAGACTGATAGGGTTATCACACAATTATTACCAAGGCCAATAATAACTTAAAAATTTTTACAAAACAATATTAGTTAAAGTCTTCACGAAACGTGATGAACCAAACCAGTAAAATTTATAAGTTTATAGATTAGCCCTTGGTTGGTAAATACAATTGAAACAATAAGATTGCCCTGCACATAAAACTCATGTAACATTTATATACATGTACTGCCAATTTTCCATTAAGACCTGTGAAATATTTGATGATGATTACATGTCAATAAATTTTTCCAATCAACTAAAGGTGGCATTTTCCAATTAAACTTAAAAAATTCCTACGTTTTTGTCCTTATGATGGGTGTAAGATCGCCGCCAGCACAATAGGCAGACATCAATCAATCAATCGATCATGTCAAGGGATTGTATTCAAATCACACAGGTGTGTTATTATTGCACTCAATTTATGATATTTCTTGAGATCTACAACCATGCATGCCATAAAGATCATATTGCAATTTGAATTTTGGCATTGATTCAAAAGCATTTAACAGCCGGAATGGCATGCTTACAATGTACATGACTATATTAAACTACAAGCACACAAATAGAGATGATTGGAGAAGCAAAATGGAAGAACTAGTAATTTTGTTGTTGTAACTGGGGTTTTGGTTTTAATTTGACATTTTTCTTCATTATTTTCAATTATTTACATCTGACTCCTGTACAGTTGCTGCTCAAAAAGTTGTATATATGGCAAGTGCAGTCTCTCAACATACACATAATAATCAGACATACATACAAAGTAGTGCCCTCAGGTTTTTTTTTGAAGGCTGCTGTTTGTTTTTCATTGGGGGTTCTAAATTTCCACTATTACGTAGGTTGTGTCGCAAACACTTATTCCACATGCAGACCATAATGGGGACCTGGAGTCTTTATTAATTTTTTGCATCAGATAGGCAAACCAAGGCACAGAAATGTTAATCATGTTAATATATAAAGGATAAAATCAATTGTCATATGTGGGAAAAGAATACAGGCACTTTTTACAGATGGGGAGGGTAGTCCATACGAAACAATTTGGGTTAAGGATATTAGGAAAGTTTTTACTCCAGCAGAGGCCATTAATAAATTATATTAGTCTTTCAAAGCAGTCATTATTTTGTATAGTCATGAAGTATTCAACGTATTGGAATACACGAATTGCATTTTTACTGATTATATGGTAATTTGTCCAGTTATTTTATTTTAAACATGTTTCATTAGATGTCTCACTAGATGTAATGGACATTTGCTAATATTACCTTCCAGTCTAATTTGGTATTATATGTCATAACAGGTACTAAATTTTTTCAGACCCTACAATACAAAATGTTGTGATGACTTTGCACTCTTAACGTGATTAACCATAGCAATGCATGCAAAAGTGTTTCATTGGCCAAATGTAGTAATAGGCTTGACTATATAAACAACATAGGGAAATTTTGGTTACTTACTCTGTGTTTAAAAATTAATACCAAATATCAAAAAGAATGTTAGGGACATTCACCCTAAATTGTGTAAGTTCATTAGTATTAGTAATAAATTCAAAAGAGGGAAGATTTTGTGTGATTAGTTAGAAATAGCTGTTGTTTGTTTATCAGGGTCTTACTCCCAGGCAGGCTATTACGACTATTTCCTAGAGGTGAACATGAAATGGATGATACTTGAACATGATACAAGGGTGAAGTGAATGCAATGGGGTTTAAAGGCTAGTCAGGTTTGGGAGTTTTGACTGTCACAGGAAATTGGTGTCCGGTTAGTCAATTTAGTCTCCTGCAGGGGATCCTACGGGTCCTACTCTTATCGTGACTTGCAGCAGGGTTCTTCAACGTGCAAGGGACGTGCAGATTCCCCCAACACAGTGCACAAATAACTTGTGTGTTCTAGCACCACCATTTAAGCATGAACAGGCAGTATAAAAATTTGAAAATGGACATGTAGTATAGGTGAACTATTTGGGTGATTATAGTCGCAAAGATTAGTAAGATCTATTAGCTTTGTTATAAAATAACAGGCATTGTATGCAGTGAATAACTGCCATGATTCTGATCCTTTTCAGCATAATTGCATTGAGACAAATTTATAATTGTCTAACATATTTTACAAGCTGAAACTAAGATCATTGAAATGCCTTGCAGATATCTCACTTTACCTAAAAGTCTAAATTACAGGTTACTCATGATTTTCGTGGATAAGTTGAAGGATAATTGTTCAGAATTTGTTGTAAGAGATAATAAGAGCTTCTAAATCTATGAATTTAGGAAGTGATATCACATGGACATGATGTACAGTTATCAAGTGTAGTTCAATTACGGTAATGCATAACCAAATTAACAGTTTATACCCGTCTTGGTATTTGTATTTTCATATTATGAGAAGCAAGAATTACATTTGGGGAATTAATTGTTAATTAAATTTAAACCAGCTCTGGAAAGATGTTGTGCAGTTTCATTTCAAGGAGTTATTTGACATTATGTACTAGTAAATATTTTTCATTTATAATATTGGCAGTTGACCACGGGTTTTTGAATGCAGCTCCACCCCCAATTCATTGGCGGTTGACAGGTCCATCATTTTCTGCTACTCACTGATTTCCCTGTCAATTTGGCACTTGTCGCTGCATAAAGGGATTAATTTTCATAATTAGGACTAACACAGAAATACAGAAACACTGGACTGTGGCAATGGCCTCTGATCTTCCAGGGTCATCTGCTTCCGAAAAGTCCCAATTGCTCATTTCTCATTTGTGATCTGCCATTTATTTGTCGGCGATCAACCATTTATCATTTTCAATTGCATTTTACATTTACATACATGTATATTTATACATGTACAATTGATTTGCATTTGACATTTAAACACTTATACATTTATTTACCAAAAATTTATATTGGACATTTTAATTTATTTAACTAAACATTTATATTATTTACCGTGGTCAATGTTTGCCAAACCTGTAAAAATTCTCTAATTATATTATCAAACTTTATACTGTTTGTTTTAATTGATGATAAACAAGGTTTCACTGTCATCTGTCGTCTTTAGTTTTCACAATGTCTGTCAAATTTGAGATGTGATGAATGTACCTGATACATTAGAAATACTTATGGAGGCTGATACTATATAGATTTTATGGATGTTATGAATGTACATGACACAATATTCTAGACACAAAAATATGGATAATGTAACAATGGGCATTGTTTCAATTGTTCCTTTTGTTATTTTTCGTGAGGGCAATCTTGGATAAGAAGATTTAAATTCTATTAATTTAAATCGTTTATCGAAGTGGCCTGTGACTTTTCTTTGTATTTGGTTTTTAAAATATGTATTCGGTTTCAGTAGAACCGTTTTTAGTAGAACCAAAGAAACAAAAAGTGCGCATGAGCTTTACAACTTCCTTTTTCTTCGACCAGCGAGACGTAAAATTTTAGCTCCAACAACATCCGAAAAACCCTCCCACCCCCCTCTTTTAGAAACAGATACTTGCTTTGTGTTTTTTATTTTTATTTTCAGAGTGTCCAGGCTTATATTGGTGGGACATTTAGCATTGCGGGTACAATTGATGCATAAAGACTACTCAAGTTCGAATAACTACCTGGTAGAGGGAATTCAAGCTTAGCACTTGTCGCTGCATAAAGGGATTAATTTTCATAATTAGGACTAACACAGAAATACAGAAACACTGGACTGTGGCAATGGCCTCTGATCTTCCAGGGTCATCTGCTTCCGAAAAGTCCCAATTGCTCATTTCTCATTTGTGATCTGCCATTTATTTGTTGGCGATCAACCATTTATCATTTTCAATTGCATTTTACATTTACATACATGTATATTTATACATGTACAATTGATTTGCATTTGACATTTAAACACTTATACATTTATTTACCAAAAATTTATATTGGACATTTTAATTTATTTAACTAAACATTTATATTATTTACCGTGGTCAATGTTTGCCAAACCTGTAAAAATTCTCTAATTATATTATCAAACTTTATACTGTTTGTTTTAATTGATGATAAACAAGGTTTCACTGTCATCTGTCGTCTTTAGTTTTCACAATGTCTGTCAAATTTGAGATGTGATGAATGTACCTGATACATTAGAAATACTTATGGAGGCTGATACTATATAGATTTTATGGATGTTATGAATGTACATGACACAATATTCTAGACACAAAAATATGGATAATGTAACAATGGGCATTGTTTCAATTGTTCCTTTTGTTATTTTTCGTGAGGGCAATCTTGGATAACGATGCTTTTACATTAAATTGAACTTAAACATTAAACGTTATCGATTTGTCTTTCTTGGTTTGATTAACACGAAAACTACCGAACAGAAATAATCAATCTATTATTAAAGCTGCTGAGATAGACTATGGAGAAATACCGTTGGCAGAACAAGGATATTAAATAATACTACCATTTTCATTTGATTTTCAAAACATTCCATAATAGATCTTTTGAAATAAAAGGGAAACTTTTACATGTCATGAGAATGGTCAATTTGGTTATGATGTATGTGCATATTTCAAGGTGGAGCCTATCATCAGCGGTATTGGAAAAAAAACCCAAAAGCTTGAAAACCAAATAAAACTGCAAAAGTATCAGCGAGAAATACTCGTTAGAGACGGACCATTTAACTTTAAGGGGAGGCCTTTGGTTTTTTTGTTTTGCCTAGAATATTTTTTTCGCGTGGAATGCGGAAAAACATTAATTTTTAAACGCGTCACAACATAGTTTTGTTTTCATTCGACGGATTTTTCTCTCTACCTCTGCTGCCAGAATATTTTTTGCGTAAAAAACTTAGAATTAAATTATTCTTTTTGAGGAAAAAATAAATCAAGATAAATGGTCGATCCCTTACCAAAATGTTCGGATGTTTGGAAAAGTAGGGAGCTGATCCAGTACCGGTTGATATCCGATGAACCTGTTGATTTAGCAATTTTAAAATTACATAAACAGAAAATTTCTATAATATAGAAATGTTTCAATTTGTCTCAGACACTTTATTTTCAAAATTGAAAGCCAATCTCATTTAACTGTATATATTGGATAGTACATAATTTTTACGGTAATGCCATCCTTAGTTAATGCCGAATTTGAAATTTATTAGATGTAACATATTATGCAAATTAATATGGATTTTAAATCACTTTTAGATGCAAGATTTTAGCTTTTAACGTTTTATAGAATGTCTGTGGGATTTCCAATGCTATGTTTAAATTTTGACGCCTTTATAACCGTTGTTCCAATTTCCTTAACTCTATTTGTTTAATTCGGTATTTTGAGACTCCGAAATATCTCAAAACAACAGGTGTTTGATCAAAGTAGGATAGAATAATAGAACTTGGTTTGTTAGTGCACTAAGTCTCACGTTGGGTGTTTTGATTTTGTACTGGAGGTTTTGAGTAATCAGTAAAACAATTGTTTTTTGAAAGTTAACCCATAGAAAAATTAAATTTATTTTGGTTTTAGAGCAGCCAATTTTAGGAAAAATTCCACTTTCATAAACAGAGTAATAACCATGTGTTAAAATAAACAAAACAGGGACAATAAATGGTATCCCTTCAGGTTGTTTCCCTGTGGCATATAACATTTTGGGGTGTTTTCATAAAGACAGGGACACGTTGATTGTTATAAACTTACGGTTTATCTGAATAAAAACAATAAAGCTATTTCTCTCGTGACGTTCCAATATGCTTGTTTTCCGTTAAAAATGTTAATGATTTATATTGTAATTGTGTCATTGCTTTGTATACATTTTTGATGTAACAAAACAAATTATTTTAACAAGCCAACATCGGCCCTTATCCCAGAGATAGAAACCCCATATTTTTTTTCATAAAAGAGCACGGTATTATCGATAGAATTTATTCAATGAACACAACAAGCAATATAACCCTGTGTAAACAATTTTTGTGTCAGACGCGACGCTATATAAAGGAAGGTGGTGTCCCAAAAAGGTTTGGGAAAACTGTTTTAGTTGAAACATTGCAATTGGAAACTCCAAGAATGTTTTTCTTTTTCTGAAAAAAAATGTATCACCCTTTTTAATTTCTTTGTTATAAAGAATTTTTTAAAGGAATGCTTAATTTTAAATGTCAAAGTTGGGAACTATTGTATTGCTGTTATTTCATTAACTTTTTGCTGATTTTTCTTAAACTGTATTATTTTAAGGGAAAGTTAACCCATATAATCAATTAAAAAAATGAAATAGTAACATGATTATTTCGAAAATAAACACGACAACAAACAATTTCAGAACATGAATGAACATTTATTGTGTCAAACTGTTGTGATCTTATCAAGAACATTTCACACTTTTGTTAATGATGAATTGTATTATATATATTACATGCATCCAAATAGATAATTGAAGATAAGATTACTTTTAAAAAATGGTTGAAACTAATTCACAATCGTAATTGGAATCGTGAACAAACGCATTCCTGCACATAAAACGGTAATTATAATTAACAATTTATACCATGACACTTCCCCAGCAAAAAGATAAACCCAATGTTAATTGTTACATTCAGTAGAATCGATTTTCAAGTCAAAGAATTTAAGTCGTATATCTTAAGTTCTTAAATTCGTTTTTGGCTATCATTTCGTAATAAATAACTATATTTTTACATTCAGATTTGTTTGATTGAACTATCGAATATGAACAACCAATCTAGTCCTTAAACATCTTATATAAAAAAATAGATCTATGCATAGAATGTAATCAAGCACCGTTGGCAAAACAAGGTAATTAAATAATTCCATATTCTACGAGAGCACAGAAGGCTCATTAGATATTTGAGAATCGAAATTCGAGATTCAAAAATCGAAATTCGAAATTCAATAAACTTATGACCAATCAGATTGCTTGTTTCATAAGCATGTACCAATCAAAATAGTTCATTAAAAAAGTTAGCAGGTGCATTTTCGAAATTCGAGATTTGAAATTCACTATTTGAAATTTTAGATTCGAAGTTCGAAATTCGAGATGCAAGATTCGAAATTCGAAGTTCGAGATTCGAAATTCGAAGTTCGAGATTCGAAATTCGAAATTCGAGATTCGAAATTCAAAGTTCGAGATTCGAGATTCGAAGTTCAAAATTTCAATATTCTTAATTTGATTATTTGATAAAACAATTGGAATGACCACCATTGAATTCGAAAATACCCTTCCCCCAACTTCCACGGTGTGTTCTTTAATTTTGGTTAACATGGTTAACTCAATTAATAGTTTTTGCTATTGGTAATTTAGAATACAATAAGACACATTTTGTTCTCCAATTTTAACTTCCCAACATGATTTAATGTTATATTTTGTCAAATAATGTATAAGTCTTTGTCGATCTTCTGTTATACAGGACCGACAAAGACTTGTACATTATTTGACAAAATATAATAATTTATTGATTCATTTAATTACTGTCGATTCATCTTCTTTCTTGGGTACCAATTTTCCTTGTTAGATGGAAAGAGGTCAATTTGTGATTCTTAATTTCTTAGTTTCGATATCTCCGTCATTTCAATGTTAAATTTCCTTTTCGTTCGGTTTCAAATTTTGTGAGTCAAGGCCACCCACCAAAACCACGAAAATTGATACCCAACGAATAATAATTGATATATAAATGTGTATTTCCAATAACCTTACTTAGATTTTAATATGGTTTAAATAAGATGCTGCAGTAGCTAATCCAGACAGGGTTTTGTAATTGGAATACTCTCTTTCTTTTAGGTTTAAAAAAGCGAAGCAGAGGTACCAATGGGATATCCGAATGTCAAAAGTCATAAAGGGCAGAGACAAAACCAGTAAATACCAACAAGAACTGAACAAAAACAGGCAATATGTAAAAACATGGAAACACAAAAATAAATTAATTTCAATCAACAACGCGAAATCCAGTCAAAACGAATAATTAAAAAAAGTTATGTATCATTTCGACAACAAGCACAAAATTACCGTATTAAACCGAAACAACCCTGTTTCATATATAAGTCCTAAAGTTGTTCGTTATACTTAAATTTGGTTATCGCGGTAAGTACTTTTTAATTATGGTTGTTAGTTTATAGGAATTACGTCGTTGCGATTGTTAAGTCACAATGTCAAGGACGTCATTAGTTCATTGATTTTCTGAAAGACAAGACGAAAAATTGGTTGCAATACATTTTTTTATTTTTTGTGACGCTGCAGGACGACGCAATACGACGGATGGTGCTAATGCAACCCGTAAAGGTCGCTTCTGCAACACGTTGCAGGCGACATAATTACATACTACATACGTGAGGGTCGGTAGGGTCTTTTACGAAAGAGCTGGAAAGACTTATTTTTATACGGGGAATTCGGAATATTACAAAACTCGGGGAATTCAGGATTTTAATACGTTTTTCTGCTCTTTTAATTTACCGGGAGTGCGTGATTTAGTATTTTTTTTCGAATGCATTTCATTTACAAACTTCGCTTACATGTACACATGCGGAAAATATTGGTCACAATAAAACAAGACATATTGTATATAAACGGATGAATATGACAATTTAAAAAAAAAATTGGAAGATGAATATACAAGTATAAAAAGCTTTATTTATAGCAGTGATTCATAGTTATTTTGTGAGAAGGATAAAGTCTGGTTCGTTGGATAAATTAAATGGTTTGTTGATAAAAACTAGTAATTTAAGTTACGAAATAATGAAGGTTTCTGATATCAGCTATCAATTTTTCGGTATTAAACTGAGAATTGTATTGTAATAACATTTCCATTAGATTGATACCATTATACAATGCCTTACTTACTATTAGTTACGTTTTCATTTAAAAAGGCATGTAATTAGTGTAAGTAAAGGGGGTCTTTCGGCTGGGTCTCAGCCGCGAAGCAGCTGCATTCTACACTTACTTAAGTGGCGGTTGACAGTGAACTCACTGTCAATTTGGCATAATTCGCTGCTTCGTGAACTTAAAGAAAATTTTAAGGGGTTTTGGTCTCTTCAACCGTGTATACCACAGTAATCCAAAATCTCTTTGATTCAGCCATCTGTGTATCCCACGGTGGTTCTTAAGGGGTTTCGGTCTTAAATATTATTCACCCGTGTTTCCCACGGTGACACCAAATTATTCTGCATATTTGTATTGATTTCTGGTTGCCATTCACAATATTCGGTAACCATTTATCTGATCATAAAATGTTGATATTTTATGTTTATTATATATTATCTGAAAATATCATTTCTTTAACCACCTGTGCATCCCACGGTGGAATTTATTTTATTGACTATCTATTGATTATTTATTGATTATCTAGATTTATATGATATATTATGATATATGAGAAATCATTCATGTTTATTATTGTAAATCCTTATTAAAGCTGAGGCCCAATAATGCCAAACCTTACAAAGAGTTTTCATTCCCCCCCTTAGTTATACATAGGTATGCATTATTAGATAGAGGCAATAAGATTAAGAGGTTTGCTTAAAAGCAGGAAAAGTTGAAACTTGTCACTGCATCATGTTCGTTTTATTTTTGTTTACGCATCAGAGATAACTAATACGTTTATACATACATGTAAGTTTCCACAAACGAGAGTTAATCATTGATATGATAATAAATTTTATGTTCGTGCAAGAGCCGTCCAAGAACGCTTCATAATACCAATCTCCTTCTCCTTACGCGTGTATTAGAAATGGCGTATGAATTATTTCATCATCCGTATCACGTTTCATTTTAGTTATTCTTAAATTACATTAGACGCAATTAAAGGCTAACGCGTTTGAAACACTAGAAAATTGAACAAAAATACTTAATGACACTTGGCTTCAAACCGCAAAATCTATAATTAGACGAGGGGTTATACTGTTTTACCTTCGTCCTTCTGTTCATTCGTTCGTTCGTCCGTAACAAAATTTCTGTTGCAGTTTTCTAAGCACCTACATGAGGGAGAGGTCCAATATTTTGAAGAAAGTTTTATCCTATGCTACCATTTGGAGTACTGTTTTATGCTCCTAGGTCATCTACTTCCTGTTTCCCGAAAACTTGGAATTTTACGCAAGGCATACATTTGGGAGCGGGAGTATTACTAACGAGCATAAGCACACAGATGTAATTGTTTCATATCCAATAACATCTGCCATATAACGACTAACAAAATTACATTTAAGAATTAACAACCCCTACTATACTTTGTCGTAGCGAAAATTGTTTTCAATATCGTTCGAAAAACCTTTCCTGATAATTAAGTTGCATATTGTTTAAAGCAAGAAATACTAAGAACAAAAGTACAGAAAGTTATTTGCCCTTATTGAATCTAGCAAGAGCTTAAAACATTGGAAATGACAGACATTAAACAATATTATATAACGTAGATTAATCTCGACACGTAATAAACTTTGGTAATTGACAGATTTAATGGATTATATTTTAACATCATGAAGATTAGTTTTGTGGAGCTTACAAGTCATTTGCAATTCTAATTTCTTTCATTCTAAATCTTTAAATGAAAATTTTGATTCGTGATCTTGCTGTATTTTTATTAAGTTTTTTTATGTATAAGTCGTACCCTAACTTTTGTCAACAACCGAACGCTGCATGCAAAGCAATCAAAACTCGAAACTCGTAAACCATATTCTAACTCTTCATTTTATCAAACCTCTAAAATCAAAACAAAAAAATATATAGAGATGTCTTATATGTAAATATAATTTGAAACATTCCATCCGCTCAAGCTTATGAAGTTATTCCAGAGCTTGTAAGACTTACATAGTGTAATTTTGCTTTTAAATTTTATGATGTATAAAAAATATGTCAATGTGTGAATCGTGTCTTTCTGGCACATATTCCATATTCTTTCGTTTTAGAAATCACATAGATTTCCTGGACAGAGCGTAACGTCTGACACAAAATTGCTAACACAAATTACAGAGGACATCATGCGCTCATAGAAAATATGGGACTTCTTTCTTTCAGATTAGTACATATGTTGGTTTTAGTCATAGGGTTTTGGTTTGCTTTCTCTTACCGGATTTGACACACTGAATTGAAAATTGGCAGTAGGGTAGGACGGGTGTGCTATAGAAGGCAAGAACTGCTTTTTATTCCGGATAACCTAAGTTCACTCTCGTTACGACTTGAGTTCGCGTTGTTGATTTCTGTTCAGTTGTATATTTCGTGGTTTTCCGTACACGTGCTTTTCTCGTTGCTGTTTACTAATTTTGTCGTTTTTGCCCTTTTGGACTTATGACACTCGAATGCCCCATTGGTTGTTCTTTGCTTCTTTGTCACCAGAAGCATTTCTATAAATAGTTTATGGCTTTATCTGACCATTTACTCATGAGAAGATTGATTTCAGCCATTATTTGTCTGTCGTTAAACAAAATTTCAAAATTGTCTAAACTCACAGAAAACCGTTATAGGTTGATCCTAGTTACTATTTGGGTATATTTTGGATGCTTTTCATATTGATACTAGTATCATAGCGTTTGACATTTTCAATATTTTTGGTAGAGCGCCTCTGATGAGTCTTGATGAGTCGAAATGCACGTCAGGCGTAGCAAATTAAAGGTCTTTGATTGAAATTTGTTGTAGGTTCATGTCGGTTTAAAGTTTTATTAAAGAATGTTTTATTTTGAATAGTTTTACCGTAAAAGAATCAATCATTTTTTGGGCATGATAAAAGCAATAGATTTCGATCACCTTTAAAATATCTTTAAAATTCTTAATATAGTTTCAAGAAAAAGAAAAAAACAAGTTTAAAATCTTGCTTAAAGGTTTCCCTTAAATGCATTATTTGTAGTAGCTGTGCACCTTAGGTAAAATTATAGAGAATTACGTAAGAATAGAAAATAATTGAATGTAAGCTGCTTGTTCATGCTTTCAATATTTCAGTTGTAATAAAATTTTGTAAAGATCGTCAGAATTTTATAAGATTTTGCTGATGATTTTACCAAAGAGCGGACAGGCATGAATGATATAATGATTGTTTCATTTCATTAATTAAGTTTCTGAAAAAGCCGATCAGTAATTTTGTTTTAAATTTAATAACCAACTATAGTTTTACCATTTATTTGAAAAACCGGGAAATGAAGGCAATTGTGTTATAACATTTTCCTCATTTACTTCAAGAACTTCTAACTGTGGTCGATCGCCACTATAAAGTATCCGCAGCATCCGTTAGTCTTTGGTATAAATCTTAATTTATAAATATTGTTCAGAAATCATATTCTGACATCTTAGTTGCATTACGAAAAAACAGAAGTACAGGAAGATAATTTCCTTAACTTAACTGCAAAGGTAAAAAAGCAATATCATTGACAAAATACGGATTATATACAAAATTTCCTGCAAATATTAAACTTTGGATATATTTTCAATTAAAATGGATTATTCCCGCCAACAAGAAAGTTCTGTATTGGGTTTACCATTACAAAATTGATATGAGAAAGATTTTCAAGCTTCATCTAATACATGTATTATGAAGACATTCTTTTTAAACCTTCCTGTAAAACTGAAGTTTACGTAAGTTAGTGCGCGTTCCCATTTTTCGGATGTAGGAACTTATCAGAAAAATAAACTACGAATAGTTTTAGGTATAAACCATGGTGGAACCATGGGGCAATCGATTGTCCTCAGTTCAACAAGATGAGTGAACCAGTTAACATAAAATCATCACAAAAAAACACAGAACATACGGAAAAAATATATTACAAACAAACTGCTACGAGTAACCGTATCTCACGTCAAAACGAAAATGAAAAAAGATACCCTGGAAGACTAAGCAGTTCCGTATTGAAATCATACAAGAAATCTTGTTACTTTAACATAGTGGTTAAGGTGTCGGGATACTAACATCAAGGTTCGACAACATATTTGTACAGTTTGGTGGACGTGTTTTTCAGCAAACAATAGGTATCCCAATGGGCACAAATTGTGCACCATTGCTTGCCGATTTGTTTCTTCATTCATATGAAGCGGACTTCTTACAATCACTTCTAGACAAAAAGGACCGCAAACTTGCTTTATCCTTCAATCTCACATTTCGTTATATTGATGATGTCCTTTCACTAAGCAATCTTCGATTTGGTGACTATTTACATCTCATATATCCGAAGGAACTTGAGATAAAGGACACTACAGATTCTAGGAGGCCCGCTTCATATCTGGATCTATTTCTCGAAATTGACACACAAGGAAGGCTTTGTACAAAGCTCTATGACAAACGTGATGACTTCAACTTTCCAATAGTTAACTTTCCCTTTCTGTGTAGCAACATTTCGTCCGCTCCAGCATATGGAGTTTACGTATCACAATTGATCGCTATTCCAGAGCATGTGGGGAGTACAACGACTTCCTTGATAGAGCCACACGACTGACAAGCAAATTGTTAACACAGGGGTACGTTGCTCCCAGATTGTTGTCATCACTCAAGAAATTTTACGGACGACATCATGTGCTTGTATACAAATACGGGATTTCTATCTCTCAGATGAGCACAGATGTTGGTTTGACATAGAGTTTTGTAATGTCATCCTTTCCGGATTTGACCAACACTTAATCGATCTTTGGCAACGTGACGGGTGTGCTATAGCAAGCAGGAACTGCTTACTCTTCCGGAGCACCTGAGTTCACTCTCGTTTCGACTTGAGTTCGCGTTGCTGAATGCGGTTTTGTTGTTATGTGTGTTTGTGTTTTATGTTGTTATGTGGTTTGTTTTGTTGTGATGATTTTTGTCTGCCGGTTTTGTCTTTGTCTTTACGGTTTTATGATACTGGTTACCCCTTTGGTACACCTTTGCTTCTTATGATCAACGTCTTGGGTGAATATTTGTTGGACCGATTTTCCGACTGTCTCTTGACACACTTGCAAAGGTTGTCTGAAGATACAATACTAGTCCCTTGGAGGGACGAAAGAAGCAGAAGTACCAATGGGGTATCCGAATATCAAAAGTCCGAAAGGGCAGAGACAAAACCAGTAAACACTAACAGAAACGGGACAAAAACAGACAACATGTAAAACATGGAAACACAAAATAATTGAATATCAATCAACAACGCGAACTCCAGTCGAAACAAGAGTGAACTCAGGTGCTCCGGAAGAGTAAGCAGTTTCTGCTTGCTATAGCACACCCGTCGCGTTGCCAATAGTCCATTCAGCGTGTCAAATCCGGTAAAGGAAGACAAAACAACACCCTATGACAAACCAATATCTGCACTCATCTGAGAGATCGAAATCCCATATTTGTCTATAAGTGCATGATGTCTTCCGTAAAATTTCTTGAGTGAAGACAGCAACCGAGGAGCAACATAACTCTGTGTGAGCAATTTTTGCGTCAGACGTGTAGCTCTGCTAAGGAAATCGATGTAACTCCCGCACGCTCTGGAGTAACGAATCAATTGAGATACGTAAACTCCATAAGCTGGAGCGGACGGAATGTTGCTACACAAGATGTAGATCTAAATATGAAGCAGACTTCCTAGAATCCGTTGTGTCCTTTATCTCAAGCTCCTGGGGATATATGAGATGGAGAAAGTCACCAAATCGAGAATTGTTTAGTGAAAGGATATCATCACTTTAACGGAACGTGAGGTTGAAAGAGAGAGCTAGTCTACGGTCTTTTTTGCCTAGAAGAGATTGTAAGAAGTCTGCTTCATATGAATGAAGAAACACATCAGCAAGCAAAGGTTCACAATTAGTGACCATTGGAATCCCTATTGTTTGCCAAAAAACACGTCCACCAAATTGGTGGAAAAAAGGTTGCCCCGTGTATGGAGACACCAATTCCCTCTTTACGTATATAGTGAGTTATCTCCCATTTGCAGATTTATCTTCTCTATCCAGAAGGTATTTTATACTAGTTACTGCGGGAAAATTTAAGTTTATCTGCATTTATTCTTAAGTTCATCAAAACAATTCTAAAAGTTAATTATAGTTACCTTCAAAAATGTATTTAACATGTTTTCTTAACTTAACTACGTCCAATAAGTCAATAAAGTAATTTTTGAAAAATAAAAACCTATTTTTTTCCCATTCATTGCAATGTTATATACCTACCGTAATGAAGGATAGCTCTTCCAAATGGGAGATAACTCACTAACTACAAAAATAGGGAATACCCTGTGCATATTAAAAAAAACATTTGTATGAAGCAGAGGAACCAATCAGGTATCCGAAAGTCAAAAGTCCGAAAGGGCAGAGAAAAGCCAGTAAACACCAACAAGAACGGGACAAAAACTGATAACATGTAAAACTTGGAAACACAAAAATAACTGAATATCAATCAACAACGCAAACTCCAGTCGAAACGAGAATGAACTCAGGTGCTCCTGAAGAGTAAGCAGTTTCTGCTTGCTATAGCACACCCGTCGCATTGCCAACAGTCAATTCAGTGCGTCAAATCCGGTAAAAGAAGACAAAACAAATCAACATCTGTACTCATCTGAGAGATCGAAATCCCATATTTGTCTATAAGTGCATGATGTCTTGCGTAAAATTTTTTGAGTGAAGACAGCAACAGAGGAGCAACACAACCCTGTGTGAGCAATTTTTGCGTCAGACGTGACGCTCTACTAGGGAAATCGATGTATGTCTCTCTCGCTCTGGAGTAAAGAATCTTTTGAGATACGAAAACTCCATAAGCTGGAGCGGACAGAATGTTGATACACAAGAAGGGAAAGTTGACGATTGAAAAGTTGAAGTCAACACGTTTGTGATAGAGCTTTGTTGAAAGTTTTCTTTGAGAGTCAATTTCAATATGTAAAACTAAATATGGAGCAGACTTTCTAGAATCGATAAGAGTTGGAATAATTGGTGCTGCTATAAAGGCCATTTTCGCAAACAAAAAAGTGGTGATGGATTCATACAAATGTAGATCAATAGACTCGTTTCCCAATTCAGTATAAATAAATATCCTTGAACTTAACTTAAACATAAACAAAATAAAACATTAATTTTTGCTGTTATGTTCCATGCGTGGATTTTCCAATATGAAGAATATGGCATTTTTTAAACCGGAAATTGAAAACTGTTTCTAAAACAATACAACATATCTGAGTACATCGATCCTAAGTTTCTTTTTCTTAGTCCCAGAATTTCTGAAACACCTAAAGCTTTAGAAAGCTTTAAGTTATTAACAACCCATAATTAAATTTAACGCGCATTTTCTAATTGTGTGATGCAATTCCTTATCCCTTGTCTTCACTGGAAACATAGTGTGCACCGAAAAGGAATTCTTCGCCTAATCTTTTGTGAAATATGAAATTGAATTTGGTGTGATTCATTTCAGATTGAAAGCCAATTACATGGTATGTTCTTTTCGTAATTTCTATAATTATGTTTCTCTACATTGGTAAAGAAGCAAATTTGTACCAAAGGGGCATTTTAATATCAAAGACAAAAACAGTAGAAAAAAATCAACATTGCAAAACAAACCAAAGAGATTCAATAACTAAATCGCGATTAGCAACATGAAGTTAAGTCAAATAAAGGTAATAACAAAACTACCGAACTTGAATGATCAATCTCATAGTCCAGAGAAAATGACAAAAACGAATCAGTCATACCGGAGAACTGGTGGATCGCAATGGTCCTGACTTGGTACAGGCATTTCTAACGAAATCATAGGTGCTCCGGAAGAGTTACAAGTTCCTGCTTTCTATAGCACACTTGTCAACAGTTTAATAAGAACGAATTTGTACTTCATGTAATTTTAAAAGCTTTTCTGTAACCAAACTGTAAATGAAGTTATTATCTCACTGGTAAAGGCAAATTGTTTGTTTTTTTGTTTTAAATTCTTTTATTTTCATGACTTTTGACATCCGCAAGATCGGATCTTGCACCACAAAAACTATAGTCATGATGAGACAAAGAAAGCGGTTACAACCATTCTAATAAATAATATGTTGTAACATCTTACACGGACGGACTAGTAAAGCTGTGTATTCGAAGCAACGTTACCCTAGTGTAAAGATGCTAGTCCGCAAGGTTAGTTCAAATTACATAACGATACAATATAACATAATAATGCTAATACATCCCTACTCTTAATTTTCAGCTTCAATAAGATTTTCTAAAGAAAGTCAGATAATTATATTTATATTTAGATGCTTTAAGAGACATAAACTCGTGCGGCTATGTTAATTATTTAACAGCATTATCTCAGTTAATTTCTCATGCAAGATATTAGTAAGGTTTGGACACAAATGTTTAGTAGCTCTGCATTATCTTATTTATAAAATGTGTCAAATGATCTATTTCAAGTTAAATTTGATCACATGACTTTATGTATTAATTGTTTGACACAACATGCACCAGAGAATTGATTCATACTTAATACGAAGAAGCAAAGAAGTACCATTGGTGCAATGAATATTTGAAATCCGAAAGAGCAAACATAAGCAGTAAACAAAAAGCATAATAGCACAAAAAATGTTTCTGTGTTGCGTCCCATCTTGTGTAAGTTGTGACTGTATTTCTCCAATGCAGGTACTTGCAACAAACTGTGACCATATTTGTGACCTCAATTGAAAATTGCATTCAGCCCGCTAACAAGTGCTCTAGAAGGGTAGGTAGTAATTCTTGCTTTCAGAAATACGACCAAGCGCGTTGGCAATGACTGATTACATGTGCTAAAACTATGTTAAGGTTACCATTACACGAAACATTTGGCAAGATATTTGTTAGATATGTGGACGTGTTTTTTTTTCAGGAAACAATAGGGATTCAAAAGTGCTCTAATTTTGCACCTTTGCTTGTTGGTTTGTTTCTTCATTAACATGATGCAGACCTCTTACAATCTCTTCTAGACAAAAATTGTCATGGACTTGTTCTCTTACTAATCATTACGTTCTGTTATATTGATGATGTCCTTTCACTGTAAAATTCTTGATTTGATGACTTTGTCAATCTTATATATCCCCAGGAATTTGAGATAAAGGACTCTACGGATTTTAAGAAGACTGCTTCATATTTAGATCTACATCTTGAAATAAACTCTAAAGGAAAGCATTCAACAAAGCTCTCTGACAAATGTGATGACTTCAACTTTCCAATCGTCATCTTTCCCTTCTTGTGTAGCAACAATCCGTCCGCTCATGCTAATGGAGTTTACGTATCTCAATTGATCCGTTTTTTCAGAGCTTGCGGCACTTACATCGATTTCCTCAGCAGAACGTCACGTCCGACAAAAAATTACTCACACAGGATTATATTGCTCCTTGGTTGCTGTCTTCACTCAAGAAATTTTACGGAAACATCATACGCGTATAGACAAATGTAGACAAATTTGGGATTTCGATCTCTCAAAAGAGCACAGGTGTTGGTTTGTCATAAATTTTGTTTTATCTCCTTTTATCGGATTTGACTCACGGAATTCACTCTTGCAACGCGACGGGTGAGCTATAGAGAGCGAGAACTGCATACATTTACCGCGCACTTGAGTTCAATCTCGTTACGACTAGAGTTCGCATTGTTAATTGATAATCAGTATTTTTGTGTTTTAGTGTTATACATGTTGTCCGTTTTTTTGTTTCGTTCTAGTTTGTGTTTACTGGTTTTGCCTCTGCTCTTTCGGACTTTGACATTCGAATGCCCCATTCGTATATCTGCTTCTTTCAATCGCGTTATAAAGCCTGAACACGCAACAAAGCATTTCAATATTCTATCTTGGGTTTTGTCATCTGTTTATTCGTGTTTTGTTCCTGTGATAATTCTGTTTTGTGTAAAAATATGAATCAAGTTGAAATAAGAACTGAAATGTTAAGATAAAATTAGTCTCAAATTGGCAAATATTAGTTTATCAACAATAATTGTCAATTTTTATTCCAAGACATAGGCAAAAACCAGCGTAGGATCCAATAAATGTTTTTGGAATATTTTAGATTTTATAGGTGCAAAATATTGCAAAAAAAATGATGATAAAAATACTTCATATTTTGGTTACAGTCCAGTTCATTCCCTTAACCCATAAGCTGTGATTAATTAAATTTTGTTTTGATTTTGTTTTATTCTTAGAAATTCGAAATGTAAATTGTTTTCCTTTGGCAACGATTCATGTTGAAGTGTGCGAAAATGTAATACAGTTTTGTCGACCTTATTCTCATCTTCTCAAACACATTTTTTTACTTTGTCTTATAATGCAGTGGATTATATCTATTGCATGCATCTATGAAATAATTAAACAGGAAGCTACTTTTAATGGTTAATCATGATAAAAATGCTTAACAATAGTAATGGGGGTATTTCAACAAGCGTTATCCTGCGCGTATAAAACGGTGATAACAGCCAATTTAAATAATGACATTCCCACAGCATGAAGATAAATCCAGTGCTAATTGTTACATTAATTAGTATTGAGTTGCAAGGCCACGAATTTTAGTCGTATTTTATTTATTCTTAAATTCTTCCTTGGCTGTACATTTCGAAAAAAAATAACAAGATTTTCACATTTGAATTGAATTTAAAAATCTAACGTTAACGATTTGCCTTTTTTGGTTTGTTTACCACGAAAGCTGCTGAAAAAAAACCCCATCAACCTTTTCTTAAAGCATCTAAGAAAAATAGGTCTAATCCTATTTTATGATGAAATACCGCTGGTAAAACAAGGCAAGGTTATTAAACAATTCTACCATTTTCATCTGATTTTCAAAAAGATTAATAACAGATTTTTGAAAATAAAGGGAAGCTTTGACATAAAAGCACCAAGCAGGTGTCCTGAGAATGATCAATTTGGTTATGCTATATATGCATATTTCAAGTAGGAGCCCCTCAAAAGTGGCATTTAAATTAAAATTTCGTTAAATAGGAATAAAGCAAGCGACAGACCTGAAATCGAATCCCACGTAAGTGGACCCCAACAAGATGCTGTATACCAAATAGCAAGTGGTCGTGATAAGTAATAGCTGACAAATACTGTTACGAAATCTTCTTGCCCGCCCGCCCGCACGCCGCCCACCCAACCGACATTCACCATTTTATAACCGTGATTTTTCACTCAATGAAATCTTGCAAAAAAAAAAAAAAAAAAAAAAAAGCAAACCCGAAACTAATGACGTGTGTAATGAACAGTTCAAAGAATTAAAAGTTTGAAAAAGAAGCTTAATCTAGCATTAAGTATATCGACCATGTGTAGTACCAGAAAATAAACCTGCAAACGTAGAATGTCTGTGGGATTTAAAATGCTACATGTATATAATATGGAGTAGGCATTGCCTAAATGCGAGCATAGCTAAAAGGGACTACGTTTTGTTTATATAATGTATTTGGGGCGAGATGGTATGGGGCGATTAATCTTCGAGGCACGTTGGTTTCGTACGTGCATATAACCAAGACGAAACGAGCAGCTTATGTGTATTAATTTTATTATTTTAAGAATATTATTTTCTTGTAAAAAGCGCAATTTATTATTTTTTTAAGCATTATTTCTTTTCTTATAAATTATTTTAACATTCACTCCGAACCTGTAAAAATAATAACCCTTTCCGGACCATAAAAAATCTAAATCACCATTAGCAAATTTCTCGCGGAAACAAATACCGTAGAGCTCTCCGCTCGAGCGGGCACTTCGTGCCCACTTGCGAGCTATGCTCGCTATAAGTTTTGAAGCCTTTATAACCGTTGTTCCAATTTCTTGAACTTTATTTGTTTAATTGGGTACATGTATTTTGAGGCTTCAAAATAGCTCAAAACGACGGATATTTAATCAAAGTAGGATAGAATAATAGAACGTGGTTTTTTAGTGCACTTAAGTCTTACGTTGGTTGGTCTTATTTTGTTCACGTTTATTTGCTAGAAATAACACACTAAGACTTGTGAATTTTCTATATTATAAAATAGATAACAGGTGTTAAATCTTAAAACATATTTAGATTGACTGGAGGACACGAGTAATCAGTAAGAATATGTCTTTTGCGAGTAAATCAATAGAAATATAAAATGAACCATGTTTGAGAACAGTAAATTTTAGGAGAAATTCCCCTTTCATATAACGAATTAAACTCTACAATAGACAACGTCGCTGTGTTATGCTAAATGATTTTGAATTTTATAGGCATAGTATAGATAGATTTTAGATCAACGAAAACGAAAACACACTGCACTCTTTCGTATAATTATCATTCAAACACGTGGACTATTTCAATTATTTTTTGGATAGTAGTGTTCACTTCACTTTTAGATACGATAAGAATTTTTGTCGATATTACATGTATTATTGAAGATAAGTATCAATTAAAAGTTTAAGTATATTATAAAATCCAAGACTGATCAATTCAATTAATTTATTAGAAATTAGTTTCATTTTCATAAGAAGTGCAGTGATGCAAACACGAATGAAATATTTTTTCAAACTTATTACAATTATGGCAATTTGGTGGGGCGTTAAGGAATTGCTAATTGTTCTTCAATACAAATCATTCTTTAAAAGGAGCTCTTTATTTTTTTTTAAACAACTGCATTTAAGAATTAACTACCCCTACTATACTCTGTCTCAGCGAACTAATTGCTTTCAATTTGGATCGAAAAAAAAATTCCTGATAATTGAGTTGCATAATGTTCAAAACAAAAAATCTGAATAACAAAAGCACAGAGAGTGATTTGCCCTTAATGAATCCAGAAAGAGCTTAAAACATTGGAAATGACAGACATTAAACAATATTATATAACGTAGATTAATTTCGACACGTAATAAACTTTGATAATTGACAGCTTTAATGGATTATACTTTTACATCATGAAGATTAGTTTTGTTTAGCTTTTATAAAGCCACAAAAGTCATTTGCAATTCTAATTTCATTCAGTTTTAATTTTTAATTTGTATCCGTGAGCTTGCTGTTTTTCTTAAGTTTTTTTTCTATTTTTGTTTTTTTTAATGTATAGGGATAATAAACAAAATAAACATAGGTATCTTTAAAGTCAGTGTCTTCTTTGGGGCCAAATTCAACTTCATTGTTCATTTTTATCATGATATGTTTAACTGTACGTTTTACTGTTGCTGTTTCAACTCAAGCAGTTTTTACGGAAGACATCACGCGCTCATAGACAAATATTTGATTTCTATCTCTCAGATGAGTTCAGATATTAGTTTTTCATACGGTTTTGTTTTGTTTTTCTTAACCAAATTCGACACACCGAATTGACAAATAGCAGTGCGACGGGTGTGCTATAGCATGAAGGAACTGCCTACTCTTCTGGGTAACCTGAGTTCACTCTCGTTACAACTTAAAGTTTGCATTGTTGAATTCTGTTGGGTTGTTTTGGTATATTTTGTGTTTCTTCGTGCTTTTATCGTTCCTGTGTTACTGATTTTGTTGTTTTTTCCTTTTGGACTAATGATACTCGAATGCCCAACTGATACCTTTTCGCTTTGTGTTCACCAGAAGCCTTTTATTTCATAAAGTTTGTTGCTTTCTCTGTCCATCAACTCATGAGAAGATTGATTTCAGCTATAGTTTGTCTGTCGTTAAATTTCAAAATTGTAATAACAATCTTAACTCCTACCCCAGAAACGGACTGATCCTCTATAATATTATTTTGTTTTTATTTCGGCATATTTTGGATGCTGTTCATATTCATATTATAGGATTTTGACATTTTCAATCATTTTGGTAGAGCGCCTCTGATGAGTCTTGATGAGTCAAAAAGCGCGTAAGGCGAAGAAAAATCGATTGTCTTTGATTAATGTTTGTTGTATGTTTGAATTAAATTTTGATGTCATAAAAGATGGTACCATACTGAAACATATTTTATCTTAAATTTTACCGTGAAAGAAGCATAACATTTTAGAATGATGAAAAGCAATATATTTCGACCAACTTTCAAGAATTTGAAATAGCAATTTGGCCATCTTTAATACAATTTCAAGAAAAAGTAAAAAAAAGTTTAAAATCTTGCCAAAAGGTTTCACATAAATGCATTATTTGTAGTAGCTGTACACTAGAGGCAATATCATTCAGAATTGCGTAAAAACAGGAAATAATTGAATGTAAGCTTCTTGTTCATGCTTTTAATATTTCAGTTGTAGTAACATTTTGTAAAGATCGTCACAATTTCATACAATTTTGCTGATGATTTTACCAAAGAGTGGACAGGTCTATGAAATAGCCGATTAGTAATATAATTTTAGTTAATAACCAACTATAGTTTAACCTTTTATTTGATAATTTGAAAATGAACGCAATTGTGTTATAACAGTATCCTCATTTGCTTTAAGTTTTTCTAACTGTAGTCGTTCTCCACTATAAATTAAAGTATCTGCAACATTCGTTAGGCTTTGATATAAGCCTAATAGATATCGTTCAGAAAATCACTTTCTGACATCTTAATTGCATTACGTAAAACAGAAGTTTAGTTAGAAAATTTCCCTAACTAAATTCGCAAGGGTAAAAGAAAAAAACAATGTAGATGACAGAATACGTATTACGTACAAGAGTTTCTGCAAATTAAATATCAAACTTTGGATAAATTGTCAATTTTAAAAGATTTTTCCTGCAAACAATAAAATTTTGTATTGGGTTAACAATTACAAAAGTGATATGAAATTTTTAAAAGGTCTTCAAGCTCCATCTTATATGAGGACATTCATATTTTAATCTTTTTGTAAAGCTGTAGTTAGCTTGCGTTGCCGTCTCTCGGATTTAAGAGGTTTATCAGAAAAAACCTTTAGTTTTTGAAATAAACCAAGGTGTACTCATGGGGCAATCGTATGATATAAGTCGAAAGGAAAAAAGAGGATCAGTTATCATAAAATAAACTACACAACATACAAAAACATATGCGTGCGGGACTTACATCGATTTCCTTAGCAGAGCGACACGTCTGACGCAAAAATTGCTCACACAGGGTTATGTTGCTCCTCGGTTGCTGTCTTCACTCAAGAAATTTTACGGAAGACATCATGCACTTATAGACAAATATGGGATTTCGATCTCTCAGATGAGTGCAGATGTTGGTTTGTCATAGTGTGTTGTTTTGTCTTCCTTTACTGGATTTGACACGCTGAATGGACTATTGGCAACGCGACGGGTGTGCTATAGCAAGCAGGAACTGCTTACTCTTCCGGAGCACCTGAGTTCACTCTTGTTTCGACTGGAGTTCGCGTTGTTGATTGATATTCAGTTGTTTTGTGTTTCCATGTTTTACGTGTTGTCTGTTTTTGTCCCGTTCTTGTTTGTGTTTACTGGTTTAGTCTCTGCCCTTTCGGACTTTTGACATTCGGATACCCCATTGGTACCTCTGCTTCCTGCAAACAAACCACAATAAGCAACCTAATCTCACGTCGAAACAAGAATACAAAAGGTCCCCTGGAAGACTAGACAGTTCCATATGGATACACAAGAAGTATTGTCACTTTAACATGGACAAGCAAACATTAGTTCTTACAGTAATGTTTATTGCATGGAAATTCCAATCTGAAAACGTTGACACATTCTAAACTGGTAATTGACAACTATGTGTAAAATAAAAATAAACACAACATATCTGAGGACATCTATCCTAAGCTTCCTAGTCCCGGATGATTTTTTTTAACACATCCAACTTTAAGTTATAAAATGTAACATCACATAATTGTATTGAACTTCACAATCGAAGAAGTGCATTTCCATATTGTATGATGCATTATTCCTTATCTCTAAATTTCACTGAAAACATAGTGTGCACTTAAAAGGAATGTTTCGCCAAATCATTTGTGAAAATTTTAATTGAATTTGACGTTATTCATTTCAGATCGTCAGCCGATTACATGATATATTTGTTTCGTAATTTCTGTAATTGTATTTCTCTATATTGATAAAGAAGCAAATGTGTACCAAAAGGGCAATTAAATATCGAAGAGAAAAACGATAGACATAAACTTAACACAACAAAACCAACCACTAAACATACAATAACCAAATTGCGATCAGCAACGTGAACTCTAGTCCGAAACTGATGTGCCCTGGAAGAGTAAGAAGTTCCTGCTTTCTATAGCAAACATGTCAACTATTGAAGTTAAGAACGAATCTGTACTTCATATAGTTTTAAAAACTTTTCTGTAAAAAAGCAGTAAATGCAGTTATTATGTCACTGGTAAAGGCAACATTTTTGATTTATGTACTATTAGCTTTTATGATTTTGACATTCGCAAGATCGGACATGGACCATATAAAATATCATGATCATGTCAAAATCTATTGGTCAGTTATAATTAGACATAGAAAATGGTCACAACCATTCTAATAGATAATAAGTTGTAACATCTTACACGGACGGTGCTGTTATAGTAAAGCTGTGTATTCGAAGCAACTTTACCCTAGGATAAAGATTCTAGTCCACAAGGCAAGTTCAAATTACATAACGATACAATATAACACAATTTTGCTAATACGTCCCTCCTCTTAATTTTCAGCTTCAATAAGATTTTCTAAAGAATGTCAGATCCTTAAATAATGTTTCAAGAGACGAAAACTATTCAGCTATGTGAATTATATAATAGCATCATTTCAGTTGTTCATGCAAGATATTGTTAAGATTTGGACACAATATGTATAATCTATGCATTATTTTATTGATGAAATGTGTCATATGATCTATTTCAACTTTGATTTGATTAAACGACATTATGTAATGTTTGACACAACATGCAGTAGAAATGTGTTCCATACTGAATATGAAAAAAGTACCATTGGGGTAATGAAAGTCCTAGAAAGTAAACAAAAGCAGTATACAGAAAGCACACAATATCACAAAGAAACATACAACAGCAAGCTACAACAAGATAGGAGCCTGAATCGCTCACCTGCCATATGTGCCTGAAGTAAAGGTTATAAGGCAAAATACATTTGACATTGAAAGGGTCATAAGTTTAATAAGGGGGTCATCTGTCAATATGGTTTAATTTAATGCCGTAATGATTGTAAAGAGTAAAATTCTTTTAATAATTTTCTTTCCTTAACCTCTTAAATGAACAGTATTACAATCTTGATCTTATTTCATATTTTGTACATCATAATGTGCTTAACAATTTGCAATTCACATTTCTTAAATATCTCATATAGATTTCAAGGTTGAGCTTAAAACATTTTTGTAAGTGCAAAATTAATAAAAAAATTAAAATAAAAGGGTAATAACTCTTTCATGGGTTGTTGGATCATCTTCAAAATTTCAGAGCTGGTGGATCTTTAAGTGCTGATCACTTTTATTTTCAATCAAAATTTTAAGATCTGTCACCCGTTTTGAGATATTAGCAAAATAATGCAGTTTTCCCCAAAGTTTTATTTTAGCCACAGAGGCCATGTTTTATAACCAATAAAAAATCCCCACATCAGTTCTATACACTTAATGCTAATAAACAACTATACCAAGTTTGGTTCCAATTAGACTTCAAGTGTCAGAGAAGTTAACGTTTTCAATGTAATGTGGCAATGGTTTTAAAATGCTCATTTTGACGTTATAAGGGCAATAAGTCCTAAAAGGTAAGGTCTTACAACATTGACCCGTTACATATTTTGTAGATCTTAATGTGCTAAACAATATGCAATTTAATTTTTTCGAATATCTTGTATAGATTTCAAGATGTTGATCTTAACAGGTGCAAAATTTGCAAAAATCAACAAAAAGGGCAATAAATCCTACATGGTATGTTGGATTTTCTTCAAAATTTCTTAAGGGGTTGATTACTTTTGTAGCAATCAAAATTTTAAAATCTGTCGCCGTTTCTGAGTTATTTGCAAGAAACTGCAATTTACCTATATTTTCTGTGTTAAGACACAGCGGCCATGTTTTAAAACCAATCAAGAATCCCCACATCAGTTCTATACACCTATTGCTAATAAACAACTATACCAGGTTTGGTTCCGATTGGACTTAGTGTCAGAGGAGTTAACGTTTTCAATGTAATGAGGAAATGCTGTTAAAATGCTTAATTTTGACGTTCTAAGGGCAATAACTCCTAAACGGAAAGGTCCTACAACGTTGACCCTATTACATAATTTGTGTGCTTAACAATATGCCATTTAAATGTCTCAAATATCTTGTATAGTTTTCAAGATATTGAGCTAAACAGGTGCAAAATTTGCAAAAAAATCCACAAAAAGGGCAATAACTCCTACATGGGTTGTTTGAATTTCTTCAAAATTTCAGGGTAGGTAGATCTTGAGGTGTTGATTTTTTTACATCGCAGAAGTTTGATATCTTTAGCTGGTTTTGAGTTTTTTGCAAAAAACTGTATTTTACCCCTATGTTCTATTTTAGCCATGGCGGCCATGTTTAACGACGAATAAAAAATCCCTTCATCAGTTCTAAGCACCGAATGCTAAAAAACAACCATACAAAGTTTGGTTGCAATTGGAGTTATGGTGTACGAGGAGTAAACGTTTTAAAATGTTTACGGACGACGGACGCCAAGTGATGACAGTTGCTATCCTGACCCTTCTGGTCAGGTGAGCTAAAAAGTGCATACCGCAAGGGTAGGGTAAGTAGTAATTCTTGTTAATAGAAAACTGACCAAGCTCGTTGGCAATTGCATATAACATGTTCTTAAAATTATGTTAAAGGCGTCATTAAACGAGTCAGAAGAAAGACTGTATCATGAAAATAATGAAAAATCGCACATACTCTGATCCCTTGGTACCCCTGCTTCTTCCAGAGTCTACGGGAATTACACCGACTCCCTTGGCAGAGCATCCTGTTTGACAAAAAAATTGTTAGCACAATGTTATTTTGATCCTCGGTTGCTGTCTTCATTCAAGAAAATTTACGGTAGACATAGACTAATATGGGATTTCTATTTCTCAGATGAGTGCAGATGTTGGTTTGTCATAGGGTTTTGCTTAGTCTTCCTTTACCAGATTTGTCACTTTCGTGACGATTAGATTTAACATTGTCAATTGATATTCAGTAGTTGTTGTGTTTCCGTGATTTATTTGTTGTCTGTTTTTTCCTGTCCTTGTTTGTGTTTTCTGGTTATGTCTCTGCCCTTTCGGATTTTGACATTCCGGTACCGCTTTGGTTCCTCTGCTTCTTTAAATGAGTAAGATAGGTTTAAACTGTTTATGACGTTTATTTCCCAGAACAGTTTATGACAGTTGCTTTCCAGTGCTGGACTGTTCTAAAACTGTCATGAGTAGCCTGACAGTATAGATAATAGACTAAAATGGGTTTATGTTATATCGCATGACGCCAGTGATGGGAGGGAACATAACACACAAAGAAGTAAAGGTATTAAGTGTTAAGTGTATAAAATATTTCTATCATGAGACAAAACGCCTTTGGAAGTTTTAACGGCTGTATGATTGCTTCTTCAATTGTGTTACGTAACTTAACGTATATCCTACAAGCTGTTTTGTGCAAATAATAAATCCTTTAACATTCTGGGACGACATTAAGTGGGGCCGAAATTAACCCTTTATGGATTACGTGACGTCATTTCCTGGTCATAGTATTTCGCGCTTCTTCAGCAGACCAAAACAACCTTCAGATTCTGTCAGGTTTTGTGAGATTTTCTGAGTATCAGTGTTTTATTTGAAGCATTGGTAATAGAGGGTACATTAAGAAATCTGGCGGAAAAACGGTGAAGTAAAAATATCATGCAGTATTGAGGAGAGTGAGTGAGACCCCACAGGATGGGACTCTTCTTTCGTTTTCAGGTAAAAACCTTTTATTTATTATCATGAGTAGGTTTTATTCAGTAAATTTATGTATTTCTTTATCTTGCTTAGAATTTAACAAAGCTTGGCCAGTATCATGCATTTGGTATGACTAGTCAAAGGGACGACGTTGCCAAAAGCTAGCTCGGTAAATTCCGGAAAATCTTTTTTCGGCGGAAAAGACCGAATGGTGTTGAAATAAAAATCTGTGTGAAAAAATAAACAAGTGGATGAATTAGGGTTTTATCACTGTTTTTGAATTTCTATTTTTTTTATTTTTGCATAACAGATTATGATGTATTTTTTAAAAGCCCAGAGGGGTGATTGTTTTACTTCCTCCGTGCCTATTATTTTTTTCACTCCGTAAAAGTAAACCTGTTCCGGTTTTATCGTCAGTATATTTCTGTCACATCTCAAAGCATGCACAATGCCGTAGGACTCGCATCTGCGATGCTTGATTTGACTACATGTTTATAGTCTTCGCAATAAACATGATAGTATCTTGACGTCGGGAATGAATATCATTTGACAGATATGTTGAAGTGGTCGATGTATTCAAATCGTGAAACATTATCAATCAAAAAGGATGCTTTTATTTCATATTCCGTTTTTTTTCCAAATTGAGAACGATTGGCATATGAAATAAAGCAGCAGTCTAATAATACTATATTCAACAATTAGCGTTGTTCTAATACGACAGCACTTACAAACGCAGTTTCTGAGTCTGACATAGATGATCGCAAACATTCGTCAATTTCAAACCTTATATATTACCTATCAATAGAAATCATTTAAAATGTTATATAAAAGATCATATTAACGTCGACTCGTACGTGAAGGACCAATCATTTAAAGGGGGCTTGTTTTTTCTTGTTTTCTTTATTTTCTTGAGGTGTCGAAAAAAAATTCTTCACCTTTGCTGCAAAAAGGTTTAATTTTCTTCAAAAATCTGATCCAGAATATTGTTTTTTTTTTTTATTAAATGCTCGGTCCCTTACCGATAAACTCTGATTTTTTAATCGTTTTAAGGCCACAGGTAAAATTGACCCAGATAGACTGTTAAAGTTTCTCTACTATTTAAACGCAATAGACATGTGACTTTTGTACATATGCATTTAAGCTAATTGTTTTCATTTATCTGATGTATGTAGATTGGTACAATGCATATATACAGGTATGTCTAAAAAAGCCACATGTCTTTAGCATTTTTAAAGAGTAGAGAAACTGTAACAGATCTTCACCTCAGTATAACCATTGTGCCACACAACTCAGTTGTATTTTGTGCTTCTAACGTACCGTAGTAATGGAATGAGCACCCAAGAACCTGGTTTAGCCCAACGTTTCACTTGAAATACTTGAACATTTTTAGGACCATTGCGATCTTTAATTTCTTAAGCGAGTTTTTGTATTTTGTCTTCTCATTTTTTGTTCATCTGTTTTTTTTTGTTAAAACCCTTAGTAAAACAAGAAAAGAAAAAAAACCACTGCGACAAGCAAGGAAGGAAAAAAAATACAAGGATCCCTCTGATTTTAAATGCATTTCGAAGAGAATTATACAATTAAAGTACTTAACCTTGATATGAAAATTTATACAGACACAGCTTTGACACGACAAGGAAACGAAAATAATAGTCAAATATCAGGTTGTCACACATATTGAAACTTTTTATGAATGCCTTAGAGTATTGAGTTTAACAAGCTTCAAAGGGCAATAGGGAAAGATTTGAATTTTGATTATTCAAAATGATGTAATTTTATCTTACGGAAGTCTGAAGAGCTTATTTAACGAATTTAGTTGCAGGGAAATCGTGAACTTTAATAAATCGAATAAGATATGTATAGGACAAGAAAAAAAAACTTCGATGTCCCCATTAATGAACCTCTTCAGAAGAAATGTCTTTTAGGCCATACAGTTAATTGAAGAGGCAATGAGATGCAAATGGCGCAGTTCGAATGTCAAGAATCAGAAAGGGAGATGACACAGACTGTACACACAAACAGCAATAACACAGAGAAATAGATCACAAAAATAAAATATAACAACCGAAAAGCAATCAACGACGCAAACCCAATAAAGTACTTTTTTGGGTTATCATATTATACAAAGTAGGCGGTAACATTTCTTGTTTTTTTTTTTTTTAGTTTTTGATTGTCTGATGTACCGAGGTCTCTTGTGCATCTAAATTATGTTCTGATTTGTGCATATACACGACGGTACGATTGCTTCGGGGGGGGGGGGGGGAGTTTTACGGCCGAAAACCCTATTTAATCTTCAATTTCTTTTGAATGCCTGGGGCTACCATTGCAATGTTTAGTTTCTGCAGAGTATGTCTTGGTTAGTATATACTTTTCTGGGTAATCAGATTTAACGTCTCAGTTCGGTAATTTTGTTAAAACATTTATTTATACAAAAATGGAAAACAAATGACGCAAAAATTTCCGGACAAAAACATGGAAGAACATTGAAGAAACAGCGACAAGTGAAAATAGAATACAGTCATCCGTCAGATTTCTTTCGATGAGATACAGTTATTGTACATTAAAAACACTGGACACGAATTTTAATACAGACAAGGAAATCGACAAAGAAAAAAAAACAACAATCAAATATGAAAATGTCAGACATTTTAAAACTTTTTATGAATGCCTTAGATCATGTCGTTTTACAAGCAAAAAAAATAAATGAATTATGATTATTCGAAATGATGTGATTTTATCTTATGGAAGTCTTAAGATTGCACTTTCTAATTATTTGTTTAGAGAATTCGTGCACTTTAATATATCTGTAGAATGAATAGGGATAGAACAAAACTGGACATAATGTTAATAAAAGAAAAACCAATATACCAACGGTGAATTTGAATGTCAAAAGTCCAAAACGACAGAGACACAACTAGCAATCAAAAACGAGACCGGCACGAAGAAACGCTACAAAAAACCAAACATATTAACTGAAACGCAACCAATAACACGAACCCGTTTTAAACCCAGAAATATAATGCGCAGGTGTTTATACTATAAAACGCGGGGTTTGTCGAACATTTTGTTCATAAAAATATGTGCTACATTGTTTTATTTTCCAGAAAAATACTAGTAGGCCTATACAAAAATAGTAGTTTTGAAAGTCGTTAATTTAAAATTAGAAATAAATACTAGGTTCATAGGTACGAAGAGTATAAGAATTGATGTCTTATCACCATTTTAATTGAAGTTTTAGCCATGGAACTTATAGTGAAGTATATTCAGTAGAATGTGTACATCATATTTTGATAATAACTGCATTCGAGTAATAAACAAGGGTAAGTAGTATTCTAGATAGTACAAAAGACCGGTAGTGCCATTGGTTTTGTCACATTTCTCGATGGATGCGAGAAATTTCAAGTTGACATTTTGCACTTTCCAAGTTGACATTTCTCAGTTTCAAGCTGATATTTCTCAGTTATCCGTTTAAATTTCAAAATTGTCTAACCCTAAGGTTCTTCCTACCCCAGACATAGGATGATCATCTTAGTAATAATTTGGTTCCCCATTTTGGTAATTTTGGTTTTATTGTTTTATGCTCTTCATAATCATATAGTGTTTGGCATTTTCAATATTTTTGGTAGAGCGCCTCTGATGAGTCTTGAATAGACGAAACGCGCGTCAGGCGTAGCAAAATTTATTGTCTGGAACTTTGTTGTCATTTTTATTTCGAACACACGTGAAGGTTAGCACTGCTGGTGGAGTTTTGATTCACCGAGGTTAGCCCGCTCCGGCACCAACACTTTTGTGTTGGAGAACACATCAAAGCTTAAAATTATCCGTTTAAATTTCAAAATTGTCTAACCCTAAGGTTCTTCCTACCCCAGACATAGGATGATCATCTTAGTAATAATTTGGTTCCCCATTTTGGTAATTTTGGTTTTATTGTTTTATGCTCTTCATAATCATATAGTGTTTGGCATTTTCAATATTTTTGGTAGAGCGCCTCTGATGAGTCTTGAATAGACGAAACGTGCGTCAGGCGTAGCAAAATTTATTGTCTGGAACTTTGTTGTCATTTTTATTTCGAACACACGTGAAGGTTAGCACTGCTGGTGGAGTTTTGATTCCCCGAGGTTAGCCCGCTCCGGCACCAACACTTTTGTGTTGGAGAACACATCAAAGCTTAAAATTATCCGTTTAAATTTCAAAATTGTCTAACCCTAAGGTTCTTCCTACCCCAGACATAGGATGATCATCTTAGTAATAATTTGGTTCCCCATTTTGGTAATTTTGGTTTTATTGTTTTATGCTCTTCATAATCATATAGTGTTTGGCATTTTCAATATTTTTGGTAGAGCGCCTCTGATGAGTCTTGAATAGACGAAACGCGCGTCAGGCGTAGCAAAATTTATTGTCTGGAACTTTGTTGTCATTTTTATTTCGAACACACGTGAAGGTTAGCACTGCTGGTGGAGTTTTGATTCCCCGAGGTTAGCCCGCTCCGGCACCAACACTTTTGTGTTGGAGAACACATCAAAGCTTAAAATTATCCGTTTAAATTTCAAAATTGTCTAACCCTAAGGTTCTTCCTACCCCAGACATAGGATGATCATCTTAGTAATAATTTGGTTCCCCATTTTGGTAATTTTGGTTTTTATTGTTTTATGCTCTTTATAATCATATAGTGTTTGGCATTTTCAATATTTTTGGTAGAGCGCCTCTGATGAGTCTTGAATAGACGAAACACGCGTCAGGCGTAGCAAAATTTATTGTCTGGAACTTTGTTGGCATTTTTATTTCGAACACACGTGAAGGTTAGCACTGCTGGTGGAGTTTTGATTCCCCGAGGTTAGCCCGCTCCGGCACCAACACTTTTGTGTTGGAGAACACACCAAAGCTTAAAATTATCCGTTTAAATTTCAAAATTGTCTAACCCTAAGGTTCTTCCTACCCCAGACATAGGATGATCATCTTAGTAATAATTTGGTTCCCCATTTTGGTAATTTTGGTTTTATTGTTTTATGCTCTTCATAATCATATAGTGTTTGGCATTTTCAATATTTTTGGTAGAGCGCCTCTGATGAGTCTTGAATAGACGAAATGCGCGTCAGGCGTAGCAAAATGTATTGTCTGGAACTTTGTTGTCATTTTTATTTCCAAGTTAAAATTTCTAAGTTCCAATTTGACATTTCGCACTTCTAATTTGACATTTCTCAGTTCCAACTTGGAAGTGCGAAATGACAACTTGGAAGTACGAAATGTCAACTTTCAACTGAGAAATATCAAGTTGGAACTGAGAAATGTCAATTTGGAACAGAGAAATGTCAACTTGGAAGTGCGAAATGTCAACTTTGAACTGAGAATTGTCAGCTTGAAACTGAGAAATGTCAGCTTGGAACTGAGAAATTTCAGCTTGGAAATAAGAAATTTCTTGCATCAATCGAGAAATGATCAGAAATGTGACAGAAGCAATGGCACTTCCGGTCTTTCGTAAGATAGGGATCAGGTAGACGGTGGCACATCAAAATGATTGGTTTAGCTCTTATCTAAGATGCATTCATGGTGATACAAATATATTTCAACAATATTTTAATATTAAATGTGTTAATCTTAATGGATCATGTACTTAATGAATTAAACGTAAAAGAGACGACCAACATGAAATAGTTAATATTATATGGATAACAGGATAACTTACAACGTGTATCCATCATTCTTGGATCTACATCTCGAATTTGACCCGGGTGGTCATCTCCGTACAAAAATTACGATAGAAAATTAAAGACGATTTTAATTTTGAAATTATTAATTTTCTTAACCTGGAAAGTAACATACCAACGTCACCTGCATATGGTGTCTATATTTCACAACTAATTCGATATGCTTGGGCTAGGACATATTTTTCAGATGTTTTTATCCGACACCGCTTTCTTCGTAACCGACTATTAGACCAAGGTTTTAAAATAATACGTCTCAAACGAATCCTAAAAAAATCTTTCTTCGTTATCAGCCACTGGTAGAAAAATTCAATATCATGCTAGACGAATTGGTTAGTTCTTGCTTTCATTAGTGTTTGGCTGGTTGATGTACTGAGATGATCACCTTAGCATCCCTAATATGTCTTCTAATAGAGATTTCTCAACTTCATACGGTTGCTTTCGTACAACGAATGGGGAGCGGTTATTGGTCATGCAGTCAAATTAACATGAAAACAAGCTTATTGTGCACAAGTTTCCCGTAGTAAAGCTAGAATTAAATTATATTTTTAGTTTCGAATTGATTTTTCTTTTTATATTTTTCAAAAATGTGTTTTTAAATAGAATATGAACTCAAATTTTTGTTTGGTCTTTAGTTAGACCAACGAATCGTTCTTTGAAAAGTAACCGTTGAGTAACGATTGTGTTACGTACCGCAGGGACAAGTGAACACTTCTCAGGGATTAGCTCTAAGATTACCTTATTTAAAAAATTTAATCCCCCTAGCGGCCAGGTGAAATTTGAAAAATAAAGTCATTATAAATACCAAGAACTAATTTGAAGGGGGGTCAGAATTATTTTTGCGCAGTGCGCCAAAAATATTGATAATAATAATATAAATGCTGGAGGTCCGTAACAATTTTTTTTGCATCAGATAAATGAACGATGTATTTGTAGACAGAGATCTCATATGGTAGAATACGTTTTCAGGTCTATCGCCTTCATAGGTTAACCGAGCCAACTTAGAATTTTTTTTTGCAGTCGACAGGGGACCCAAATTCCGTTCTTGTTCGATTAGCAGAAATTATTCTTTATAATATTTTTTTTTTCAACGCTCTAACCGTTTAAATCTTTTTTTTTTACCTCTGGTTTTCTCAAAATAATTTTCCTACAAACTAAAATTTATAATGAGAAACAATACAACCCCTCCTTTCTCCTTTTCAAGTTTAATGGTTGGCACTTTTTTATAATAATATTAACTTTACATTTTACTCAAATTCAAATGCATCTCAACTTTGTATAGTGTAGGGGAATTCACTTTATCTGTGCACTAAAGCGGTCACAAAGACGAACAAAGTCTATGTCGAGCTTACCGAACTCTAATATAGATAAATTAACGAATTTGTATTCAAAATTTCATTTTACCCTTTACAGTCTTAGTCGGTTCGGAAAACACGAAGTGGGTATAACTCAATGACATTATGCTAAAGCTGTTAACCAAATTGAAAATTAATCCTAACACAAGACGCAGAGGATATAAGTAACAAAAATTTTGAACAAACAGATCGAGACAGACGGATGGACGAAGGACAAGTAATTGGGAATATTTCCCCCTTTTTTAGAAATGGGGTATAATAATACTTTTCGATGATGATGATAAACTTCATAGAAGAGTAACTAAAGAAAAAATAAAATCTAATCGGCTGTTTTTATAGCAGGGCTGTTAAAAAAACAAATATTTATTAAGTCAAAAATTAAATGTAACAATCAATTAACCTTAATGCACATTATTATATCCCGACTCAAAATTAAGGGGGTATTTTATTGAAGGGGTGTTCGTCTGTCCTTCCATTAAATCTCAGGGTACCCATGCATTTAATATTAGCAACTCCTCCTAAACTTTCTCATAGAATTTCATAAAAAATACACAATCCTACATGACAACTCTTACCTATTTTAAATTTTGTTATGAGTGGCGGATGGGGGACAGGGAAATCATTTGTGCCAAGCTGCTCAAAGGTTTCTAGTTTTAGGTGAATTTTGAAGAGTTGAAGGTGTTTCGAATCTAAATACTATATAGTATGAAAATATCAATAACTAAAAATCAAAGGGTTTTAAACACATGTAGTTATAGCTTTGAATTTTATTCCCGAATTTGTTTATTGCATGTACATTATTACAATGTTCCATTTTTTCAATTTTAATGAAAAATATATATATATCTAAAATTTTATGGATCTTAAAATTCAAAGATAGTATTTACAGTTACAAAGGCCATACAGGATAGATACTTGTAGTTAAATAAAGGTTTATAATCGAGTTATCGACATACATTAACATTGCTTCATCAATAATTTCTCCCGAAAACGTGTTACGGTTGTGATACGTAGCAACCGTGCCTGATACGTATCAAGTCGACAAATCTATAATATGTGTTTTGTGTAACTACCGGACCCAAAGATCGCAATGAAAAGGGGAGGTTTGGTGCTCCTTAAAACCTGGTTTAACCCACCATTTCTTTTGAAATGCCTGTACCAAATCAGGAAAATTGCGGTCTTCAATTTTCCGGGTATGTCTTCCTTGTTTTGTCTTGTCTTATGGATATTTGAGATTGATTCTCCAAGTTCTGTAATTTTGTTGTTACCGTTGATTATCCCGATCTCAGCGAAAAGCTCCAACATCATTAACAGTTGTTCCAAACCGTATTAAGAGGACGACAGCATGACGTCGCTGCAGACTTATATAGTCACGACGTTGAACTCCCAAGTCAGAACAGCAGAAAGTCCAGAGGAACTACCAGCCTCTAGATCCCCTGTCACGACTAGGATCAGCCTTTGTCTGAGATCTTATTATTATTTGGGTTAAAGTTTGACTTATTTTGTTTTCTTTTATTTTTTTTGTTTTTCATTTTATACGACAAATTTCCGTTTTTAATTTTTTTTCTGACTTTCAACTGCAAAATATTACATTTGAAAAAATCGGATTCAAAATATTTTCAAAGAAAAAAGCAAAGCCCCATTTACGTTAACTGGTCGGTTCCTCGTGAGCTCAATCAACCTTTATCGGTATATATATCTGAAACGAAATAAGAAAACTACTTCAATAAAGACAAGGACATTAGGTACAGACTTATTAGACAAAACCCAATCCTTAATTTAAATCTAAGTATGTTTGTGTCTTAAATCCATTTAAACGAATGAATTTATAACAAGATTGACCTTAAGCAATATATCATACAAAAGATGACCAAATAAGAAAATGATTCCCTATGAAGGCACAATATAAATTTGTTTCATCGCTTTAAAGAAATGAAAAATCATAATGTAAGCCATCGGCAAACTTTTATACTTTAGTAAACATCATATTCAAATGATGTTTGTTAATATATTTTCAGAGCTTACCTAACATTTACTCAAAATTTTAATAAATCTGGAAGGGTGACAAATGCATATGTATGCTTAAAACTGACCAGACACAATTTCACAGTCAACCCCTCAAGAAATGATTATACAGGAATTACAAAAAGCAAATACACAACCACATGGATCTAAAATTAGGCGGGTGCTTTGCTTTGTTTTGCTTGCTGTTATTTAGAAAGACGCAAAGAGGCGCAACAGACGTTGAGGAACTTTTAATTTCAAGCAATTTTTACAGTGACACAACGATATTTTGTACCCGAAATTGCAATGGAAGAGGGAACTTTGCCGACATAAAACCTGATAAAACTCATCATTTTTTAAATGCCTTTACCGATTTAGGATCATTACCATCTTCAATTTCACCAGATATTTTTCGTGGTTTGTTTTCTCTCTTAGATATTTGAAATTGATCCTCCAAGTTCGGGTCCCGTGCGGGGCCCGGGTGGCGAATAGGCCCGCAGCAGAGCCTAGCTTGTCGTAAGAGGCGACTAAGGGTCTTGGGATTCTGACGTCGGGTCAGTGCTCAGCCCACAGAGCGACCAAGTGTGTACCCTAGGTGGCTGAATAGGGTGGCCCTCGTCCGCGGGGGTTGTCAGGTCTATAATACGGAAACCCTGACCGCTGACCATAGTGGGCCAACGTGTGTGGAGAGTGCCACGCTTCATGCACGTAAAAGACCCCTTTGTGGACCGCCAAGTAGTGCACCACATAGGCTAAATTTTCCGCCCCTACCCACCTCTCCCATTTTCCTGTGGTTCTTCAAAATTTACCGGTCCTTTGTGTCCCATCCCACCCCCATATTTTATTTATCATCATCATTTCATGTTCATTGTATCATCCTTTTCATGTTCATCGCCTGTAAATAACCTATATAGCGTTGCACGGGCGTAAAACACCAACTCACTCACTCACTCACCCAAGTTCGGTATTTTGCTATTACTTTGATCTAAAACGGTAATGGGTTTTGTATTAAAAACGAAAGAAGATGGAATATGTGTTACTACCAGACACTAAGCTCGCAATGGAAGCGTGAGGTTTGAGGCCATAATAGCCGGTTCATTATTGCTTTTTAAATGCCTGTACAAAGTCAGGACCATTACGACCTCCAGTTTCTCTAGTTTATCTGCTTTATTTTATCTTTTCTCTCGGACGTTTCAGACTATGATCCTCCAAGTTCAACAGTGTTGTTATTACATTTACTCCTCTTTTATTTTTTTTTGGACTCATGAGTAATAAAATAAGTCATTTTCGGCTATTACATACTTGTGCCTGATGTTTTCTGTAAAATGAATCGCCAACGTGCAAAAGTAGAGCGGAGGTTTTGCAATTTGTCATGGATAAAAAGCAGATTTAAAAATTATCAAACAGAGAAAAAAGTCCTTTCTCAAACAAAGTTAAAATGCATTAGTAAGACAAATGTACTCATAAAACACGTTCACATCAATACCATTTTGTTCAAGTTTGTCCAAATTGTTCGTTCCTAAAAAGTTTGGTATGTGTATATAATATGAAATAGGCATTGCCTAACTGCAAGCACAGCATATTTCTGATAATCAAAGGTTGACAATTATTATTTTTGTAAATACATGTGAAAAAAATCAACATGAAAGTAGAAACAGAACAGATGGATAATCCTTTTGCTCTCATAATATGACGGAGTCCCACACCTCAGTTGAGGAATACAATATTTAGAAATCAAAATATCACATTCTAATGAACCTCATTCCCGCAAAGATGTTGACACTTTTGATACTGAAACATATGTGATTAACTAGTCATTTGTTTACCATGTTCGAGGTGCGTGTTGGTAAATTTCCGAGTCACCCGCATAAGATATTTTGATTGAATAATTCTGAACTTTACTTGGTGGCTACATTTCTCATCTGTAACCCGTTGCTTGTTTGTGTCTAATATACGTACAGAATCATTTTCATTCTTTAATCAAGTTTAGATGTTGAAATTTGAAGAGATGCCACTGAGTCAACCGGACCGTTTCTAATGTATATAAAAGTTGATTTTTGTACTTGGATTATGAAGCTATTTCTAATTGATAAAAGCCGAATAAGATGTGCTATCCCATATTTGGTGTTAGAAATTTAACTATGAAAGCTCAAACCTTCCTACCTTTACTTTGTGTTCTCATTTTTATTATCTTAAATGTTACTTACTTTTTTCATTATGTTAAGTGCGTTGTGTGTTGTGTGTGTATAAGCCTTGCAAGCCCTTTACTTGGTCCAGCCTATTTGCCGTTGTGCATAGAACCCAATGGATAATGGTTTGGCGGAGTACAGGGCTGCAATAGGCTTGTTTAACATTTGTCGGGGATCACTTCGAACAAAAGATGTTATCAAACCTTATCAAGAAAGCTTTAAAACAATTCTACTTACTAATCTATACTGTTCGCTTCTCGTTGTCCAATTATCAGTGCTACAAAGTGTTGTTAAAAATTCAAATGCCGCTTTCTTGTTGTTTGTTTTGCATTTTATTCTACTAATCGGCAACGTCGAACAAAATCCAGGCCCTGAATCTACCAGCTCGTTAGAGAAATCCATGTCAATATGTAACATTAACATTAGAAGCATAAGAAACAAATTAGATTTCTTGCACAATTTTACGGAAGAATTTGATATCGTCACAATAACTGAAACCCACTTAGATCCAACTTTTAGTAATGATATCCTCAAACTTGATACATTTTCTAATTTCATTCGTAAAGATCGTAACAATTTCGGTGGAGGTCTACTTATCTATTCCAAAGACACAATATCCTTTACAAGATTATGTCACTTAGAAAATGATATTGATGAAACTATCTGGGTAGAAGCACGTGGTAACGGTCTTAAATTTTTACTATGTTGTACATATAGGTCAGACTGGTCAGATAATGATTACTGGACACGACTTTCTCATGCAGTCGACACAGCTAAACAAATCAATGAAAGTATTATAATCACGGGTGATCTGAATTCCGATTTATTCGTGACACATAACAATAAGCTTACTGATCTAATGAATCTGTATGATCTAAATAGTGTTATCAAAAAAGCTACCAGAGTAACGGACCATTCTGAAACTCTGCTTGATCCCATAATAACAAGTAATAATATAAAATGCCAGTTTTGGGACGTCCTTCAAATACCGAGATCAATAAGCGACCACGATGCGTCGATAATGTTTTTTGAATGTCCAATTTTCAAAGATCCACCATTTAAACGCAAAATCTGGTCATACGACAAAATTGACTATGACAAATTTAACACCCTTATGGACTCAATAGATTGGGACGTTTTGTTTGATAATCTACAAGACGTTGACGAAATGTGCGAGTTATTTAATGACAAATTCAACTCTGTAATTGAAGAATGTATACCATCCAAGTTAGTAACCATAAGGTCAAATGACAAGCTTTGGATGAATAGCGAACTGAGAAAAGAAATTCGTATTAGGAATAGAATTCGGAAAAAAGCTCTCAAACATAAAAGACAAAGCGATATTGAAAAATACAAACGTCAACGGAATAAAGTCAATAACATGAAGAAGAATGCAAAACAACAATTTGAAAAGAATTTAGATAATTTTATACTAGAAAATATTTCTAATTCCAAAGTATACTGGAAAATAATGAAAATGCTTATAAAATCAGACAACGGAACATATAATATACCACCTCTAAAAAATATCATAAATGATCCATCGCTTGGGGAAACTGTTTATGACGACAACGAGAAGTGCTCACTACTTAATAAATATTTTTGTTCAGTTTCAGATTTAGAAAATGAAAACCAAGACCTTCCAAACTTTGAATCGAAAACTAACAACTCAATCAATAGACTAACTATTGAACAAAGCGAAATTGTTGATATCATAAAAATTTTAGATCCCAATAAAGCGTCAGGACCCGATAGTGTCAGTCACAAAATGCTCAAAATAAATCCAGACAAAATAGCCATCCCCCTCCAAATACTATTTAATAAATCTCTTCAATCTTGCAAATTTCCTACAAGTTGGAAAACTGCCAATGTTATACCAATTTTCAAGAAAGGTGAAACAGATCTACCATCTAATTACAGACCAATATCACTCATAAGTTGTATTGGAAAAGTCATGGAACGAATAGTTTATAAACATGTTTTTAATCATCTGTCGAGTGACAATCTCATATACGAATACCAATCGGGCTTCCTGCCAGGGTTTTCTACTGTGCACCAATTATTGGAGCTATATAGCAGCATACTTGATGGTCTTGAAAAAAAAGAAACTAGCTGTTTTGTATTTTGTGACTTTTCTAAAGCCTTTGATAGGGTCTGGCACAAAGGTCTGTTGCATAAAATGAAGGGATATGGAATAAATGGCGATTTGTTACTATGGTTCTCTAACTATCTCTCGAATCGAAAACAAAATGTTATGATAAAAAACTCGATATCACCACTATTTGGTATTAAAGCTGGGGTACCTCAGGGTTCTGTTTTGGGTCCCTTACTATTTATAATATACATAAATGATATTTCCGACAAACTGACTTCGCTCACAAGATTGTTTGCAGATGATACATCATTCGGATTTTCGGGAAGTGACAACGAGCAAATACAGTCCGTTATCGAGCACGATCTAAATGAATTAGACCTTTGGTCAAAAAAGTGGCTCATGAGTTTTAATGCAAACAAAACAGAGGTTTTATTATTTTCAAATATTGAAGCTCCCGATCTGAACTTTGCCTTAAATGGTCAGAGAATTCCCAATGTCACCTCCCATAAGCATTTAGGGGTTACTCTGAATCACGATGGTAAATGGAATAAACATATAGATAACCTAATAACAAGCGCAATGAAGCATGTCAATGTCTTACGTAAACTAAAATACAAATTGTCAAGATCTACCTTAGAAAGATTATATATCGTTTATATAAGACCGATATTAGAATATTCCTGTGAGCTTTGGGATAATTGCGGCATAGTATATTCAAACAAACTTGAAAGTGTTCAATTAGAAGCAGCTAGAATCGTTACAGGTGTACCGATCTTTACTAACAAAGAACAGATTTATCGTGAAGTAGGCTGGGAAACCTTGAAAACTAGACGCGAACGTAGAAAATTACAGATGATGTATACCATGGTAAACAATCTTGCTCCCCCATTTCTTTGTAGACTGACTCCCCCTAGTATTGGTAGCTTATCAAACTATCCGTTACGAAATAGAGATGATCTTGTAATTCCATTTTGTCGATTATCTCTAACTACAGAATCATTTGTCCCATCTTCGATCAGAGAATGGAACAAATTAGAACCCTCTATAAGAAATCTTCCCAATATTTCAAAATTCAAAAAGGCTTTAAAAAACCAAAATTCTAGTCACTGTCCGTCTTTTCAATTACGCTCTTACGGGCCGAGAAAGTTAAATATCATATTAACACAAATGAGATGTGGCGCCACTTTCCTTAATTACGATCTTAGCAGAGTAGGCATCGTGCAAGACCCTATTTGCAGATGTGGATATCAGCAAGAAACTCTCACCCACTTCTTTTTTGAATGTCCTCAATATGCGATAATTAGACGTTTACTATTTGAAAATCTATCGTTCCTGTCACCTCAAACTTCACGGAACTTATCTCTGTTTCTCACAGGCGATAACCATCTTTCCGAAATAGATAATATGAAAGTGCTGGATTATGTATTTGAATTTATCCTTCACTCGAAACGATTCCTAATCTAGTAAATGTTAGACAAACACAAACACACACACAACGCATGTTTCAGGTTTCATGTTTCATGACCTTTTTTTTTCTTTTCTTCCAATTTAATTCCTATATCAGAATTATATATTTACGTGCATGTCCATTGATGTTATTATTTTGTTTGTATTGTAATAGGGAGAGGACTTCATAAATACTATGTACTTGTGTCCAATTCCCATTTGAAATAGATTTCAAATAAAATATGTTTAAACTAACTAAAACATATAATGTTAACGTGTTTATGGTGCCATTTTTTAATGAACGAATAAAAAAGATTTGATTTCGAATCGATGCAGTGAAATATAATCTGAAATTTATTTTGGAGCATTTTCTAGAACGTTCGTTTTGACAAGATTCTTGGGGCGATTGAATGTAAAATAGAAAAGTAAGAAAAAAGCGATTAAAATTTGGTTACTACAAAATATGAAGCAACTCATCGTCATCCAAATATTTTTCTCCTTATACATGTTATACTCTATAACATATATTTTTTAATGCGACAAGCCAAATGGGTAATTATTAAACATTTGCTCCGGATTCGTTTGAGAATTAAGCATATCCGGGCGAAAATAAATCAATATCAGCATTAGGCAATTTTTTTGCGGGAACTTTCTGTAGAGCTCTCCGCTCTGGCAGACACTTCGTGTCGGCTACGAGCTGTGCTCGCTACTATATTGTACAACTTATTTCCATGACACCTGTCACCATTTTGTTGTTTAGAATGACATTAAAGTGCGTCTTATATAAGCGTTTATGTACTTTTGTGGTGCAAATGTTGAAATAGAATTTCAATTTATATTTCTTTAACGAAAATATTTTTTCAAAAGAATTTATAACATTTTTGCTTCTAGCAAACTGTACGACAAGGCTCGTCTTTGAGTTACAAAGGATATATTTTAATTTTCATTGCCGTCAGAATAATGATTGAGATCCAAATCCATTGATGTTAGCCTTTGATTAAAAAAAACCCCGATTCATTGAGTGTAAAAAGAAAAGCAGTTTGGTAGTTATATTAGCCTGAGTTTTGGGAATAGAGAATTTATGTACTTATTTCAGGTTAATGTTTGATCTCTCCTTTATAAAAAGTTCTTGCAAACTTTGAATTTAAGAACAAATAAACTTTAAAATTTGTGCTTCAAGATAAAAAGCATCACATTTTCTTAAAATTATAAAAAGTTGTTTAAAAAAGTTGTATAAAAAGATGGAGGACAAATACTTTTTATTACAATTGCACGTATTACGAACGAAATTTACATTCAAAGAATTATTTAACGATATGTATATTTTGTATTTGTCCACAAATGATGCCTTTTTTTCAGAAATATTAAATATGGCCTTCTCATTTTAGTTTAGACTGTGCAACATGTTATATTTTGACATGAATAATTAGTAAACAATTAATAAAAATACCACCAGGCTATATACACACTGTAAGAGGCAAAGGTGTACCAAAGTATCATAAAACCGTAAAGACAAAGTCAAAACCGGCAGACAAAAAAAAAATCATCAAAACAAAACAAACCACATAACAACATAAAACACACACTCACATAAAAACAAAACCGCATCCAGCAAAGCGAACTCAAGTCGAAACGAGAGTGAACTCAGGTGTCCGGAAGAGTAAGCAGTTCTTGCTTGCTATAGCACACCCGTCACGTTGCCAAAGATCGATTAAGTGTTGGTTAAATCCGGAAAGGATGACAGTCAAACCAACATCTGTGCTTATCTGAGAGATAAAAATCCCGTATTTGTATACAAGCAAAGATGTCGTCCGTAAAATTTCTTGAGTGATGACAACAACCTGGGAGCAACGTACCCCTGTGTTAACAATTTGCTTGTCAGCCGTGTAGCTCTATCAAGGAAGTCGTTATACTCCCCACATGCTCTGGAATAACGAATGAATTGTGATACGTAAACTCCATATGCTGGAGCGGACGGAATGTTGCTACACAGAAAGGGGAAGTTAACTATTGGAAAGTTGAAGTCATTACGTTTGTCATAGAGCTTTGTACAAAGACTTCCTTGTGTGTCAATTTCGAGAAATAGATCCAAATATGAAGCGGACCCCCTAGAATCTGTAGTGTCCTTAATCTCAAGTTCCTTCGGATATATGAGATGTAAATAGTCACCAAATCGAGGATTGTTTAGTGAAAGGACATCATCAATATAACGAAATGTGAGATTGAAGGATAAAGCAAGTTTGCGGTCCTTTTTGTCTAGAAGTGATTGTAAGAAGTCTGCTTCATATGAATGAAGAAACAAATCGGCAAGCAATGGTGCACGATTTGTGCCCATTGGGATACCTATTGTTTGCTGAAAAACACGTCCACCAATTTTTACAAATATGTTGTCGATTAGAAAGTTGAGCATTTCTATTGTTTGATCTTCTGTAAATTTATTTTTCTTGCTAGACTCTTGCTAGACTGTACCTTATCAACACATACATGTATCTCTAAAAGTTCTGTACATTAAATATGATACTGAAAATAAAGGAGATAAATAGACGTTTGCCCACGGGTTAAATATGAGGTAATTATTCTTACATTTATAAAACGTTGATTTTGTTTTTGATTAAAATGCTTAATACTTGACATATTTTAATAGTCTATTTACTTCGTTTTGCGTCTTTGCGTTTGTTCTTGTTGTCTTTTGTCTAAGGTTCTCTCTATTGGAATTGAACTTTGATCGATTTGATTTTTATTGTGTGTTTAGTTTTTGTGCTTTGTCTAGGAATATTGAGAGGGGGAAGGTTGGGCCCAAAAAATAGTTTAACCCCGCCACATTTTATATGTGCCTGTCATAAGCCATGAATTTTGGACAAGGCTTTTTTGCTTGTAATTGTCTTTTTGATGTTTTCCGTGCTTTGTTTAAGAAAGGGATCTATCTGTGACTTTTTTAGGTTTGATTTTCGAATTATATGCATTTTATTTAGACCATGGGCAAATTGCAGAACCGCGAACAGCGCCTACTGGCCTTGTTGGAGGCTGCTCGCGGCTGTCCATGATTTCTTTTTCTTAATTAACGCTTGTTGTGTGAGCTGTCTTGCGTACACTTATTCCGCATCTCATCATTTTCTATTTTCTTTGAATAAAAAGATGTAATATGATTAAGGCCCTGCCTTTTTAGCGAGCATCGAAAATCTATATACCTTTTAAAAATAAATCCATGTGCTCGACCGGCTAAGTTTAACGTAAAGAGGGAACTTTTAAAAAAGAAATTAAATAGTAGCAACGTCTGACCCCGTCCAACCCAAATCATATGCATTTGAGAAAGTTGTTGTTAAAATATCTGGGATCAATAACTTCTTATTGAAAGTTAATTTTTTTGGTGCAAATAATAAACCTTGTAACATTCTGGGACGACATGAAGCGGGGACGAAATTATCCATTTTAGAGTATTTCGCGCTTCTTCAGCAGACCAAAACAACATTCAGATTCTGTCAGGTTTTGTGAGATCTTCTGAGTATCAGTGTTTTATTTGAAGCATTGGTAACAAAGGTACATTAAGAAACCTGGCGGAAAAAACGGTAAAGTAAAGATATCATGCGGGACTGAGGAAAGTGAGTGAAACCCCACAGGATCAGGATGGGACTCTTCTTTCATTTCAGGTAAGAACTTTTTATTTATTATTATGAGTAGGTTTTATTCAGTAAATTTATGTATTTCTTTATCTTATTTTATCTTACTTAGAATTTAACAAAGCTTGGTCAGTATCATGCATTTGGTATGACTAGTCAATGGGACGATGTTGCCAAAAGCTAGCTCGGTAATTTCCGGAAAATCCTTTTTCAGCGGAAAAGACCGAATGGTGTTTAAATAAAAATCTGTGTGTAAAAATAAACAAGTGGATGAATGAGGGTTTTATCACTGTTTTTGAATTTCAATTTTTATATTTTTGCATAACAGATTATGATGTATTTTTTATAAGCCCAGAGGGTTGATTGTTTTACTTGCTCCGTGCCTATTATTTTTTTCACTCCGTAAAAGTAAACCTGTTCCGGTTTTATCGTCAGTATATTTCTGGCACATCTAAAACATACATAATGCCGTAGGGCTCGCATCTGCGATGCTCGCTATAACAGCGTTTCGGTATAAAATTTGCAGATTGTTTTATTTTGCTTGTAATACGATTCATTTGTTTGGTTTCTTTATTGTTTTTTTATCATGTTCAAGTTGTTGCTAAAATAAGATATGAAAAACTCAAAAATAATCTACCCTGTGAACGTATGGGAGTGATATGATAAAAATAGTTATGATATAACCTATCACGTAATATGCTAATTAGACAAATCACTGTTCATATTTGCCTATATTTGGGCGAACAAAATGCCTCAAGTGTACATGTGAAGAATACTGATACTTTATGTGAAAGTATTGAGCAATAAAATGCGTAGTTGAAAGCGAACATAGATTTAAAAGATGTAAAATTCCGTCCATTTAATTCGAGGTGTAAAGGTGTACCTTAAACAATATTTTGGGAATAAGAACCTTGAGGAAACAAAATAATTATTTTCCCAATGAATTTTTTTTTTGATCAGGCACGATCCCATTAATTTATTTATAACCGTTAAAGTACATGTAGGTAAACTTCATAGTTAAAGTGTAACTTTACAATTTCAAGTATAACTCATTTAAAAACTTTTGGGTTTAGGCAAGTGGTTATTTTGTAAAATTTGACGAAAATTCCGAGACCTTAGATAATTTGACCTTTGTCATTGTTCTGCAAATAACATCAATTTTGTTCTAAACTCTACACTATGATTTGCACTAGACTTGCCATTTCCGTGTTCTTATTCTAAGAATTTTCTTTTGGCTGAGTCTATATTTTACTTCAATTATTCCCCATGGGATGTAATGGAGAACATTTCATATAATGTACCAGGATGAAATTAGAAAAAAAGTCAGAAGAATTGCAATTTTACCATCTTAAGAAAAATGTGTTACATGGCCATTTTGACGTATGTATTATATAGCGTAAAGTATTAGAAAGATTTTAGATTCAATTTGATTATAGCATAAAACACATTTCTAATGATATAAGCCAAAACGTACGAAGGCTTTGGCACTTGATTTCAAATATAAAAGATAGAAATAACGAAAACCGAAACAGAATTTTTATTGGAAGTTCCTTAAGTAAAACCACTGTTTGCAAAGTCTAAAATATACACAAAAAATGCATCAAAACACAGACTCATCAGAAGAGCTTTACAAAAAGGATTTAAATGTCAAATACAATAGGAATATAAGAGCATCGAAATAAAAAAAAACACAAAATGAAATATGCAAACCAATTTATTATACCATTGTTTTTTAACAACGTTGCATTTGTTTTTGCTTATAAACCGAAAACAAAACGACAAAAAACTAGCGTATTGAAATATACTAAATTTCCCTTACTTTTATTTGATCCTTACACAATAAATGAAATATCATTTTATTTTGGAAACCTTTTGTATTCTATAAATATTTTGTGATTAACATATAATTTCTTTATTCAATCTAAAAAGGTCTAAAATAACTAGACATTTTCAAACCCGTGTTAATGACGATAAAATAAAAGTACCCTTCACACCAATAAGTCGACATAATTTCTTATGCAGGAAAACGGGACATTGAAAAGAATAATTTTAATAGTTGAAAAATGAATTCATTTATTTATGTCGAAAACAATATTCAGTTTCTGTGCTTAAAGTTATTGATATTTAGCACATTATTAATTTAGTACGCCAGTTCTATGAGATTTAGTGATATTTTATTTCCATGTGGTAACACATTTGGTGTTATGTAATATTTCATTTAGTGCAATTTTGAAATGCTTTACTCAATTATGCAAAAATATGACATATTTCTATAAGAGGACATCAAATTAAAACTCAGCATACGGTTTGATAGATAGCTATAAAATATTTTAGAAGAAAATTGTTACCTGATTGATTGCAGTCGTTAATTTTTCAGTCGACATCACTTAATGTAGACAACACTTATATTTAATATATTAAAAAACTCTGTAAAAATAGACATTAATAAAGATTAGGACGAGTAAAGAATGATATGATTTGACATGTTGTTAATAACTAGCGTAGACTTTTTAAGATAAAAAATAAGCTATTATTGTACTACACATCTTAATGTATTTCTTGACCAGGAACCTGTAAAACTGTAACAATAATTCAGTCAGAGCACTAGGCAACGTTTCAGAGAGACAAATATCAAAACTATAATTGTGTTACCGTCTAGATCAGAAGCTCCGAAACTGTTTAATTGATGATTAAGAAGCAGAGGTACCAACGGGGCATCCGAATGTCAAAAGTCCGAAAGGGCAGAGACAAAACCAGTAAACACCAACAAGAACGGGACAGAAAAAGAACAGACATACAATACAAGAAAAAAAATTTTATATTTTGTTCACACATTTGAAAACAATAAACCAGGACAAACCAATGTTAATGGAACAAAAACTGTCATTAGCCTGTTTTAAACCTAACTTGTATTAGATAACCTGAATAACTGCTGTAACAGACAGATAAAACAGTCCTAAATCTCACTATGTGCTACATTTGGTACAAGGTATGTGTGCACTAACTGTACAATACATCAATGACAAAGACGTATAGCTCCCTCTGCGAAAAATATCTATAATGGTGTTTTTAATATTTTAATGTTGTGATAATTTTTTTAGTCATAATACAATACCAAAACGGCTATACAACGGTTTATTTGGTATGCTGTATATCGATATTTTAAGGAGTAGCCTATCATCAGCAGTATTTGAATCAAAACATGAGAAGGTCAAAAACCAAAAGTATTGAATGACAAGTACTCAAAACAAAAAAACGTTGAACAGAAAAGCCAAAACCAGCACTGAAGATATCGACCATGTGCAGTACAAGAAAAGAAACCTGGTGTTTTGAACATTTTCGAATTTATCGATTGGAAATTTCAATGAAAAAAATATAAGAAATTTATCGGTAAAATCGTGTCAGACAAGTCTGACGACCGGGCTTGTGACTACCTTCGGGCAACTCGTGTTTGAATTTGTTAACTTCTGACAGGTCAAAGCAGAATTGTGACAGCTTTTGCATGACTGGTCATAGCTAGGCACACGGTCTTCAATGCTCTAACTAGACTTTTTACAAGGACAGGTCTGTTGAATTTTCCTGTGAACTACTGTTTTTAACATTAAAAATTCAGTTTGACAAAAGTTAATGCTCTTTAATTTGAATTTTGAGATGCAATAGCTTCTTAACCCAGTTTTTAAACCATGACTGCTTTTCAACTTTACTTAGTACATGTAGTAGTCGCACGTCTGATAAAATGAGCACCAAGACCAGTAAAAAATTTGCATAATATTTAATTTATGTCAAATTATTGTCGTATAGGTCAAATGGTCACGTATCCCTACTTCATATATTGCACGTAATGTCTTTAACAACAAAAGAGAGTTGTAGAATTACCTAAGCAAAACAATTTAGACGGTTCTTGGACATGTCCCCTTTCAGATATAGTCCCTTTGGGCAGGTTATTGCAATGACTTCATCATCGTTTGAAAGGAAAATATATTCACATGGAAATAGTTAAGCACCCCTAATTTTTTCCGTTTCGATGATTAAAAATAATTTTTAGTTTTAATGATTTTTGTCAGTTTTAATTCTTCAATATATGATTTAAAAGGTGTGAGCGGTCTGTTAAAAGCACATTTTCGCCTTGAAAAACGGGAGATAACTCTTCAGGTTATTAGACGCTAAAATGGCAGTATGAAACCAAGGAGTCAAGCAGTCATTCGTTCTAAAGGTGAACATACTCGAAAATGACTCTTTGACGATACAATATCAATCTTTTGATTATGATTTACATTTTCAAGTGCGATTTCACATTTAAATATTAGTTTGAATCTTCAGGCGACCATACCTTTTGAAGACCATTTTTAAGTACAAAAACGATTTATTTTGCCTTGTCATGTTATGTAAATAAAAAATGTCTTTTGGTTTGTTAAAACATGTTAACGTGTACTTAACCGTGCATATTTTAGTTTGCAACACAACTTTACAAAGACTATCAGTTAAGTAATGGTTCAAAAGTGTTTTGAAAATGTATGATTTAAAAATATCACGGGGGTGCTCAACTTTTTTCCAGGTGTAAAGTAAGCCAAGCCTAAAATTAGAAAATCAATATTGATCCATTTGTGGACAATGCCTTAAATGGACAGAAAACAGAAAGAAAGTACAGTGCATTGTCTAATTTCAGACTAGAATAAAGATGTCTACCTTAGATGATAAGGAAGTTGTTGTACTTGCAGACAAAACGCCGAATAACACCATTTTTGTGTACTTGTTTTTTCTTGACATTTGACATCTTAATACTTCTGTGTAATTCTTTGCTCCTTTTATAAAATACATTTTGTAAACAAAATTAAATTGACTCTCTGAAGCTAGATGAAAAGGTAATCTTTTTCAGTATATATCAGTACATTTAAGAAAAGATATACATATATATTACATGTATAATTATAATTAAATAGTTTAATACAGAAAATATAGATAGATACATGTAATATATTTCTCGGGGAAAATCCAAAAATGTTTAGATTAATCTTATACGAAGACAAGTCGATGTAGAACAAGATTAAAGAGACACCATTTGTTTGGTAATGGAACGTCTGAAATCATATTATTGTCTCTTTAGAGAGGCTTATTCATTTTTAAAAGCCGATTACTATAGTTATGGGATTAACTTGTTTAAAGTATTTTTAAGTATAAGTGAGTTTACTGACTTTTTGTTAAATGAAATATCAGGAGAGGATAAAGTCATATAAAGTTTACTCATCATAAAATATAGGCCGTCCGTTTATCTAAATTTTCAAATCCAAACTATTTCTGTTTAAAAAAAGCTATGTTTGGTTTTTCATTATGGCATATTCAACTATACATTTTTTCCAGATTTTTCACAGATACAACAGTTAAAGTAGTAGCAATAAAATACCAAAAACGGCTATGAAAACAATTAATTTGGTAATGCTGTATATGCGTATCTCAATGAGTAACTTCCCATTAACAGCATTTGAATTCAAACATTTAAAGGTCAAAGACCAAAAATTTGAACGAAAAGTAAACAAAACCAAAAACGTTTGAATAGTGAAGTCAAATGTCTGAACGAGGATGTAGACCATGTGCAGCGCAAGGAAATAAACAAGGTGTATCAAGCTATTTCGAATTTTAACAACATAAATACATTAAATAAGGCAAAGCAGAACTACCGATTGGATGATTCATTCGAATGTCCAAGAAGAGAGTCGATGCCGTGCACTGGGTCAAGACTTGTGTAGGCATTTTTATCTGAACATTTTTGAAGTAACTTTAAGACAATTTTTCTGAACCCTTAAATCATAAAAGGTGTGAAGACATTTTGTTGAAATATATTCATCACAAAGTAGTCTCACTATGCCATTTCAGATTGTTTTGTAGCTACGAATGTATTCAGGTGTTTTGTGAGTGTTTTTATGTTGTCTGTGTGTGTTTTGTTTTATCGTTTGTGTTTACTGATTATAAATTGTATACATGTATTTGCCCTTTCGGACTTTTACAAGTCACCAATGGTACCTATTTGTTTCTTTCAGTCATTTGTAGACTTAACAATACAGTATCAAAATTTTTAAATACTACTTTTCTTTTACTTCTGCAATGATTTTAGGGAAAATAATACTATCAATCATCGATGCACTTTTAGACGCAAAAAAAAAAGATAAATAAACAAAAAGCGAGCCATAAAGATTATATATTGTAATATTTAGATGAAACTATATCAATTTATTTTGAAAAACAATATTCGTTTTTCCTGAAAAACCACATTTTCTTCCATCACATATTTAATTATAAATTACTTCAGTTTATGGCTGGAAAAAGCCCATGAGACTTGTTTCCATATTGAAACAGTTATGTAATATTTCTTCTTAAAAGTAATCTATATTAAATTCACAAGTTTTTGCGGTTTATAACATGATTTTGATCGAACAAGTGGCTAAGAATGAAAACTAATCTCCATAATTCACCGGAAGCTACTTATTATTCTAAAATAATGTTTAAAAATCTTATTATTATTTGGTAAACCCAACGCTAATGTAAAGGCAAATCTTTTCGTTCCTGAACAAAACACATTTTGCGGCATGCTAGTTTTATGAAAGACATCATGCACTCATTAATAATTATAGGGTTTCTATCTTTCAGATGAGTGAAGTGTTAGTGTGTTTCTTCGTGCTGTTCTCGTTTGAGTTAACTGGTTTTGTTTTTGACCTTTCGGACTATAACTTTTGGATGTCCAATTGGTATCTCTTAGCTTTTTTTAAAAAGCAGGTTTCAATGAACCAGTTCTTTTAATAGGCACAATCTCTGACCATCAGCATCATTTAAAGCACAACGCATTGCAAGGTCGAGTTTCAGAAAAAAGGTACTCGTACCCCAAAATAAGAACATAGAATCAAAGTTAGTCTAGGACCAATGATATTGACTATGTGTGGTATAAGGAAAATACCCGCTATTCGAATTTAAAATATTCCTTATTTCCTTACAATACAAACAAAAGTGGTAGAAGACAAGTCTGAAAACCAGGATTATAATTACCCTCTGAGACCTACATTATTTTCAGAACTGAAAAAAACTCTTGACTGTAAGAATGATTTACAAATGTATATACGTGATATGGTGAAACAAATTACTATTATTTTACAAAAGCCCAACCGAATGACCCAGGATTATTATATATTATTTTATCCTTTGATATAAATCTACGACGCAGCATATAATCACCATCAAGTAAAGAATGGGCTTTATTTATTCGTTCATTTTCTTTTCTTTTGACTGTTTTAATGAAATATGGTCTAGACAGTAAATGCAAAACATAAATCCCTCTATAAATTCATATTTAATAACAAAAATGAGAATTCATTATCACGAATTGATATAGTAGTCTTAGTTATTTTTTCAGGGAAGATTATTTCAACAATTTACTCCGTATCTTCTAGTACAAGTATGGTACTTTGCAATGATTTACCTACTGTATTAACGCCACTCCAGCAAAAAAATTGTATGTTTCAAAATACCTACATTGTATACTTCTTTTTTTATGTCAAAAATTAATAGGTGGTCGACGAATGTGATTAAATATTTAAGTACCACGCTTTTGAAAGAAGAGATAAAGGGCCTTTTTTCCAAAACATCTAGTAAAGATAATAATTGTTACACAATCTATCAGATTAACACAGACTATGTTTGATTTCTTCAAGATATCATGTTTGTCAAATTTTGACAAGTGATTTTTCAACAACAAATTTGCAAGCCAATGGGCACAAATAGTACTCCTTTTCTTGCCGACTGAAGTTTATAATCTTTCGAGACGACGAAATTTGTCTTTAACAAGAAGTCAAAAGAAGTAATGCCCTTTAATCCCAAGATTTATTGATCGTTTCTTTCCTTGTAATGCACATGGTCGATATCCTCGGTGCTGGATTTGGCTTCCTTGTTCGAACGTTTTGGTTTTGAGTACTTTTCGTTTTCAACAGTTTTGAAATTTGACCTTCCAATGTTTTGATTCAAATGCTACTGATGAGAGGTTACTCCTTGAAATATCGATATATAGCATATCCAAATTAATCGTTTAAACCCGCGTTTTAGTATTTGTAATTCCAAATCAAAAACATTTCAGAAAAAGTTTGCTTATTGAATCTCTAATAATTTTCAACTTTTCATCCAGATTTAAAATATTACCACCTAATTTGCTTGTTTCATGCTATTCTTAGATTTATATATCGAATTTGACTAGGGTGGTCATCTGAGTTTCAAAAATATACAATGGAGAAGACTTGTTGGAACTAAAAAGAACAATCATTATGAATTGAAAAAAGAAAATACGTACCGATTGTGAATTCAAAATTTAATTTGAAAAAGCAAAGACAAAGTCTTAAACGAAAGCAAGAGGCACAGAGGTACCAAAAGGTATTCCAATGTCAAACGTCCGAACAGTCACAGACAAAACAAGCAAACATGAACGAAAACGGTAAAAGGAAGCACAACACAACTACATATAAAACAACTGAAAAAGAAATCAACAACAGAACATTTAAGTCGTAACTAGAGTAAACTCAGGTGCCCGGATTTTAACGGACAATTCAGCGTGTTAAATCTGGTTAAGAAGAACTAAACAAAACTATAGGACAAACCTACGCCTGTATCCATCAGATCCAAGAGATGATTATAATAAACAGGATCCGCTAATATGTTTCCTGTTTTGTTTGCATTGTGAATTGAAGTTAATTTCTGAATGTTTGTTTTTATTTTTTTCATTTTTCATGTTGCTGTCCAGTCTATAACCACTCGTCGTCTTCTGTTATGCAAAAACACCTTGTAAAATAAATTTAACCAAAGTGATGCATCAGAAACGGTCACGTTTGTCGAATGTTAATGAAACCTGCTGCAGGTTGTGATAAGAGTAAGACTGGTGGGATACCGTTCAGGAGGATAAGCCTTCCAAATCTACCAATCCCTCTTTTTTTCATTGTCAGTCAAGATTCCCTTCTATGATTGGCTTTGTTTCTTCGTTTACTCACTTCATCATAATGTCAGGTTCATTTTTACTTCTCATCTCCCTGATAAAGCTTCGTTTGCAGTGCATTGGAGAAAAAATAACTTACTAACTAACTAAGAAGCTTAATCTACTCTTTGTATTTAAAATGAAAAAAAGATAAACTCCTCTGTACACTTAAAAAAGTAAAATAAAGCATTCAGTACAAATCCGTTTAGTCAATTATAATGAAAAAAGTACATTAATATTAAGCGTTTTGAAAAAGGTGAATGTAATATCTAATACTATAAAAGTACAGGACTTAAGAATATCTAAAGTCTTTAAAGTACAATCCTTAGATTTTTAGTTAATCTTATATGTGGACAAATCATTATATATAAACGAGATTAAAGAAAAATCAGTTGTCTGGTAATATAACTTTAGAAATGATATTTGTATTTCCTTTGGTAAGTTTATCAACTTATGGTGTTTGATTAAAGAGTTTAAATTAGCCTTAAAAACCATTATCATTGTTATGGGATTAATTTTTCGTAAAACTTTTATTTAAGCATTAAAAATACCATCATAGAAAAGAAATGGAAAACAGTAAAAACGATTTTTTTAAGTATAAGATCATATGAATATAAAATAATATAAGCTATTTGACTAATCAATTACCGAACAGATATCCATTTACTATGTTCTCAAATTCACATTGTACTTTTTTAAGTTCATATCTGCATAAAAGCATGCATTATTGTTTTACACTACTATATTACCGACTAAGATCCAGTAATGTTTCAACCTAAAGACCTCAATAGCAGACTTACTGTGTGTTCCGGGAAATCCAAGATGTCTGATCTACATGTACAGGGCTAACCAATTTATCGTTATTTTAGTAAAACACTTTACCAAATGCAAAACATTAACGGTTTCAGGTATTTTGCCTCACGTTTCTTCAAAGTTTAAAAAAAATGCTCCAGCAGGAAATCTTCAAAAGGTAATATACCATCCTAATTCCAAACATTAAGAACCATTAGGAGGTTACATTTTTCGCATAGTTTAAAACCACCCAAACGTTAGATTTTTAACACAGTTTTATATCTATAGGTATTCAGAAAAAAATACTCTCTTTATTTAAAAGAAATTAAAGGGTCCGTTTTAAAGGCAAATCTTGAGCTTTGCTACAAGTCAATGAAGTGGGTCGGTCTGAGATATGGTACAAACTTCTACTTTTTGACATCTTTGTTTAAGCGAATTTTAAGAAATTGAGTAATTTAAATAAAAGTAGTAACCACACGAATAACAACATTATATAATAGTTATCAGTAGGTAATATGTGTTCATATGAAAATCACAAATAAACGGTTCCAAAAAGGCTCAGGTGTGCAAGATGTAGTTGTTGAATTATCATTACTGATTTGCTGTCATATTGAAGACTTGAAGAAAACAAAGATGGCTACTTCAAAAGAAAACTTATGCGTTTCAAGAATAAACGCGCCATTTAAAATATTTTGAAATGCCCAAATTAAGTCAGAGACTTATGCGTTCATGGTTTCTTTGGTATGTCTTTGTCTTGTTTTATCTTTTCACCTTGGCAATATGAAATTGGTCATCTAAGTTCGGTGGTTTTATTTTTACATTTATACTATATATACATTGTATCTATGACTATTAGATTTGGTTTGATATGCATGAATCGTTCCAATATTTACCGATAGGTGCCATTAAAAGTTATACATTACATTTTTCCCCATCTTTTATGCATCTTTTATTTTACTTTTAAACACCATGACCAGTAACCATATTAGTTTTCCTTGTAAACTTCTATAAAAAATATAACTTATGTACAATTAGGACTCACCTATTTCATTTTAACCTTTAAGGTAACAATTGTTTTCATTTACTAGTCTTCCAATAAGCAAATCCTTTACCATTTTGCAAATTATTTTTTCTGTTTCCTAGACAGCTTAATATCATAGAGATTTTTTACTGTCGCCAAGGGTAGCTAATGGAAAAGTTATTTGAGGTTGCGTCTTCTAAATGTTAAATGTGATATAAGATTTTAAATGGACGTTTTCAGTAATACACTTTTTTTTGCATTATACAAGATTTTTCTTCGTTTGTTTATTTATAAGTGCACGAAACAAGATAAGAAATTTTGTTTTAAGGGGATACAATTGTGTGCATTGAAAATATTTTTTCTGACCAGTTTGTAACCAGATTTAAGCACTTTTAGTAAATTCGGTTTCAAAAAAGCAGAATTCCCTTGTGTTCTTAAATTATTAACACTGATATTAAATTTCAACCTTACAATTTATGTTGAAATAAAGGACACAATGGATTCTGGGAAGTCTGCCCCATATTTGGATCAATATCTCGAAATTGACTATCAAGGAAGACTTTTAATGAAGATCTATGACAAACTTTCCAATTGTCAACTTTCCCTTTTTGTGTAGCAACATTCCGTCCGCTTCAGCTTATGGAGTCTTCGTATCACAGTTGATTCGTTCCTCCAGAGCTTGCGGGAATTATATCGATTTCCTTGGCAGAGCGTCACGTTTGACACAGAAATAGCTGACACAGGGTTATGTTGCTCCATTGTTGCTGTCTTCACTCAAAGAAATTTTACAGTAGACACCAGGCATTCGTAGACAAATATGGGATTTCAATCTCTCAAATGAGTGCAGATGTTGGTTTGTCGTAGAAATTTGTTTTGTCTTCCTTTACCGGATTTGACACACTCAATTGGAAATTAGCAACACGACGGGTGTGCTATAGCAGGCAGGAACCGCTTACTCTTCCAGAGCACCTGAATTAACTCATGTTATGACTTGAGTTCACGTTGTTGAATTCCGTTCGCTTGATTTTATGTTTTGTGTTTCTTCGTGCTGTTCTTGTTCGTGTTTACTGGTTTCGTCATTGCCCTTTCGGACTGTTGAGGCTCGAATGCCCCATTGGTGCCTCTTTGCTTCTTTAATAGAGTTATTCAATATAATGAAACTGTATAGACAAAAAGCTTTTATATGATTTAGACAAACGAGTGAGATTCAAAATACACTTAAACAGTCCAGATTATAACATGAATATAATATCTTTAGATGTTCACAAAAATCTTAGCCTGAGCATTTTATCAACATAGAAAAGGGATTGTCATGGTATAGTCTTTCATTTCATTTTTTAAGATTTTTCTTATATAATAAATCGTCTAGACCGTTATTTCCATACATTAACCTAATCCTCTTTGAATTCATATTTAATAAAAAAAACAGAAAAGAAAAATCAATATGAAAAATGTTGATACTTTATCTGTTTAATTTAGGGCAACATTTTTCACCATACCTTTTAAAGCAATGTAATTGTCTGTACCATTTTTGGATGCTGACGAAGATATGTCGAATAAAACTTTAAATTTGTGAAGACATTTTGGACATTTATTTGCCGCATCTGTTAATCGTTTAAAGTAATATATAATAGGTAGTGTTCCAGATACACAGTTGAAATAAATTCATATTACTAAATTTAATAAACTTTTAAGGTGGGTTGAGGGTATGAAATTGGGGATCTTTTCATATATTTTTGATATTTGTGTAAGCATGATATAAGATATCTATCTGAACCCGGAAACAAACACTAGGAAATACAAACTCATTTTGTCGACTGTTTATCATTCTTAAGTTAATAAAAGGAGAAAAAAATGAATAGGAAAGTTTTTAAAACCATTATTGTGTAAACTTGCATAGGGTCAATCAATTTTAAACAAAGTGCATATATGTACATGTAACACAAAAATCAATTTGTCATACTAAGAAAATGGTATTTATGTTGTGATACAGGCATTTACCCACATTTTTTTAATATTCCCAAGCGAGTTATAGGGGCACTTTTGTAGCAAGTTTATATAGAAGTTAATCATTTATTCGTGTAACGAAGGTAGCAACTATGCCATACGACTGTCAAAAGTCCAAAGGGCAACGAAAAAACATGAACTAGAACAGCATGAAGAAACAACCTTAAGTCGAAACGATAGTGAAAGTATGTGTCCAGAAAGAGTAAGCAGTTCTTTTAGCTATAGCACACCCGTAGCGCTGCCAATCGTCAAGTCAGTGTGTCATATCCCGTTAAAGAAGATAACACAAATCCCTATGACAAACTAGCATCCGCATTCATCTGATAGATATAAATATATAATCTTATGACGTCTTCTGATGCCGTTAGTGTCAAAAGTCCGAAGGCAACGGCAAAATCGGTAAACACGAACAAAAACAGCACAAGATTACGCAAAACATAAATAACATAAAATAAACCGAACATAATTCAACAACGCGAACTAAAATCGCAACAAGAGTGAACTCAGGTGCTCCTGAAGAGTAAGCGGTTCCTGCTTGTCGTAGCACACCCGTCGTACTGCTAATTTCCAATTCACTGTGTCAAATCCGGTAAAGGAAAACAAAACAAAATTCATGACAAACCAACATATGCACTTATCTGTGAGATAAAAATCCCATATTTGTTTACGAGTACATGGTGTGAACCGTACAATTTCTTGATTGACGACAGCAACTGAGGAGCAGCATAACTTTGTGTTAGCATTTTTGTGTTCAACGTGACGCTCTGCCAAGGCAATCGATGTAGTTCTGCAAGGTATGGAGTAGCCAACCAATTGTGATACGTGAACTCCATAAGCTAGAGCGGGCGGAAGGAGCTACACAAGAAGGGAAAGTTGACAATTGGAAAGTTGAAGTCATCACGTTTGTCATAGAGCTTTGTTAAAAGTTTTCCTTGAGATATACGATATTGAGATGTGAAATAAGTGTACGCGACACAACAAACATAAACAAACAGCAATTCAAAAAATCACAACGGAAAACAGCAAGCAGTCTTCAACATGACCATAGGTCACTGCTTACCGTCTTGCATTGGCCCAAGACTTATAATACAATACAAAAGTATCAAAACCAATCCCTAAATCATCAACGAAAGACTCAATTCTTGACATAAAACAGTTAACATAGAATGACAAGGACAAACAAAGGCTTTGGCAAAGTTTCCTGGCTTAGGACAGGCACATATAAAATGTGGCGGGGTTAAACTAGTTGACACAACTAATTAAAGAGTCTATTTCGAGATGTAGATCTTAATATAAAGAAGACTTCCCAGAATCCGTTGTGTCCTTCATCTCATGTTCCTGCGAATATTTGAGATGGAGAAAGTCACCAAATCAAGAGTACTTCAGTGAAATGACATCGTAAAAATAATGCAAAAGAGAGAGCTAGTCTAAGATCTTTTTTTTCTGGAAGAGATTGTAATAAGTCTGCTTCTTATGAATGAAGAAACAAATAAACAAGCAAAAATGCACAATAAGTGCCCTTTGGAATCCCTATTGTTTGCTGAAAAACAAGTATAACAAAATGAACAAATATGTTTTCGATTAGTTAATTTATCAGGTCAATTATTTGGTCTTTTAAAAATTTGTTCCTTTTGTTAGACTCATTGAGGACAATGTAAGTGTTAGTATAAGCGACTACCGAATATTTATACATGCTTTTTTAATTCTTTTTTCTAAACGCTGCGTTTTAATTAGTTGTGTCAAACGTGATTTGAGTTGTTAATGTGGAATAGAAGTGTAAAGAGTTGAGAAATCGAAAGTATTGATGCTGTTGCAAGATGAAACTGACTAAGATCTAAGAATCTCCATCAGTTCTTTCGAATTCTTCAGGATCCACATTTGATCGACACCGTTTCTAGAATATTATAACAGCAATCATTATATTACTGGCGGCATGATTTTATTTTACAGTCAACAGAACTGAAATAGGTTTAGTGGTACATTTTGGTGAAGCGCTGTTTGTATGGATTTTTATGTCATTTTGGAATCCAAGGAGAAAATGACATTGCATCTCTTTTTTAAATTCTGCAAAGATTTCCAATGGTTTATGATTACAATTTTTTTATTTATCTTTCATACATTCTTAGTGTAGGTCCTATAATGAGATAACAAAACATTAAAGATTATATGCATTATAATATTCGGAAGAGAATATATATCATGATATTTCGACGAAATATCGTTGAGAACCATTTTCATGAAATATTTTATTGATTACTTCAATTTTAACATTGAGAAGGCCAAGGGACTAGTTTTCATATGGAATCAAATTTTACTATTTTGCAACACTTCACTTAAATAGGAACTTAATATATCATGTTTCACTTGTCATGTCGTTTGTAATATGATTTTTCAAACTATTCTTTATAGTTTAATGATTGCATTGAGTGTAAGTTGCATAGTATCATTTGCATAGTTACATAGTATCATTTGATCGCGTTATTTATTACTCGAGGCATTTTCTAATGTGTAACCCTATACTACTGGAAATCAAAACTTTTTTCACTATCCGTTAATGTTTTATGGAGTGGGTAAAATATCTTTTTTTTGTTCAATTTATGGTTGTCATAATGTTTTAAAAAAATAGTTCAATTTCTCTCTTAAAATAAAAGAAACTTACGGATTTTACACACTTTTCAAATGATGAAAACCTACCTCTTTGATTTTTTCTACAAGAATTTCAAAGAAAAACTTAATATACTGAATTGTAAATGGTTATTTAACAAGAAAGATATAGGTCACCAAGAAGTGGTATGTTAACATTTACTTATTGTTCACAAAAAAAAAATATAAATTGTTAATCAAATTTACATATATACTGAGCTACAATGAAAACGCAACACTAGTATTTACATAAATATTTTTTGTATAGAAACAATATTACTAAAACAACTGGTATTTTCAAATCTTCTGAACAATAGCAACAAATTGACGCAAGCGTTTAAATTCAATGTTAATGCTTTTCTGTGCAACGGTTCACGAAGTTTTTACAGTCAAATCTGAATTTCCCACAGTCAAAAGCAAATGTGACCACCATCTTCTGTAACGCATGCGCGACGACTTTGTGGCATTGATCAGATAAAACGACGAATTGGTTCTTGTGGAATATTGTTCCATTCTTCTTGTACGGCAATTTCAAGCCGTTGAAGCGTGAACGACGGTTGTTGGCGTCTCCTTACAGCTTGTTTAAGTTGTCTTTTTAGACGTGATCTGTCGTTTACTTAACCCGTCTGATAATGTTGTTTGGGAACAAGCGAGTAATTGTCTATTGTGCATAATTCATTCGATGAGCAATTTCACGCCAAGATATCCCTCCTTGGATCATTGCCAAAATCTCATGTTTCTGGTTGTCTGAAAACATTGGCATTATCAAATTTGCGTCGAAAAGAACTTGAAAACTTAGGATGGGATTTTTGTAACAGTAAGTTAAGGTTAACAAACGGACTTTTAATGAAGCTATTCATGCATGTCTGCATGTCGAAACAAAAAAATCGTGCCTTTGTACGGGGGTACTGTAGGAAAGAAAGTTTAAAAAATCACTGAACCATGGATGTATCGATTGGTAACTTATTGGTTAAAAAACACATCTATCTTTTCCAATTTATAAAACTTTAGCATATATCAAAAATATTTCGAAAACTTAAGTGTTGCGTTTTTAATGTCACTCAGTATATTTATGAATCGATTAACTTTAAACTTTAGAACCCTTTAAATGTGCCTAAAACGACATTGGTTTTCCTTCTTACACTCTATAACGGAAAACTAACAAAAGTACAAATTTGACTTCCCTATTTCTTTTTAACCTTCAAAAATTACAAAAATTGTCTTCAATTACTAGTCTTCCAATAAATATATCATTCATCATTATTGAAAATGTATCTGTCTGTTTCCTGTTTTCCAATGTCATAGAGATTTTGATAATGTCACCAGGGGTTGCTAATGGAAAAGATTGTTTGAAAATTTGTCATTAAGACGCTAGATAAGATTTCAGATCTTTTAAAGATTTCAAATGATAAACTTTTAATGCATTTTCACCAAAGTTTTTTTTCCGTTTGCCAATTAGTCAGGATTTTAAGCAAAATATAACTTTGGATTTCTTGAGTAATATATCTGACATTAACATGGCAATATCTACTTAACAAATACCAAATATACTGAACTCTCAATTTTTTCAGCATTTTTAAAGATATTCAGTATAAATTCAGTATACCATCCTTGCAGTTGATAAAGTAAAATTAAGATCAATGTCCAGTATAATCATGACAAAATACACATGACACTACTAGATCGGCTACTGAAATTGAAATTAATATCTAGCCACTAAACAATTAAAAAGTCCAGTGTAAACAAGTAGATTTTGTCCAATCAAGAGATTATTTGCTTTAGTAGTGCATGTATATAAAGAGGTACATTTTTTAATCATATTACATTAAATTGCTAGTTAGTTATCTCAGGTGGTAGTTTTGACGGAAAATTACAAACCAAAGTATATGATAAACGTGACGACTTTACCTTCCCTATTATAAATTTCCATTTTCTTGAAAGAGATGTTCCACTAGCGCTGTCATGCGGGGTTTACATTTCACAGTTAGTAAGATATGCTCGGATCTGCAGTGGTGTTTCTGATTTTAATAATAAAAACCGTTTTATTACTGAAAAATTGTTAAAACAAGGTTATCGATACCACAAATTAGTAAAATCTGTTTCTAAATTCTTCCACAAGTATCGATCTCTTATTGAAAAAAAATAATTGTACACGTCGTTTTCTTATAGTGAAAGGAATATCACATCCTGAATTTTATGGTAATGTTTTTATAAAGCTCACAAATTTAAAAGCAATCCATTAGAAATGAAAAAATTGGCTTCAAAATTTATTACGGAAAGGATATGAATTGAATATATTGGTTAAATCTTTGAATTTAGTGTTTTTTAGAAGAAATATTGATTATTTAATACTTGCTTTAAAACTTCCATAAACGTTTTTACTTTTGTCATTTTTAAGCATTATAGTGATCTAGCATGTCGGTTTTTTGTGATGACACTTCACTAAATTATTATTGTTTGAAGTGAGTGAGTGAGTTGGTGTTTTACGCCCGTGCAACGCTATATAGGTTATTTACAGGCGATGAACATGAAAAGGATGATAAAATGAACATGAAACGATGATGATAAATGAAATATGGGAATGGGGTGGGACACAAAGGACCGGTAAATTTTGAAGAACCACAGGAAAAGGGGAGAGGTGGATAGGGGCGGAAAATTTAGCCTATGTGGTGCACTACTTGGCGGTCCACAAAGGGATCATTTACGTGCATTAAGCGTGGCACTCTTCACACACGTGTGTCGGTTTAAAATCGATACGTTTGATTTTTTTTACATCAGTCTATTGATGATTCTCAGCTATCTGTCAGTAACAGTGAGTGTTCTATAGATAGTTCCTTTACCGTCCTTTCGTTTGTTCTTGTTTTTTGTTTTTTGTCTTAGGTTCACTCTAGTGAATTGGGTTTTGATCGATTTGATTTTTATTGTGTGTTTAGTTTTTGTGTTTTGTCTAGGAATATTGATAGGGGGAAGGTTGGGCCCAAAAAACTAGTTTAACCCCGCCATATATTACATGTGCCTGTCATAAGCCAGGAATCTTTGACAAAGCTTTCGTTTGTACTTGTTTGTTTGATGTTTTCTGTTCCTTGGTTAAAAATGGGGTCTATCTGTGATATTTCAGGGCTGGATTTGAATTATATGCAATTTATTTAGACCATGGGCCAATTGCAGAACCGCGAGCAGTGCCAAATGGCCTCGTTGAAGGCTGCTGACGGTTGTCCATTGTGGTTTTTCTAAATTGCCGATTAATTGTGGGATGTGTCGCGTACACTAATTCCACATCTCATTATTTTCTATTTGTATTTATGTTGATGACTAGAAATTTCTATTTGGTGTTAAAACTTTCCATGTGAATAAAATGTAGATGACAACGATAGGTATAATAATTTGTGTGAAATTCATGTATTCTTTAATAGCTTTATATGATGAAATATGTTTCTGCATTTCAGTTTTAACAATTTCATGTTGGATTGTATAATAGATTGCATTTGAAATATCAATCGTTTATCCTTTTAAGTTAGTTTTAAGTTAAAAAGAGTGTAGTTCTTTTGTACTTTCTATGTACCTAGTAACAAAGGTTTTAGATTTTTGTCTTTCACGTGAAAGCACGAACTTCTTTGTCTTAAGACAAGTGAACGAAATCACGAACCCTGAATTCACCCATGTTGTGACTTGAGTTCGCGTTGTTGATTTTCGTTCAGTAGATTTTGTGTTTTGTTTCTTCATGCTGTTATTTTTGTGTTTACCTGTTTGACGCTCGAATGCCCGATTGGTGTATTTTGCCTCACTCTAAAACTAATCACTTTTGTATTTAATGCATACAGCTACTGTTAGGGTTATTTCTCAAAAGTTATGCAATTCCATAATGCATTTTGTACCAACAACGCAAATGATTACCTTAAACATGTCTGGTTATGATAGATAAATATGATATAAGGATATAAATTTTATATCCAGCTACCTTATCTGTAAAAACTGTGCTACGATATAATCACCATGTTTGATTACGTAACGATTTTTTATTTGCAAAAGTCCATATTTTTAAAAATTATAAAATGTTTGAATGATCAGTCCAGTGATTATAATTCTATTTTGTTACATTTAATGCAATGAGCATTAAATATAATGTAATTGTTGAACATGGTATCGGTTTTTCCTTCCGTGTTTTAATGAGCTATCATTACGTGGTGCATTGCGACTTCATGTCAAATAGGATTTGATATTGTTTTATTGCAAATTAAGGTAAAAACAAAGCTACCGAACTTGGATGGGCAATCTCAAAAGAAGAAATGAACAGATTGAAGAAAATAAGGATCGCAATGGTCCTGACTTTATGCATTCAATAAAAAATAAATGATGGGCAAACCCCACTTGGGGTTAAACCTAAACTTCCTTTTTCAACATACCGATCTTCTTTGGATATTTTAAATGATTTTAGTTTTAAACAATTTTGAATGTAAACATGTACAGGAGGAGAAATTATATTGTAATATCTTATTTCAACAATTGTTACTAAAGGAGGTATAAGTTTGCTTTTCAACATATATTTTCCTGAATAAATAAGTACATTGTACATGTATTTTAATCTTTGTTCGTCTATCCATTTAAATATCATACTTAGTGCCGTATGGCGGGTAATTTTAGCAAGTTGAAAATTTCACGTTATGTATCCCAAAAGGGTGTGTTTATTTCAGCAGTCATAATATTTTGCGTTTTCAGAATCTAGAGTTTGTTACATAATTACAAATACCACAACGCGGGTATAAACGGATAATTTAGATATGCTATATATCGATATTTCAAGCAGCAACCTCTAATTTGTAGCATTAAAATAAAAACATTGGAAGGTTAAACTCCAAAACTGTTGAAAACGAAAATTACTCAATACCAAAACGTTCGAATAAGAAGCCAAATCCAGCACCGAAGATGGTATATAAAAAGCGATATTTTATTTTAGAGATTCATTGGAAATCGCATATAAAACGAAGATTATAACCTCGATAAAATTTTCAGCTATACGATATTGAATATTGGCACTTTCACAAAATTTATTGCAGTAGATACATCAAATGTAAACTTGTAATATATTTTCTTATGTAACTCAAGAAAGGCCAACAATACGCCATACGAGCGAGTAAATAAAGGTTACAACAAAACTGCCTGACTTGGATGATCAATCTCCATATATCCAAGAATAAAAGACAAACAATGCAAATACATACCAGAACACTTTGATTGTAACTTTGATTATATAGTAACCTACGAATAGCAATACTATAAAATATTCTGAGAGAAAAGCCTGTTTCTACAAGCTGGACATAGAATATTCGCTATTTAAGAACATATTTTTTCCTAGAAGAGATTATCATGCCTGAATTGGAACGGCCTTCTAAATATTTATTATTCAAATGCTGGTGATAAACTGTCAGCCCTTGAAATGTGGGTAAACCGCACTGCGAAATTTATAATTTTTTTGATACCCACCTAGGACCATAATTTTTGAAAAAAAACTCAGCTGGCGGACGGGACAGAATGTTGCTAAGTTGCCGATTGGAAAGTTGAAGTTTCGATTGGAAAGTTGAAGTCATCACGTTTTTCGTAGAGCTTTGCTTAAATGTTTCTTTGAAAGTCTATTTCTAGATGATGATGTAAATATGAAGCAGACTTCCTATAATCCTTTGTGTCCGTTTTCCAAAGTACCCGAATATTTATGAGATGGAAGGAGTCACCCAATCGAGAATTGTTCAGTGAAAGGCATCATCAATATAACGGATAGTGAGGTTAAAAGAGAGAGCTAGTCTACGATCTATTTTGTCTAGAAGAGATTATCAGAAGTCTGCTTCGTATGAATGAGGAAACAAATCAGCAAGCAAAGGTACACAGTAAGTACCCTTTGGAAACCCATTTGTTTGCTTAAAACACGTCCATCAAACTAAATGAATATGTTGTCGATAAGAATGTTGAGCATATAGTTCATGCTCGTTACAGAATTAATATCATCAAAACAACGCCCAACATTCGACTAAATATTTGATACATGTAAAATTTAGCTCTTTTTAGAAAGTTAAAAAAATTCTTTGCCAATATAACAAAAAAAAAAATACCTTTCTGACCATCATTTGCCTTTCTGTTTCATGAGCAAAACGATAAGCGTCATGTTATAAATATTGAATGTTCATGTGTTTTTTAAAATTGATTCCAGGTGGCTGTATTTATCGTTTGCTTATATTTATTGATACGTTTTCAATTATATCGCTGAATGAATACTACTTAAACCTGTCAGCAATATTTGATATGAGGGGTAACATTGCTTTGTTTTATTTTTGATACGAAATAATGTAAAAAGTACGTATCACAATGACCTATTTCAATTTAATTTTCGTAATTGCTATGAATTTTCTCCTGTCTCTTCTCTTCTGATACGTATCATCCGTTACATGTACTATTAAAATAATATTTTTCCGTATCATGGACGGCTCAATAATGGCATGGAAATTTCAAATATGCTAAAAGGTAGCTTCTGGAAGGATTTTAGATTTTGCCATAAAAGTGCTTGATATATTTTTTCATTTGTTTTTCAATTTTAGATTTTAAATGATACGCATTTTTTGTATTTTATTTATCTGATCATCAGACAGGGTCTTAAGAGGATACAAGCCTTTAAAAGTACATGTAAGTAAATGTTCCTTTAAATGATCATTCATGATGAAAACTTTGATATAGTATACATGTATTTAGTGAAAAATAAGATAGAAAAAGAAGAATCCTCAGGACCATTCATAGGTTAAACAATAAAAAGGCTTTGAACTATTAGATGTATAATCCATTAGAAAAATTAAGATCGATGAATGTAAGATTCTTTAGAAAAGATCTTAGAAATAATAAAAACTAAATAGGGGGTCAATAGTAAAAATTAATTTCCATGTATTTATAAGGATAAAGGCAGAGGATATAGAAAATATTCAAAATTTACAAAATTACAGGTTGTATCTCCTTACTAAAAAAAACTAGAAGGATTTTAATTTATTCGTATTCTAAAGTAAACTTGTTCTACAGCTGGGATCTTTTCTAACATCTCTACTGTCAGGCTCTCCTGGCAGATGTAGTACTGTTTAAACCCAGGACACCAACTGTTATAAACTGCTTTGGGTGCAGAACTGTCATTAACTGCCCAAGGCCTGACACTTCAGGTTTTGACAAGATTATATCATTTCCTGATGGGATCAAAGAAAAAACAACATTATACCAGACGGATGAAGTTTTGAAATTATGTAGTTTTGATTATATAGTAACCTATATTACTAAGAATGAAATAGTTTAAGATCTTCTGACAAGAAAACCTATTTCTACTGGAAGGACCTAGAAAATTTGCTATTTAAGAACATAACTTTTCCTTGTAAAAAATACCATAACTGAATTAGAATGACCCTTTTAGTATTCAGGTGATAAGTGGTCAGTCATTGAAATGTGCGCATACAGCATAACATAATAATTTATTTATTAGATACCCACCTTGGAAAAATCCTCAGCTGGTGGACCATAGGTCCTGGGGGTAATGACACGATCGGCTTTCAAGCTTGTAATAAAGAGTTTATGCATCATAATGTTCTTTCAAGTTACCTATTCTCCAAACTTAGAAGTGTTTATAATGCCATTGTCAATTTTTATCTTTAAGGAAAAAAAATACACTCTTTGAAGGATAAATTAGAAAACAAGACCCAATGTTCGATTAGATATTTGATAAGTTTTGTTTAGAAAGTTTTAAAAGTTCTCGGCTAATTCAACCAAAACATTTGCCGTCATCCTAATTTTATTTTCTGTTTCATGAGCAAAACGATAAGCTTCATGTCATTTATATTGAATTTTCCTGTGTTTTCTTTATTTTAATTGCTGTTTAGTAACAGGTGCATGTATTTATCATTTGCTTTTATTGATTGGTTTTAAAATTATATAGCTTAATAAATACTGCTTTCACATGCCAGAAATCCTTCATGATGATTGGTGACATTTTTTTGTTTTATGTCGAAACGGTGGAAGAAGTACATAATATTAACCTATTTCAAGTTAACCTCTATAAATGCTATGGATTTTCTCCAATTTTCTACTCCTCTGATACGTATTATTCGTTATTATTGAAAATATATTGGTCTGTAGCTTGGACGGTTCGATAATATCATGAAGATTACTTTTTGGCTAAAGGGCAGCTCTATGAAATATCTTTGAAATTTCGTCGTAAAAGTGCTTGATTTAAATGATACGCTTATCTTTTATTTTATTTATCTCATCATCAGACATGGTCTTAAAGGGATACAAACCTTTACAAATGCAAGTAACTGTTTCTTAAAATGTTTTTTTTTCCATGATAGAAAACTTATAAAAAGTTAATTTAGTGAAAATGATCCTATGTTTATGAGTTAGTATGTATAGGATATATGAAATTCAAAGCTTGGGGGAAAATCAAAATCCACGGGATTTTTTATAAGCATTCCATTAAAAAAAGTTTTTGAAGAATTAGGCATGGGAATAATAATTAGATTATCTTAAGATTAGATTAGAGTGTCAAATTTGTTGAATAATGAAAAGTAAATGGGGGGTCAATAGTAAGAATTAATTTACATGTATTTATAAGGATAAAGGTTACCATAATGTAACACTTAACCTCTCTCAGTTCTGTTGACTTTCAAAATTGTCAAAACACAAAGTTTTCTTCCTACCCCAGACATAGGTTGGTTTTAGTCGTAATTTGGTTTTCAGTTTGTCATTTTTGGTTTATTATTCAATGTTTTTCATAGTCATATATTGTTTTGCATTTTTAGTCTTTGGGTACAGGGCTTCTAATGAGTCTTGAATAGACGAAACGTGCGACAGGCTAGGCTAAATTTATTGTTTTGAACTTATTGTCATTTTTATTTTAATACTGGTGACAATAACATCTTGCCTCCCAAATAACACCATTGGTTAAATGGTGTCGATCAAATGTGGATTAAGAATTCGAAAGAACTGATGGAAATTCTTAACTCTAAATCAGGTTCATTTTGCAACAGCATTAAAACTTTTGATTTCTCCAAACTTTACACTTCTATTCCACACGAACAACTCAAGTCACAGCTGATCAAATGCACCTTTTTAAAAAAGAATGGAATACGAATGTTCAAATAAATGGTAGTCGATTATACGAAGATTTACGTTTTCATCAATGAGTCTAAGAAAAAGAACAAGTTTACAGAAGACCAAATAATCGATATGTTCATTTTTTTATAGCCAGCATTTTTTTTTCAGTTTGGTGGATGTGTTTATCAGCAAACAACAGGGATTCTAATGAGCACTTATTGTGGACCTTTGCTTGCTGATTTGTTTTCTTCATTCTTATATGAGGTAGACTTATAACAATCTCCTCTTGACAGAAAAGATCGTAGACTAGCTTTCTTTTAACCTCAATTTTTCGCTATATTGATGATGTCCTTTCACTGAACAGTTATCGATTAGGTTAGATTCTCTTTGACAACATATTTGTCACATTTGGCAGAGATATTTTTCAACAACAAATTGGCATTCCAATGGGCACAAATTGTGCTCATCTCCAGGACGATTTGCTTTTATGATCTTAAAAGACTGTTTTTTTTCAAGAACTCGTAAAGAACAAGACGATGAAAGAGTCAATGTCCTTTAATCTCATTTTCAGATATATCGACGATCTCCTCTCTGTAAACAACGCTTCGTTTGGTATATGGGTTCCTTTGATATGTCATCCAGAATACGAGATAATGGAAACCACCAAATCAAGTTGCTTCACATCATTATTTGATTTGCATCTCCAATATGACAAAAATGGTCATCTTAGGGAAAAATATGACAATAAAAGAGACGACTTTAATTTTCAAATTATTAATTTTCCTAACCTTGAAAGCAACATAACTACCCCACCTGCTTACGGTGCTATATTGCACAACTTATTCGATATGCCAAGGCTTCTGCAAATTTTTCGGATTTTTTTTTATACGACACTGCTGTCTCTGTGACCGACTGTTAGACCAAGGTTACTTGAAAATAGTTCTCATACTGTCACTAAAAATTATTCATTCGTGATCAGCCACTTGTGGAAAAATTCAGAATTATGTTGAACGTATTGGTTATTGATTTTTTTTATTAGTGATTTGCTGATTGTTGTACTGAGATGATCATCTGATTATCCCTATCATGTCTTCACAGCCGTGTTGCGTTGTGTGTTATTACCGTTTCCTATGATTGCAATGGAAGAGGGAGGTTTGGTGCGCCATAAAACCTTGTTTAACCCACCAGTTCATTTGAATCGCCTATACCAAATCAGGACCATTGCGATCTAATACTATTCCAGTGTGTTTTATATGCTTTTATCTTTTCTCTTTGACATTGAAATTGATCCTCAAAGTTCGATAATTTTGTTATTACATTTATTTGTTCATCTTATATATCTTTGGGAACTTGAGAGATAAAGGACAAAACAGATTCTATGAAGTCTGCTTTATATTACGATCTAAAACCCGACATAGACTCTCAAGAAAAACTTTCAAATAAACTCTATGACAAACGTGATGATTTTGTCTTTCCAATCTCGAATATTTCTTTCTTGGATAGCAACATTTAGTCCGCTCCACCTTTGATTTGTTACTCCAGAACTTGCAGGAATTACATTGATTTCCTTGGAACAGTGTCACATTTAACACAAAAATGGATAACACAGCTCCTCGATTGCTGCATTGACCCTAGCAATTTTATGAAAGACATCATGAGCTTATAAACAAATATGGGATATCTATTTCTAAGATAAGTGCAGATGTTGGTTTGTCATAGGGTTTTGATTTGTCTTTCGTTACCGAATTTGACGCACTAATTTGGAAATAGGCATCGCGACGGGTATGCTTTAGCATACATTAAGTACTTACCTTTTCTGTCACGACTTGAGTTAGCGTTGTTCATTTCTTTTCGTTTGATTGTTTTTTTATGTTTTGTGTTTTTAGTGCTGTTCTCGTTCGTGTTTTTGTCGTTACCATTTCGGCCTTTTGACACTCGAATGGTACCGCATTGCAGAGCCTCTTTGCTTCTTAAAGTAAGCTTAAAAATATTCAAATCTATAAAGTGTTGTTTTTTTTAACCTTTTGTGTAGACCGCCGCTAATGATTCTTAAATAAACAAAACACGGGTAAGGCATAGCACAGATTGCCCGATACCTTGTTGTTATTTCGCTTAGAAGGTAAATTTGGCTAACAGTCAAAGGTTTTGAATCATATGCATAATATCACTAAGTTACATGAAGGAATATCCACAAAACACCCAGCAGCGACTACTTATAATTGTCATTGATATATGTACGTATTGTCGCGTACGAATATTCCATATCTCATTATTTTCTATCTTCTGATTTTTAACTTGATATTTAAATTCCTGTTTATTTAAACGATCTGAAACTAACCATTTAACCTTTTTTTAATATATATAAATATTTCATGTTTTTGATTAATTACCGCTTAGTTCTAATTATCGAATTAATATTTGTACTCCTTCCAACAACTATCTAAATTATCTCTCACGTATATTTTCACCTAACCGAAACTGTAGCTTTGTCTGCTGTTGCCTACTTTGATGTAACCCATATTTACATATTGTGTTTATCTAGGATAGAATAATTCTAAAATATTATGAATAAATACTTATCCTCTACATTCATTGAAATTTTTGATTTTACCTCTTAAGGGTAACGCATATAAGAAGGAACTTCCTGCTATCATTATTACCCACGTAGTCTTGAATTCCCAACGATTTCTTCTGCATGCTAAAGGCTACCGTTTTAGTTACGTAATTAGATAATTCATTGATAAAGTTTTTAATAAAAGTGAAAAAAATCCTTAGACATGTCTGGTTCCGTTGCTTTAATTTAATACCATGTAATGATATCAATTTTAATTCAGTGCTTCCTTTTCTGAAAGAAGCAGAGGTACCAATGGGGTATCCGAATGTCAAAAGTCCGAAAGGGCAGAGACAAAACCAGTAAACACCAACAAGAACGGGCTTTTATAACCATGGTAATTTTTATAAATTAATGGAATTTTTCAGTAAAAGTGCAATTGTGTCTGAAATTGAATTACTCAATATGCGGATGATCATGCTTATATACCTATCTTGTTATGGTTCATTGATTATTACATATAATGCAATTATTTAAATGGTATATGATTTTTTCCTTCCGTGCTTTCGACGATCTAACATTGATTGGTGCCTTGATATTTGACGGCTTATGGGAATTCATATGTTTTATTGAAAATACCTGTAGTGACAAAACTACCGAATCCAGATGATCAGTCGCAAAAGCTGAAAAATTGAATATCACAGCGCTTATGGCTTAAAAATGGCAATTTATGGTGGATAAAACCAAGGTAATATAATCTGCGACAAACCTTTTTCTTCAATTGCAATCTTATGGTCTAACATATCACGTTGTGACAAAGTAATATAGGATTGATATGCATATGGTGATTATATCGGTACAACAATACTATGGGTTTGAACAATTGAATTGAACGGGGTGCTTGGTTATTTGTTTTGGTCAGAAAATCTTTATTTCATGAAGTCGTCATAAAAAGTATTTCTTCCTTATGAGCATTATTGATTATAAAAGCAATTCTTCTTTAGAATATTTTTCTTGAAAATCAGATGCAAAATATTTTCAAAAAATTAAAAGGTCTCCTCCTTTCAATTAAATGGGTTATCCTTAATTCTAACAATATTTTGTCCTTTTGCCTAATTTGAGGCTTTTACACCATTGGTTGATTAGATTTATAATCTATTTTTGGTAATAATCTTAGAATTGTATTAAGTTCTTCAAATCGTAAGTAAAAGGAGAGTTTCTAATTAAAAATAACTATATTCAACGATTTTCATCAAATTTGACTGGAAAACGTAGCACATGACGCCCAGCTGTTAAGTCGGGAACTAGTTTACGACTACAGTTTCAACAGAAACGGTTATAATGTTGCACCCAAATTACTTAAGATAAGTATGCCGAATAACATTTTGCTTTATTTGACCCCTATTCGTCGTAGCAAAAATCCTCATTGCGGGACAAAAGTGCATTGAGAGGCCTTTTAATTTGTTGATTCAAAAATTTTGTAATAGTCACAGGTTTAAAAAAAAACTACCAACGATCGTCAATAGCAGGAAGTTCTTACTCTTTCGGAGCACCTGTACTCACTCTCGTTACGACATTGCATTGTTGATAGTTCTTTCGGTTGATTTTGTGTGTTTTGTATGTTTTGTGTTTCTTCGTGCTGTTCTTGTTCATGTTTACTGGTTCTGTCACACCCTTTTTGACACTCGGATGCCCCATTGGTGCCTCTTCTTTTTAACATACGGATACCTCTAGTCAGTAGTATATTTGATTTAAAATTATTTAAGAATTGACCAAAAAGAACACCCTGCAACTCCCTTGCAAACTTTTTGTCTACAGTTACCACACTCAATAATAGAAAGCTCAAAACGGGTGTCAATAAGTGATAAATTTTGTTATGATACTTCCTATCAGCAGTATTAGATTAAAAATGATAGGAAGGTAGACATTTGAATAAATGTAGAACGAAAACTCAGCATTAAAATCAATTCGGATAGGACGCAAATTATGGCAGGTAAAAGTTCTTACGCAATGGAACATATTTGTAATTAAATATGAAACATTCTTCATTGATTTATACTAAAACAAAGGAAGAAATATAAATTAAAACAAAGTTATATATTTCATTTTTGTTCTTTAGTTTTTCCCAATTTCTATATATGTTATATCTATACATAATGCTCTTGTAAATATCTATGTAAGAAACAAGGAAGAACCAATGTATCATTCGAAAATCAACATTCCGAATAGACAAAGACATGATCAGTTGAAAAACAAAACAACAGGGGAAAAACATCATAACGAAATCATGAAAGTGTTAGCAAGTCCTGCTTACTGTGACACACTCATCTTATAACCAGCATTTAGATAATGATCAAATCATGTAAAAATGACAAACAGAAACGTTATGTTAACCCACGTCTATATTGATCTGAAAAGATCGAAGGTTCTTACCTGCGTACATGAAATCGTTTGTTAAACAGTTAGTGAAGAAAAAACCCAACTGAAGTGCAAAATGACTCAGGTTTAGCATTTTGTCTAAGACGTGACGCTTGGCTCTTAAAAGATAAAAGTAATATCAGAATCACTGGTGTTAGAATAACGAATCGGCTACATAACTTCCTAAACTGGATCGTACGTTGAACTTGACAATTGCATTAGGAACTCTTGCAAATGAGTAGTGTTAATTTTTATGAGAAATGTTCCTTTAACACATGATTTTTACATCGCATTAATCATTTAAACATTGCACAATTCATGATATCTGTTATATATTATAAGTTCGTTTTGTAAAATCTAAAATCTGTAATCTCAACATCAACTTTTGTTACGTTACGCTACAATCACCCATCAGACATCACAATATCTCATGAAATATCATATTTAAGCCAAACCTATCATGCCATGGTCTATTCGAATCGATATTGAATTGTCATAGAGTTCTGTTTTGTCTTCTTTTTACCGAATTGACAACTGACAATGCGATGGGTGTGCTATAACAAGCAGCAAAATACAAATTACAACAAAGTTCCAGACAATAAATTTTGCTACGCCTGACGCGCGTTTTGTCTATTCAAGACTCATCAGAGGCGCTCTACCAAAAATATTGAAAATGCCAAACACTATATGATAATGAAGAGCAAAGAACATTAAAACCAAAAATATCGAAATGGGGAACCAAATTATTACTAAGATGATCAACCGTTGTCTGGGGTAGGAAGAACCTTTGAGTTTAGACAACTGATAACTCTTTCAGATCACCTGAATGAACTCTCGTTACGACTTTCGTTCGCTTATTATTTCTGTTCGGTTGATTTTTTATGCTTTGTGTGTTTTGTGATCCTTCGTGCTGTTTTCGTTTTTGTTTACCGGTTTTATCGTAGCCCTTTCGGACTTTTGACACTCGAATACTCCAGTGACGCATCTTTGCTTCCCCCTAGCTCGATTCTACATGTAACAATTTAGATATTTAGCATCCAATGCATCCAATGTACATGTATACCAGATGTTTAACTGTTTTCAGTCATTTTCTGCAGCATTTTGACAAAAACGGACAAATGATTACGGTTTAGGAATTTTAATTCTATCTTCAAATCCGTTGTTCATCATTTGTCATTTTTATTTTTGGTTTCGTTTTTTGTCCAAAGTATATTTCATCGTTTGCTCTGAACGTGACAAGAATACGATAAAATCTTATGTTACTTCGAAAAGAAAAGAAAAAACCAAAAATAGTAAAAATTTATTCCTTTTTTCTTTACTAAAAATGTCATGCAATTTTTAAAAAAAAAATCAAATGTTTTTTTTTGTATAAAACGATTTTGAAGGCAAAAAAAAATGAAAATATACAGAAAGTCTATTCTAAAAGGCTTATTTCAACAAAATGAAATTGGGAATTACATGAGAAAATAGTATGATTTGACATTTATATTCCTGAATTTATGTTTTTGTAAAATCAGTCTAGACTGATATCTCAATTCATTACGATAATCCACATATAGATCATACTTATCCTTTAATTATTGACAAAATTGTGGATTACATACGCACCCGGGTTAACCCGTGATCGTGAAGTCGGTGGTTATCGTGAACTCGGTTTGGCAAAATGTAAACAAACGAGAATTGACCAATGGGAAAAGAGAAATTTTGACTAAAATGTAGTCGTTAACGCGGTTAATGTTATCGTTCAAACCGGTTTGTTCCTTTTTACTGTTATCGTGAACTGCGAATTTTTATAATGTAATATGTACCCAATGTTTCTTTCTCTTATCAAATAGTGTTAGTTCAGATGTTTGAAACCTTCGTTAGTGTAACAAATTAACTTTTTGGTCTTTGTAATTAAGATTTTCTCATTAAGGAAAGAAACCAAAAAGGGTAAATATAGGTAATAACAAAATTACCGGACTATAATAATATATATAGTAAGGTTATCAACCATATGCAATATACCACTCTCATTACAGCCGGTGTTTGGGAAACTTGGGGTATGTACATGCGTCTGATTATTTATTTCTGACCCTGTTAAAGTACTTTATAAAGATTTATATTACTTTTTTTTTAATTTACTTTTCCATAACAACTGGGTTTAATTGTTTTGGTCGTGGTCCAACATCTTTGAACTATATAAAAGGTATAGCAAATTGCAACTTCGTATTCGGGTAAAATTTATAAGCAAAAAAAGTTAAAAAAATCCTTAGACGGACAGACACACGGACACGAATCATTAAAATACTAAACCCACCGCTTATTCAATATTGGCACCGATATAGTACAAATGTACGACCAATTGTCTTTGTTTATAAAAAAATAAACCATGTCAAGACAAAATGACCGTCTTTTTTATACAGGAAGTAGATCGAGAGCGACAGACCTAAAATCAATTCCAACGCTATGGGACTGCATACTTATGCTGCAAATCAAATACCAAAAGGCTGCGATAAGTAGTTGTTAAGATAATTGTAAACGAATTTTTTTCCTGTCATTTTATAAACCAATTTTTTTTTACTTCGTGGAATCCAGCAAAAAGAGGGACATTTGCGACCCTTTATCATATTATTGACCTTTATAATTAATTATCAATCTTATGGCAGTCGTTATGTACAGAATATTAAACATGAAAGAGGGCTTCACTTGGTTCCGAACCAGTGCGGTGCACGGAAGGCGAATAGGCCCACAAAGGCACTCATGAAGCCTGTCGGAAGAAGTCCTCTACAGAGCGCTCAGAAACGCCTGACATTGGATGCGTTTGCCTAGCCCATGAAACGACTGGGGTATGTGTTTAAGGTGGTTGAATGGGGCAGCCTTGTCATAATGAATACTGCAGTCATCATGCTATAATTCACAAAACCTGATCGCAAACCATAGTGGGTCAAGGTGAATGAATAGGGCCTGTGACTGATCGAGAAATTTTAAGAGGGGAGGGTGCGCAATTAAAAATGTCTTTGGGACTTCTTATTTAATACAGTTCCTAACCAAATTTTCCTGTCAAACGTGAGGGCTCGCGCCCGACACGCCGGTCATTAACCCACCTTTGATTAGTCACGCTTCATGCACGTTAAAGATCCCTTTGAGGATCGCAAAGTAGCTCATCCCATATAGACTAAATTTTCCGCCCCTAGCCACCTCGCTCTTTTACCTGTGTTCTTCAAAATTACAGTTCTTTTGTTGCCAACCCCAACCCTTTTTTCTCGCTCAATGTGTGTAGGTTCAACCAGGATTCAGTATTGTATTTTCGACAGATAAGGGTTGCCTATGTGAACCTGGTTAAGGGTTGACTATATCACACACTGTTAAGTGTTCCAACTAGCATATGACCTCATTTCAGGTAAGTGTTCTTCCTTGTCAGTCACCATAGGTAAAAGTTCCAGATAATGCGATTTTTGGGGGAAGGGTTTCGTTATTTTCTGGGTACATTGGCCTTTGGTGCATTGGGGGTACATTAGCCTGTCTTGTGAGTTGGTTCGTTTTCCTTCTCGTTTATGGTCGTACATTAGCCCTTTTTGTATGGCATACATGAGGCTGTGCTATGGATGCTGTGTCTTGAGTCACAATTCAATTCGTTGTTTCAATTAGTTCTTGTCCTGATTAGGATTGAAATAATGTTGACTGGACATAAAACAAATATCAAACAAACAATCCTTGGCTCTGTGCGACATAAAACATTTTACAGGCATACATGACCAAATATTTTTTATTGAAAGCTTTAATCTTTATATAGCAGAAATCCTTTTCAATGTTTTTTTCTAAACCTGTGCTGTCGAAACATATTTTACATAAAAAAAAAGATTTATCATGTTTTTGGGGTTCGGAAATGGTCGGTCACTTAAATACTGTGCAAAAGTATGCTGTTAAAATCGTATAAAAATACATTAAGAGTGTAGGTCTATGATCATGATGTACTGGCAACGCAATAATGATAAACTATAAGTGTTTCGGTTAAACTAGTTTTAGTTTGTCGTCTAAATAATTGATTCAGTCCAGAAAAGCAAGAGGTATAGGTTGTACACTGGTTTTTATTTTGTGATTTTAAATTTTTTTATTTTGTCACAACAATTTGTATATTGTATAAATCTGCAAACTCCGTTTATTATTTTAAGGGGTGTTACCAACTATATATATTAAGAAAATACCCGTTTATATATTTTTTTCTAATGATCATAGAGCAAATGCTTCATATATCGTTACTGCGCAAATCCGGGAATTCCGTTCCAAAACGTTCATTGAAAACCTTCTCAACAGAAAAGTGTCATTAACACATGTGCAGTATGTTTTAAAATTAGTAATAAAAATGACAACAAAGTTCCAGACAATAAATTTTGCTACGCCTAACGTGTGTTTCGTCTAATCAAGACTCATCAGAGGCGCTCTACCAAAATATTGAAAATGCCAAACACTACTTGATTATGAAAAGCATAAAACTACCAAAATGGGGAACCAAATTATTACTAAGATGATCAACCTATGTCTGATTGGCGCCGGAGCGGGCTAACCTGAGTTACTGTTGAAGGCATATGTTATGTTGACGATAACTTAAACCGAGTTAAACGACAACAATTTTGATTTTTAACCGCGTTAACGGCTACATTTTAGTCAACATTTCTCTTTTGCCATTGGTCAATTCTCGTTTGTTTACATTTTGCATAACCGAGTTCACGACAACCACCGACTTCACGATCACGGGTTAACCCGGGTGATACGTAAGCTTTTTCTTGGTGAGCGTTGGTTGTATGCGAAAAAATACGAAAAAAATAAAATATTTTAAAATTCGACCATTTAGATATTTGTTGAATGGCATAAAGAGTTTTATTAATACAAATACTGTTCAAGAACACACTTTCAGTAGGAAGCGCTTCATTTGTCAGATCAATCTGTAACCTCAAACAAAGACTTATTTCATATTTTAATATAAATTATAGCTGAACCAGAATATTGTGTCAAAGACCTCTGTTATAAGTGGTGAGTGTGAAAAAGATGCTGAACATGATATTACATATTAAAATTATCTAAAAGGGTCTAAGAAACTATGACAAAGCTCCATACGGGTATACATTTGGCATTATAAGAAATGATAAGAAACTCATAAAGTAACCCACGAATAACAAGATGACGTTATCTTGTGTTGATCTGATGATCAGAATTCTTCCTAGTTATAAGAATTTCCTTACTCATATGTGTTTTTTATCTAAATTTTCGACTGAACATTTTGAATGTAAGATGACATTTTCGAAGGAGAAAGAAGTCTCGAATTTTTCCACAAGTTTAAATCATAACGTAGCACAACGAAAATAACAACTGAAAACAATTGTCGAAAACAAGCATGTTACTCAAAACAAAAGATCAGGGGAAAACCAAAGAATAATGTTCAATACATGTGTACTCATTTTTTCATAGGTACCAATTTTCTTGGTTTGATGAAAAAGAATTATTTATTGGATATTTAAATTTGTGGATCTGTAGTCTATAGAATACAGATCAGTACTTGTTTTGTTTAATTCGTGGGACAAAGCTACTCAAGAAAACCACGAAAATTGATACCCCAAGAAAAATATTGAAATTAAAGTAATACTCGTGAGGATCTATTTTTATCAAGAAAAACAACGTTAAAGGTTCACAAAGAGTGAACAAAGGTCTGTTTGAAAAAAAAAATGAAAAAGGTTCTTCCCACGCACCATCTAAGAAAATACAATGTTCGAAATTCATTATTCTTTTTGTTTCTATAATAAAATGATGTGCTTTTTTACTGTAAAAAGATGCCTATTGTGAATCTTTTTTTTGTATCATGCGCAAGTATTCTTATTATTAGTTTTTATTTATATGTTAAGTAATAATTTTAATCGCTGTACGAACACTTTACTTCTACATGCCAGGAATTGATGTACTACAAGCAGCAATGACAAAAGTACATTCTTCAATTACATATTTTGATTTTATCAACCGTGTAAGATAAAAACGGATTTTTATATCAATAAATCATAATTGAAGGATTCTGTATGTATCCCGCGGCCGGAAGGCTTAATAATATCATAGGGATTTTTGCATCGAGCCCAAAGAGTAACTTATTGCAATATCGTTAAAGATTTATCATTAAGATGATTTAAATATTTAAACCTTTTAAAGTTATATTTTGAATGATACGCTTTTAAAACATTTTATATCTGGTCATTAGTCAGGGCCTTTGGCATAAAAAGAAAAAAAAAGATTATAAAACAATATATTAGTTTACATTCCTAAGTAGCTTGTCATGAACTTACTTTTCATATGTTTTTGTTTTGCTTCTTAGTTTTGATAATAGAATTCCGAGTAAAAAATAAAGGTATATTAATATATATACTGCCCTGGGTTCAATCAATCTCGTTTTTCATAAAAAAAACCAAACTCCACAAAGGAAATTGAGTGACACAAAGACGAATGATTAAAAAAAAAAGCTCACAAAAATGTAACAGATAAATGGAAGAACACATCTTTACAATTATATTCACATAGAAACTCCCTTTGGATAAGTAAACACATATAGGTTTTGAATCGTTTCCATTATATTGTAAACCTAAGACCCATTGCATAACAGCAGGAAGTGAAAACTGAATGAATTAAAGACAAGTTTTTTTTCAAATGTTGATTTTTAATTGGTCGAACATTCACTGTTAAATGTAGTTTGCGTAGCACACATCGTGGATTTCTGTTTTGGTATTTTGTGAGCTGATATTTTCTTTTTCATTTGATCTTACACAAACCATAAATTATATATTGAAACTGTAAAACTCACAGAATTTAATATAATTTAACTTCAGTTTTGATAGTAATATAATTACTACAATAAGGCTCATTCAAAATTCGAAATTCGGATTTCGAAATTCAAGATTCGAAATTCGAAATATGATATACTTATAACCAATCAGATTGCTTTTTATATTATCCTGTACCAATCAAAATAGTTTTTAAAAAAGCTTAAGTATCGAAATTCGTGATTCAAAATTTGAGATACGAATTCCAAGACACGAGAATTCAAATTTGAAATTCGAGATTCGAGATACCAGATATGAAATTCGAGATTCGAAATTTTAAATTCGAAGCTCGAAATTCAATATACTAACAAACAACAAAATAGGTCACCATTAATTTCCAGAAACCCTCAATTGCAACTGTGTATTCCATAATTTTGGTAAACTCAGTATATTGATATTTTTTTTGGCTATTTGTAATTTAGATATATTTACCCACCATTATTTAGTGTTATATTTGGCAAAACACGTATGAATCTTGGTCGGATTTGTATTTTAAAAGATTTAAATAATTGATTCTAATGTGTATTTCCAATCACCCGATTGTTGATTTTAATATGACGGTTTTAATCAGATGCTGCGAAGGCAGATTCAGAAAGGGTTTCGTAGAATCCCCTCCCTTTCTTTTGGGTTTTAAAAAAAGTAGCGCAGATTTTCGGCATAAGGCCCAAAACATCCCTTTGACATTTAGCGACTGCTTACTTTAAAACTCGCTGTGTGACATTAGTCGTCCATCTCATGACACACCATCACCAGAGCTAGCTCTGAAGTTACAGTTTAACCAGAGCCAGGAACCTTCTCCCACTACGTGGGCGTTCTTCAGGAGATGCCCATTGGCAAAGCATTTCAATATAAATCACCTATCATCTTAGGTATCCCTAAATTACATAAGCCACATTTAATGACTCATCCAATGTAGTAGTTGCGAAGTTAAACAAAACTGGATTCTACCAAAAAAACCTTGTTGGCCGCTACCTACTTTTGATCAAACATTAACCTGAGATCTTGCAGTCACTTATGGTGACGTTGCTGTTTCATTATATAAACATATAGTGCATTCTCCTCATTCCGCAGCGATGTTAATGACGTTAGTCCCGCCAATAGTTAACAAAAAGTATCCAAGAGTTGTTTCCCTTATTGCGACAAATACTCGGAAAAATAAAATGCCTGTACCATATAGATTCGATAAAATATCTGTAATTTTAATGTCTTATTTAGTCTGACAGAATTATTTACAGTTATCCGAACCATTAAATTTTATGATATTACTCCATAGTTATAAAAACCCGAATAGAAGAATTTTCTATTGAAAATTAAGTCCCGCCCCTTTTACCTTATTTGGCAAATCAGGCAAAATTTGATACCTCATTTCTTAAATCGGTTTTAGCACCCCGCAGATCGACATCGATTGTTTTAGAATTTCACCACACAACAGATCATAACATATGGAATTTGAGAATTGCTGCTCATTTTTTGTATTTTTGAAAATTATAACAAAAAATTGATATCAAGATGAAAAATGCAGGCTTTTCTCATTCTGATTTACCCTTTGTGTCCAAAAATTAAAATAATTTCTCATATTATCAACAATTAGCATCTAAATCCAAATAAATCGATAAAAAACGAACCCAAATAAATGATTTTTAATCAATTCGATGGTGCTTATCGGGGCGCTAAACTTCAATTTCCAAATCCGAGAAAAGCCATGTTGCAGACTAAATGATTGCCATGGATACCTATTTATATGGTACTGGTACTATATCAGCAGTATTTTAACGCATTTACGTATTTTCTAAATACATATCAAATTCTTGTTCATTTTGATATAAAATAACTTTATAATTGATTTTTATTTATGTTTGTTTGAAATGGTAGGGAAACGGACGATTTTTCGGAAAAGTGCATTAACCAACCTGCGTCATATCACTGTTTTGTTTCTCTCCAAATCTCAAGGGTATATCATATAACCGAAAACTTCTTCATTTTTAGAATCCTTATTAGAATTTTATCCGTAACGTTATTTGATTATTCATTGATAAGGTTTTTTTTTTAAAGTGAAAAATAAATATTCCCTCGAACATTTCTGGTTTCGTTGATTTAATACGGTTTAATGAAATCGAAGGTACCCATTCTGTAAAATGATAATTAAAAAAATCCATATAATCATCTTTTTATTGTAAATGAATGGGATTTTATAGTAAAAGTGCTGTTGACTCTGAAATTTAACTTTTCAATATTTGGATGATCAGTCTTGGGATAATAATTCTATCTTGTTAATGCGATGAGCACTACAGATAATGCAATTATTTAACATGGTGTCGGTTGTCGTGCGTACCCAAAGGGTTTCTCTCCCGTTTTTTGATGATTTAACATTGGAATATGCTATGAGATTCAATGCTACTGGGAATTCATATTTAATTCTACAGTGAAAATAAAATGAATTATAGCAAAACTTCCGAACCGAAATGGGATAATCAAACTAAAATGTCTATGTAAAAACGACAGGCAAAAACAATATTTTCATATATTAGATTACTTTTGTCCAAATTAAAGTTGTCAAATGAAAATGTTAACAAGCCTATGACAAATGACATTTGATGTTACTTTAACATTTGAGTAATGATAATTGTTTGATCACGATTTTTTTCTCTGTGGCGGATTCAGAAATTTTCAAACGGGGGGGGGGGGGGCAATTATACAACAAGAGGCTCCCAGGAGCCTGAATCGCTCTCCCGACATATGTGTCTGAAGAAAACACGAGTCAAAATCCATTTGACATTGAAAGGGTCATAAGTTTAATAAGGGGGTCATTTGACAATATGGTGGATCTTAAGGTGCTGATCACTTTTGTTCTCAATCAAAATTCAAAAATCTGTCATCCTTTTTGAGTTATTAGCAAAAAATGCAGTTTAACCCAATGTTATATTTTTAGCCACATAGGCCATGTTTTACAACAATCAAATATCCCACTCTGATTCTATACACCTAATGCTTATAAGCAACAATACCAAGTTTGCTTCCAATTGGACTTAATGTGTCAGATGAGTTAACGTTTGCAATATAATGAGGAGGAAATGCTTTTAAATGCTCAATTTTGACGTTCTAAGGGCAATAACTCCTCAAAAGAAAGGTCCTACATCCCATATTTTGTAGATCTTGCTGTGCTTAACAATATGCATTTTAAGTTTCTCAAATATCTTGTATTGTTTTCAAGATATTGAGCTAAACAGGTGAAATATTTACAAAAAAAAATCCTCAGGTCAGGTGATCTAAAAAACTTATGGGACTTCTTGTAGCAAAATTTATTGTCTGGAACTTTGTTGTCATTTGTATTTTGAACACACGTGAAGGTTAGCACTGCTGGTGGAGTTTTAATTCCCCGAGGTTAGCCCGCTCCGGCACCAACACTTCTGTGTTGGAGAACACATCAAAGCTTAAAATTATCTGTTATAATTTCGAAATTATCTAAACCCTAAGGTTCTTCCTACCCCAGACATAGGTTGATCATCTAAGTAATAATTTGGTTCCTTAGTTTTGGTATTTTTGGTTTTACTATATTCTATGCTCTTCATAATCATTAAGAGTTTGGCATTTTCAATATTTTTGGTAGAGCGCCTCTGATGAGTGTTGAATAGACGAAACGCGCGTCATGCATAGCAAAATTTATTGTCTGGAACTTTGTTGTCATTTGTATTTTGAACACACATGAAGGTTAGCACTGCTGGTGTGGAGTTTTAATTCCCGATGTTATCCCGCTTCAGCACCAACACTTCTGTGTTGGAGAACACATCAAAGATTTAAATTATCTGTTATAATTTGAAAATTATCTAAACCCTAAGGTTTTTCCTACCCCAGATATAGGTTGATCATCGTAGTAATATTTTGGTTGCTTAGTTTTGGTATTTTTGGTTTTTCTATTCTATGCTCTTCATAATCATAAAGTGTTTGGCATTTTCAATATATTTGGTAGAGCGCCTTTGATGAGTCTTGAATAGACGAAACGTGTGTCAGGAGTAGCAAAATTTATTGTTTGGAACTTTGTTGTCATGTGTATTTCATACAATCACTAACCATTTTTTTTGTCAAACGGCTGGCGGCGCCCTTATACAAATTTTCCTATATAATACTTTTGTAACTTTGTACACATCTGATTTCTTGGAATTTTGTTGTAATTTTGAATTTTAACATCTGTGATGGTAAGCCCTGCTGGTAGAGTTTCATTTCTGCGAGATTAGATTAATCCGGCATCAACCATGTGGTGTTGAAGTACACTTCAAAGTTTATTAAATAACCGTTAAAATTTCATTTTTTTTTAAATCTGAGCTTTTTCATTGCCAAAGGCATAGGTTGATTTAAGTTATAATTGGGTTTTCAGTTCGGTATATTCTGGTTTTAATTGTTTTTAAAAGCTCCTCATATTCATTCAGTGGTTGGCATGTTCAATATGTTTGGTAGAGCGACTCTGAGGAATAGACTTAGTCTGGATTTTTTTTTATCAAATGTGCTGAAACATAAAAATCTAAAGAAATAGGATATTATGAAACTAGCAATTTCACTGTTCATTGCTATTTCTAGAAATGTCAGTTTTGTTACTTTATTGTATTTTATTCTAAAATTCATTGCCTGCAAAGGTTGTTTGACGAATAATACTAATGGCGAACATTTCATTACACACATCACGAATTTCTGTATATATTACTGTTGCAATTTTCTAATAAGGTCCTTTAATAATTTGAACATATTTTATTCGTGAATAGAATAGGAATAGACATTTTTATTGTACAATGAAGGTGGTATCGCGTATCCCAGTTTCGATATTGTAACAAAATCAGAAGTTTACTATTCTTTCTGAGATTAATTTTCCATACAATTGGTGATAACAGACAGACGGTCGCACAAACTGAAAACACAATATCGGTAACAGACTCTAAATACGCCGATTTTAATATGAAAAAGGATTGAATTTCTCATACTGATTAACACGTCATTTTGTCTTCCACGCGGTATCTAATATAATTTCGTATTTTGCTACGACTTATTTCCTGGTGACATACCGTTATTATTGCATATAACGGTTTGTTCACTAATATTATTATAAACACTGGTATCATCGCCCGTTTATAACACGCGAAGTCTACCGCACAAAACTCAATTGTCACAAAACAATATTTGCTCAAGAATGAGTTCTATTGTATCTTAATAAATATGATAATAGTAATTTTATCATCGTTGACGCTATTGCTCTAAAAAGTAATTGCATAAGTAAATTGGACATCCTGACTGGAAAATTTGATTAACTGAATTATCATGTTAAGATTTGTTTTGTCAAGTAATTTTTTAAGTCATTCACCCCTTTCGAAGTCTGTTTGACACTTTTTTTGTAACAAAATTTAGATTTTAACATCAAATGTATTTACTGTTCGATTGATTGGTAGATTTAAACTGCTTCGATGACTTCTGCATGTGGAACAGTCTCCGATGATAAACACAAGCCTGGTTGCCGGACTTATCGGACAAACAAAAAGCAAAGAGGCACCAATGATTCGAGTGTCAAAAGTCCAAAAGGGCAACGACTAAACCGGCAAAAACGAACAAAAACAAAACGAAGTAATACAAAACACAAAATCAACCGAACGGAAATCAACAACACTTCAAGTCGTAATAAGAGTGAACTCTGGTGCTCCGGAAGAGTAAGCGGTTCCTGTCTGCTAAAGCACACCCGTCGTGTTGCTAATCTAAAACTGTAAGAGGTTTGGTAATACACTTTGATGATCATGCAATGAAGCGCTGTTTGTATGGATTTTTATGTCATTTTGGAATCCAATACAGGGATTGAATGTCATCATTTTTTGCACCAACAGAGCCCGAAGGAGGAAATGACAGATTTGTAATTGTCAATAATTTCCTCATTAGACAGTGTTGTAGCTGTGTATGTGGTGCTACTGTTGGTACAACCAACCCTTAATTTAGCAGGCAAGTAGTCAATATAGGGTTTCTTGCACACAAAAATGATGTTATTCGGTGCTTTGTCTGCAGGTATAACAACATATTTGTCATGTAAGGTGGACAGTGTTTCTGCAACATCAGTGTTGTTAAAAAAGATGTTGCTTTAGTGCTCTTTGTGCCCTTCAAAGAATTGATTCTTTTCAAAATGAATGACCTCACAGCTTTAACCCACTCTAACAAAGCTACATTTTCTTTCTCCTGTTCTTTCTTGGTCTATTTTTGGCATAGTTTTCAACTGAATCCATTTTTTTAAAACCATGGTTCCAGTTGATCCGTATAGGGTCACGATATTTTTGTCCTTTAGCTAAATCACCGCGAAGTAAGTCTTTTTCCACAATGTTCAGGTCACCCGTGATAACGTGGCCAGAGGGACCATAATTGAATGGGAACTTTTCACAAGAGCAGTCTGGAGGTTTTGCTTTGAGGTCATTGATTTGGAAATCTCGCAACAGTTTTTTGTAATTGAAAACATTTGGTGCAACAGGCGAAGTATAGGAATAAGAGATGATTGGATTACTTTTGTCTTTGAAAATAAGGAGGAATATGCGCCGTAACAGATTTATGATGTAGAAAATTTCCTAAATTAATGGCATTCAAATTTTTGTTTAAAAAGGGAAAGATTGTCATTACTTTTTTCATGTGGAACTTTGACAGGTTTGAATAGGCGGTTGTAACCGATATCAAGAGCAATATCGGTCAATCGGTAAAGGTTGGAATTAGGGTCTGTAACTTGATTTTCAGGACATTGTTTTTACAAGGTATTAAGTTTCGAAAGGGGTATAGAATACAATTTATTGCGAAAGTGATGATTCTCTGGTTGTTTTGGACAATTAATTAATTTTAACATCGCAAAGCTTTGGTGCATTGTATTTACGATGACCACTACTGCGGTTCCGTCTTTCTGTTATTTCAAAGAGATTCATCACATTCACATCATTGTATCTATGGGCTAGACAAATTGCCTTTACTTCCGATATTTTGTTGTACCCATAAGGTTGTGTGGTTCCCAGTCGTCAAATCCAGAACTCTTCTCTTTCTCTACGGAAAGATGTACTCAAAGTGGGATTGCTCGTTGTATGGTAATTTTTCTGTAGAATGCGATCTCTCAAGGACAAAATGGAATTCTTGTCACTGTCTTTTATGGTAATTGTTTTATTGTCAATTTCCAGCTTTAAATCAGAGTTCCATTGAACATATATATCTGTAGGAAAGGTTTCAAAATGATCTACATTAGAACTTCATACAAGAATCAAATTCAAGGTAACATTTCTTCAATTGTTATTTAAACTATTTGACATATATTTTTTTTGGAAATTAACGATACTTTCACAACTTTTTCCATCTATAAATCATGTTTCTTTCCATGAGATGCACTAGATCGATGGCTTATGTACTTGATTTTTTTATTTTGCTCCCTGTTAGAATGTTTGTTATTTGAGTATTTTATTGTCAATACCTGGCCTCTCAATGTTTTGATTCACATAAAAACTAATGAGAAGCTACTCCTTGAACTATGCATACACTACACAAACCAAATTACATGCTTTTTACACTTTATAACGGCTTTGGTATATGTATTTTAACATACGCTCGTGACAAAGATGAACAAGTCTTTCTTTTTCATGATAAATAGAAAATACCAAGAGAACCTGTTTTCAGCATTTATTTTCACTGTTTGTTTTTTAATTATTTGAATGAGTAATTATCCTAACATTTTTCTAAAATCGTTACATTGAGAGAAAAAAATGTAAAAAACGAATAATGCAATGAAAATTCCTGCAATATTTACATAATTGAATGGGTAATTTTTCTACTCTCGATCGAAAAGGAACACGTAAAGTTCAAAGACTCAAAAAATGATTTCGGGGAAATGGATCACTGTCGGACTTGAAATTAGAAAAAAATATATTTAAAAAAGGTTTCTTGCTCTTCTATATGTTTGGACTTGAAAATTATTAAATATGATCTATAAAAATCAAAGTTATGAAAAAAAAATAACCTCTGTTACATGTTCATTATTCAACTTGTATATACTTGTATATAATTCTAAAACTTAGCTTTAGTATTGCATATATAACCCGGTCTTTCCATACAAAACTTGACCTGTTATATCAAAGTTGAAAAATATTCTTGTCAGTGTATTTATGGTAATTGTTTTATTGTCAATTTCCAGCTTCTGATTAGAGTTCTATTGAAAATAGATATGTGGGAAAGGCTTTAAAGTGATCTAAATTAGAACCTCATTCAAGAATCAAATTGAATCAAACTCAAGGTTACATTACTTCAATTGTATGTTACACTATTTGACATCATCATTCACTTGGAGTTCTCTATCTGCTAATTACAAATGCAATGCTAAATCTAGAAATGAACATAGATTTTTGTCACAACTAAGTGATTTGTTTTCAAAAAATGCGTTTTTATTTTGAGATAATCACTTATGTTGTAAATATGCAACTTCTGAAACTCTTTTTAAGAAAAAACACCGCATCATGTGTATGTTCATCAGATTATAAGTATCTATTACAACTGTCTTTATTCCACGAGCGCAAGCTTCGATGATTTGAAGGAGTTTAGTATCCTATAAATAATTGTTTGTGTAAAAGATTGTTTATACTGGATTTGAATAAAAGCTGTCAGCTATGTCGAGCTACTCTGTAGTTTGCAATTCGCAGGTATTGAAGCGGGACAAGTTGAGTCTTCTCTAATCTAATTCTAAAAAAGCGCTTTAGCATCTTTGAGTATTTCTATTACAATACACTGGGCAACCATTTGTCGGTCGAATTTTATGTTGAATTAGAAGTATTATAATAAATGCTAGCATATGATAAAAGAAAAAGTTTGGAAAAAAGGAAAAGCCACGACAACTGGTACCCACGAAAATGAATAAATCATGATATATATTCTATCTAAACAAACATGCAAATACTAGTTAGCCTTCCAGATATCTCAAACTCTAACGTTCACTAGAAATATCTGACTTATTGTCAATGCTGTCTTTCCAAATTATTACTAAAAATATATATTAACAAGACATTAATGTTTTTTTTCTGCAAATAGAAGAAAATGAGATGTGGAATAAGTGTACGCGACACAATATACATTATAAACGTAAATTTAAAATATTCACAATGGAAAACAGCTGGCAAATGATTCTATAAAATCTCATAAACATGATATAAGCCCTAAGGAAATTTACCTTTTATTAAAAAAACATTATTAATTGTAATTATTTAGCTTTCACCAAAAGTTGTATTGTCAATAAATTTGTAGGCAATACTATTTACTGCAATGATCAAATAGAAATCGTTTTTTTTTAAATTCAAATGAAAACTCAAAGTTACTCAAAGTCGAATTTGATATTTATCAGAATACAACACGACCTTAAGCTTTTGTTAAAAAAGTAAGTTATTCAGTGTGATAAGTTTTACTTTATTTTTTTTTTAAACTTTGCACTATTTACATGTATTATCCTTAGCTTGAGGTCAATAGCAAAGAGTGTTGTACTTCTTTTCGGACCCCCCCAACCCTAAACAAAGGATGGGTTGCGATAATACCCTTTTTTAGTCCACCGCGAAAGTCAAAATTAAAATTAAGTAAATTCTATCACAAAATGTCTTGTTGGAAAGGTTAATATATCTATTTTTCGAAAACAAAAGTCTGTAGTTGAAAAGCGTATTTTATCTTTTAGTAAATGGTGCTTGAAATGAACCACCGCAAATGATTTTAATATTGTGCCTATGGGAAAGTGGCGCAAATGAGAGATTTATATCCTTCCCGGAAGTATAGCCTTGCACGCGGAACCAGCTTCATGATTTATTCAAAAACTTGTATTACTAAAACACATCTTTTGTGAAAGTTTCAAGCTGGTTCCGCGTGCAAGGAATACTGAAAATTTAAAAAGACTTCGTTTTTCTTGAGATTAGCGATTATTTCGATTTCAAAATTGTTGTTCAAAATACAAATGACAACAAAGTTCCAGACAATAAATTTTGCTACGGCTGACGCGCGTTTCGTCTATTCAAGAATCATCAGAGGCGCTCTACCAAAAATATTGAAAATGCCAAACACTGTATAAATATGAAGAGCATAGAACAGTATAACCAAAAATACCAAACTGGGGAACCAATTTATTACTAAGATAATCAACCTATGTCTGGGGTAGGAAGAACCTTAGGGTTTAGACAATTTTGAAATTTAGACGGATAATTTAAAGCTTTGATGTATTCTCCAACTCAAAATGTGTTGGTGCCGGAGCGGGCTAGTGATGTATATATATATGATGAACCTTTTATAGAATTATAAACACTGTACGAAATTTTCATTCAAAATATTCAAAATGGGTCAGTTTTGAACCCGATTTTCGAAGCTGTGTTCGTGCAAAGGTATTTAAAAGTAGTCTTTTACAATAGTACAATCATTTTGCTACAAAATAAGATATAAAGTAACAGGCTTTGAAATACTATTTATTTTTCGTCTATATATGGGCCAAAATAAGGCCTTATCACAACCCATCCTTTCTTTTAACGATTTGTATGTGTCTCCTACCCAAGGTATTTGAATAAGTCTGGACAATGGTAAAATACATGTACACGGTAGGTCCCGTGTCCGGCGACAGGATTGTTTTTTCGAGAGGGATTTACAATTGTCCTGGTTTTTTCAAGAGAATAATCAATAAAATGTAAACTTTGGTGATATTTAGTGATTTTTAACTGAAAGCGAAGAAAAAATGCTACCAACGGGTAGGCATATTTTAGTATTATCATATTGTATAACAACACCAATTCCTATTAAAAAAATGTGATTTCTAAATAAGATTGTGGGCTGTTTTTTGAATTTTTACCTTTTTGCATTTTCCGCCCCTTAAAAGAAAAATATATTGAACGAGATTGCTAACCATTATAAGTGAACATCAATGTTATATTATGGCATCCTGAACATTGATGCCAAAAAGTTGCGTCTTACATATTTTTAAATTAAAATAAAATACATGTCCAAGCTTTTTCATGAGGCGTCCAGGTTTTTGCAAGAGAGGTCCAGGTTTTTTCATACTTTAGATAGACAAGTTGTGCGTGTTGTTTACCTCTTAAATCATATTTTAAAAGACATTGTATGTTGTTTAAAAAATAAGAATACGGTACTATCATTTCAAGGGTTTTGGACAAGAATACGTCAGTTAAAGTCAAGAATTCAACCTTATAGTAGCCTATATAAACAGGCAGGCACATATAATTGACGCCTACAACCAGAACCCATTAATCTATTGTCTAAGTATAACTACCATTTGTTATAAATTGAAAATAGCCTCCTTGAATAATTGGCTGGAAATAAAATGTTTGTGTTGCGACAAGCAGAAAATGCTTACAGTTCCTGGGCTACCTTCTTTTAACTTGACTTGTAGTTGTTTCTAAGATGTGTTTGTTTGTATCATACAGTCGTCTTCTTTCATGTCTGCTTTTTTATCAAGGATTATATAAGACTCGAATGCCCTTACAGTACGCCTTAATTTTTACACATATGTATTTATTGTATATATTATAGTTTCAACAAAAAACTTCACAAGAGTATGCTCCCGTGCGGGACCCGGGAGGCGAATAGGCTAGCAGCAGCGCTAAGCTTGTCGGTAAAATTCCACTAAAGAGCACTCAGAAACCTGTCGTCTTTCCAGGCCGCTTAGCCCACAAAGCGATTGGGATGTGTGCCACAGGTGGTTGAATGGGGCAGCCCTGTCATAATAAATGCCGGTTCATCCGGCTATACAAATGCGGAAACTTGACCGTAAACCATATTGGACCAACGTGCGTGGAGAGTTCCAAGGTTCATGCACGTAAAATATCCTATTGTGCACCATCACAGGCTAAATGTTCCGCACCTACCTACCTCTTCTCTTTTCCAGTGATCTTCAAAATTTTCAGTTCCTTTGTTTCCCACTCCAATCCCGCTTCTCTCTCTCAGTGAGTATAGCTTCAAACAGGATTCAGCATTGTATTTTCGCCAGATAAAGGATGGTTATGTGAAACTGGGTAAGAGTTTGCTATATCCCACACAGGTAGATGTTCCATCTAGTATGACCTCATTTCGGGTAAGGGTTCTTCATTGTCAGTCACCATATGGAAGGGTTCCAGATTGTGCGAAACTTTTGAGGAAGGATTTCGTCACTTTCTGGATGCATTGGCCTATGGTGCGTTAAGGGTACATTGGCCTATCTTATGAGTTGGTTCGTTTTACTTCTGGTTTGTGGACGTTCATGGGTCCTTCGAATGACATACATGGGTCTGTGTCCTGGGTGGGTCTACAGAATTCATTTTGGTGTTTCAATTAGCTCTTGTCCTGCTGATTATGACTGAAATAGTGTCGACTGGACATAAAACAAACATAAGAGTATAAGAGTCAAATGCTATTTAAGTTTCTGTATCTTTACATGCATATGCATACGTTAAGGGGTTCCAATATCTCATATTCCCTAATGTTTTTATCAAATATCCTGTATCCAAAATAGAGGTTTTTTTCTTATCCCATATCCCTGTAAATAGAATAGATTTAAATATTCTATATGCCACTTTGTTTTGCCTCAAATATCCCGTATCTCCTAGGGAATAAATATGTAAATATCCCATAGTCCAAAACACCCTTAAACTCTTGAAATAACAGAATGCACCAGTGGAATATGCCCTTTTTGTATTTTTTTGTTTCTGACATACATGTAGATTTTATAGTTTCAAAGACTTGAAAAGGCACAAAAACAAGATTGCAACTTACCTTTCAAAATTTTGCCCACCGTAACAATCGTTCGTTTTGAAACCGGTGATTTATTAAAGCACATCAAGAAAGTCACAAATGTACAAATGTACCATAAAACTAATTTTGTCAAATTACTAATTTAGTCTTCAAAGATAATGCATTTGGGCAGCCTACTTATGCTTTAAAGTTAGTAACAAACTTGATATTTTGCATGTAATGTGTTTAAATGTATGTTTATTGAGTAGAAGGGATATTAGTTTCCATTTAAGTCGTATAGTTTCCACAAAACCCAGTGCCTCTCTTAAGTCAAAATTTTCAAAAAACCAGGACACCTCTCGAAAAAACCGGACAAGTTGTTGTGCCTCTCGAAAAAACCTGATCAATTTTAATAAATCATTACTTGATGCTTCTTTACGGACTTTTTTGGAAGAAAAGTAATAATTCGAACCTTTTGAATGCTTTTATTCCTCTTTTTTGTTTTGTTTCACTTACAATTGAGAATTTAAGCATTTTTTTGTAAACGGACAGGCGAAAAAACCTGGACCTCTCTCGAAAAAACTGGACAATGCCTCTCGAAAAAACATTCCTGTCGCCGGACACGGGACCTACCGTGATGTAGCTGTTTTTAATTAAACAATATCTAAATGAGAGAATCCACCGAACACCTTCGGGTCGCAATAGTACATATCAATGGTAGTGTTCTCGAATGTTGCTTAATGATGGACGTTAGAATGGTTATTAAACGAAGGTGAGACATACATGTAATTGAGAGGAGGCAACAAATCGTTAAGAATTCAAAATAAGGGAGATTATTTTTGTCAAAATACTTTATTTATATCAAGCTAGATATTTCATATTTTATATGTTTTATTTCTATAAATATCTCAAATTATATTTCATATTTGCAATCAGGTTTTTACTATTTTGAACCTTCCTTATTTACCGTCTATTGGAATTTATTTGCACAAATTAAGATGATTTAAAACGGCAGACACCTTCCTTTCTGTTCATAGATAGATATAAAGATAGTTTACTTAACCCTCAAGAGTATTTGTAAGGCGTAAAAATTCTAATTAAATCCGAGATCTTCTTACGAATAAGGTTCGTTTTGTTAGAATTGTCTGTGACTAGCTTGTTATCGTGCTAAATATGGCATTTGTAACGTCATGTATTTATACTTTTATTTATCCTTTTCTAATAATAAGTACAGGCAAACCTATATCAAAGAAGATCAAAACTAAAAATGAGATCTGTAAATCGGCAAAAAAAAAAATAAAATAAAAAACTTGATTGTATATTGAGGTGTATTAGCAATACTCAAGTTTCATAAACGAACGACGAGCAAAATTTTATGCCCTGATTTATCCTGACAATACAAGACAAGCACTTCCTAAATTATCAAAGATAGTCTTCCTCTGTTCTATCCAATGTTACCTAATTTTGATAACGACTTTGGTTACTATCCAAGATGTACATACACACCAAGTAACCTCCATTTTCACTTGCAGTAGCTTGAATTTGGACCCTATAAAACCATTTACACGAGTCATTTATTTGGAAAATATAATCAAAGTAATCTGTTCCAGTATAATTCAAAATACAAACTGCTAAATACCCATGCATCGTCGAGTGTAATCGCTAGATTGTTGATACAAACGCAAACATCTTGCTTACTAACACCATCCTTATAATCACGTTCAACTCAATGATAATAAAAGGTTCTACATAAGTTCTACATTTGGCAGAAAACCATTACATCTTTTAATCTTTGTTTTATGAAAGGATTTTTGTTCATTTGGCTGATCATCATCGTTTTAATTGTAAATGTATTAAAGGTCTTATAATATTTTTCACATTTTTACCTGATAAATAGACGTCAATAATTAATAAATTACTTATAATAATAACAATAAAAGTAACGAACCAAGTAATTCAATTTCATTATTTCAAGGAAGAAAAAATTGCATGCATTGATTTATGAACTCAAATAAGAAGAAACTCGAACAAAGTAATAGAATTGTTAGATATGTCATTTAGTACGTGAAATTAAACTAACCAAGGCCATGTCCTCTGGACCTCTTCCGGTGAAATTCCCATTTACAAAAAATGTTGTCGTCAAATTTATGAATGCCATTTTCTATAAAAATGTCTAACCATCAGCTGTTACGCCGGAAACAAACATTACAAACGAGAGAAGGCAACTCTTGTATCAATACAAGTCTAATGAACAACAAACACGGGAAGTGGTTTGTCAATTACTCTGACAAAAGATACAGGATTTAAGACACTGCTTTAAGGTTCATATCATTAAGGATATAATGAACATTTTTTTACAAAGAATAACAATCTTATCAATGTCAAATATTTGATAGGAATGATAAGTTATTTCCTTAGTCCTTCATTTTCATAAAGACACTCTTTTCCCGAAAACTTTATATATAGCTTCCCTAATTGATGTTGATTTGAAGAATTAGATCAACTTGAGATGAGATATCATATTGCAATTAATAAAAAGATGGGATTTTCAGAATGACACGATGCTAAATTACATAGACCTGAGTATTCTCTAATGGTTTTGATGGAAATAGATTTACTACAGGAGTGGTCATCTTAATGTCATTGAATATAGTTAGGTTCTTTCTAATAGATAGTCCTGTCATTACTTTTGTTTCATGGGAATCTATTTCCAACTTCAATATACATATGTTACTTGTTCTGTGGGGTTGAATGCTTAACATATAATATATAATGAATTTCTCATATTTTTCTTTTCTTTAGTTATCTGTTTAAAACACAATTCACTAAATGTTTGCAATATGCAGAAATTGCGAGTGCTTCGATTTCAAATCTTCATGTAAACGTGATTTTGAAAAGAATACTGATTTAAAGGCATATTTTCTATGAAAATCCTATTTTTGTAGTGTAATGCAAACCGAAATGTAGTAAATGTACAAAAATAATACATTTTTCTTACCAAATTTGAATTAACAAATGGCTTTTCACTCAAAATTCCTCGACAAACGGCAGAGAAATTTGATCATTGATTAATTATTTTATTTTGATTTAATACGATCATCAATCGGGATCTCTAATATTTTGTTCACAAGGACCCTGGTATGCTGTAAAAAATAATAATGTCAACATGAAGTATTCAAATAATCTCTATTATTGTCATTTTCTTCCCTGCGCAGCTTTTAGGTAATACTCCATAATTAATTTTTTTGCTCATTTTTGCATGTGTTTGGCGTTGACTATTTTTTCCCGGGTTCTTGCAATTGCATAAACTACTCTTTGTACTTCAAACTATGTGGTTTCTAAACTCTGGGCATGTTTTTTTCGTGTTTAATGCCGTATTTGGTTTCTTTATTGTACTCGTTGCCCCTAGAAACTCTTAACATAATTTATGTTAAAAATTGGGGCACAAAAATACGCAAACATCGGGGTTTTGTCCTTTTTTAACGTTGTCAGTAATCGAGCTTTCAGTTCAGGCGGAATGTAACATGCATAAAATGCAAGCCCTAGAAAAGTCCTTTCTTTTAAGGCTAAATAAACTTATCCGACTTCGGCTCATTTTCTGCTAAAATTGTTCAAAATTAAAATCTGAAAAATAGCACAAAAGTCATTTAAATTTAAGCCAATCTGCTGGTCACAATGCCCAGTCGGATGCGACGCTTTATGAGCATTTGGATTGATTTTTTTTAGAAATTATTCTTTAAAACAATAACCATGAATCGTATTTTTTATATAATGGGTCCAGATTTTTTATTGACCTTATTTTAAGACCAAAATGAATCAATATTTTCATTTAACCAAAAATTAACAGGGGCCAAATACGAAAACAATACTGTGAAAAAATCCTAATTGTGGTGTACTGCTTTATTTTTTTTGTAGAAATGATAATTTCTTAACGAGCCAAAAACTCGAGATACGGATATTGGAACCATTTAAGTTGATCAACAAAAATAAATTCTTTGCAGATGTAAGAGGTATCATTAAAATCTCATGAATATGATTTTTGTAAATAAAGGTACTGGAATATGTGTTGGAAAGACACAGTTCACATATTTCCAAAGTGACAACGTTTGGCTATTTCTTTAAAATTTGATCAATTTATCTGTTTGATCATTGTTGTAAAAATTTGGGGTCTATTTTTGTTTTATCAATTCTAAAATTCTACCGGTTTTCGAAGTTTTCTACTCCTTGCGTGTCTGATGAAGGCTAATCCAGAAAAGCGCTTCACACGCAGTGAAATTTTGCTTTTGACGTACAGTGTATTACTCTATTTTATTGACCGGGCAGGTCACGGGTCAATTATTTCGGACTTCTTCGTTTAAATCCTACCCAATAGTCCGAGAAAATTAAGCTCCGCCCAACCTTGCGAATAAAATAGAGTAATATATCTATCAAAATCATTTCAATATGTGGATCGTTTCTTTCTGGTACATTTTCAATATTCTTTCGTTTTTAATTACAAAATAACCGAATCTCAATGTCCAAAAAGAAAAGACCCAACATGGAACACATACCCCCAAAAATGTAGATCACAATGGTCCTTGCTTGGATGAAATGGTTGGATAAACCAGATTTTATGGAGCGCCAAACCTCCCTCGTCTATTGTGATCTTAGGGAAAAACCCCTGTCATATATGGAGCATATCGGTTTTATGTCTAAAATAATTATTTGTCCTGTTATGTAAGAAGCAGAGGGGTACTTTGGGTCATTGTTAAACGTCCGAACTTGCAAAGACAAAACCGGTTAAGCTTTAAAAACGTAATAATTATAACTGTTATTTTCGATTTTAAGGTATACAAGGTACACCAACTTCACAATTATTGTTTATCTGTTTCAAATAGAGAAAAAAATAGCAATTTGACATTGTTTTGAAAAAGAAATGTTTATTTTTTTGTGTGAATAATATGCCTTGCTTTAGATAAAAACACAACAAAAGCAATACATGTATTAATCAGGAATTTTTACTTGATTGATATGGTAACCTCAGATGAAAGATTTCTTTACCTTTAAAAAAAACTAGGACGTTCTAAAACATAGTTATTTTATAGGAGAATATCATTTATGACATTTAACGACAACTCTGTCATATATGTATCATATCGGTTTTATTTCTGTTTATGTCCAATGCTATGTAAAAAAACAGAGGGGCAATTTTGGGTCATTGTCAAAAGTGCAAAGACAAAACCAGTAAACACAAACGATAAAAGCATGAAAAAAAACCAGACACCACAAAACCAACAATCAATTAAATATACGAACTCAGGTGAACTCAAGTTCTCTGGAAGGGTAAGCCGGAACTGCTTGTTGCGAAACACCCATCGCTTTGCTAACGGTTAAAACTGGTATGGGGGGAAAACTATGACCAGATTTGACATTTGTATTCATGTGAGATGTAGCAATACAATATTTGTCTATGAGCGTATGATAATGTCATTCAAACAATTTCTGAAAACAATTAAGGGGGAAACATAATCGTGTAAAAACATCAGAGTGCATTCCACTCCCATAATTAAAAATCTGGACATTTCATATAACAGTACCTTGATTAATTGTGATATTATTCTAAAAAAATGCTGCTGCTGTCAAAAAATCATACCTTTATAGAGAATGCTTTAACATTATTGTTCTTCTTGGCGCAGTCCATTGTAATTATATCTGTTTCTTTAACAGTTTTGGTATTTCTATTTTGGCAGGAAGCCTTACTCTTCCGGAGCACCTAAGTTCACTCTTGTCACGACTTGAGTTTGTGTTGTTGATTTCCGTTCGGTTGGTTTTGTGTTTTCTTGGTGATGTTTTTGTTTGTGTTAACTGGTTTCGTCGTTGCCCTTTCTGACTTTTGACACATGAATGCGCCATTGGTGCCTCTTTGCTTCTAGTTAACGCGAAAATATTACTTTGAAGAAAAAACTGAGGAAGTCGTAGAAAACACAATTTTGACCTTAATGTGTCTTGGCCTGCTGATTTTAGGATTAAAAACACTGTGTACAATTGTTCATATATTTCAAGGAATATTTCTATTTTTAAACGCTCGTTGGTATCCACTAGAACCAGTGAAGTTACCAATACTTCCTGAAAGCTAAAAGCCCAAAAGTCCACTTATAGAAATAGCATACCTATATCTTGGGAACAGTTCTAATATGAATAAATTTAATGTATACAAATATAACAAATAAGTGGATGTACAGGAAACGAAATTCTGTCTATCACAAACACTAGTAAAGCCAAAACTATCTTAAACGGGCATCATTTACTTGACCAGCCTTGTTTACACTGAACGTCTAAATTGTCCCCCGCCACAACACGACAGAGGGACCTAGAAATGGTCTTTGTCCGTCCATGCGTGAGTCCTTCATTCCGTCCGTCACAATTTTGTGAGCGCAAATCCTCTGAGACCGCTCAACGGATTTTGATGAAATTTAAAAGATTGTTTGTGATGATATGTAGTTGATTATATCGCACCGCCATTTAGATTCAACAAATTTTATAGGAGTTATGGGACTTTATAGACTAGGTCATTTTTCATTTTTTAATAGATTCATTTTAGGTCATAGGAACACTTTGCTAGTGCAGATTTTGATGAAATTTTGTAGGATTGTTTGTCATCATATGTAAGTAGTCATATCACAATGGCATTTTATTTTCAAATTCAGTTTTTAACTTAAATGCAGCGTCGGGGGACATTAGCTACGTGTAGCAATCTTGTTTTTCAGTAGCGTGAAGAGTTCAATTTCAGTTTCAGCAACATGAGCAATTAATCTTCCCGGTCGATTAGTTAAGTTTAAACATATTTATTTATCCTGGATTGGGAAACAAGCTTAATGCTTATGTAAATCCTTCTCCAGCTAGCAGTTTGCGAGTGTGGCCTTTGCAGAGGCCCCCATTGAGCCTACTCTTATCGAACTCTACAAAGGGGTCTTTAACGTGCATGGGGTATTGCTCTCCACATACACGGGACTACCTTTTTTCGTCCCTTCCGAAGGACTAGCATCGTTCCTTGAGACCATCCTTGCAAATGGTGTCAAGAGAGAGTCGGAAAATTGGTTCATGACATTTTCACCCCGGACGAGGATCGAACCACGAACCTTGATGTAAGTAGCCCGACGTGTTAACCACTACATCACCGGTCGATCCAGTATTGTTCAATGTATTAACTCTTGATTTTACTGGACAAGATCTTGAGTTTTCTTGATTTTGTCTCAAAGAAGAATAAACTGAATTTATACTGAAATTTTAAAAATACTGGACAATTTAAAAGTCCAGTAAAATATAGTAGTTGCCAACAAGGTTTTGTCCGTTTCAGTATAGAAAAATGTTCTCCTAGTGAAAGATAACTGAGTTCAAATTTTAATATCGAGCGCAATATATGACGACATATTTGAAAATTATAACTATAAAATGACGAAATATAATCCGACTTTATAATGTATTAAATAACTATTTGTATATCAAAGTTTCAGACTCATTCGAATGATAAGTGATTGTCAATTATTTTGTCATATGTAAAGAACTCATCAGACTATTTTGTCATAAAAAGGACAAATATGTCCTTATATAGATAGATAAATAGATGATTATTTTGTCATCTTATATGTGGTCCTACTGTGGAATAGCCACGTCGTCGACGCTGATGCATTTTTTCCCATGGGTCTTCATAGAATGAAGTTTTCAAATGAAATTGATTTTTTTATAAATAAGGTGTAGAAGACGAGAACATGAGTAGGAGTTTTTAAACTGAGTCATCTTGTTTAAAATAGGGTTTTTGACATTAAATAAATGAAGAAAAAATGACTTCATTGAATTGGTCAAAAATCAAGACCGATTCTTCATGTACTAGCTTGTATACTAGCAACTGATTGCTTAATACTTAAGTGGTTATCATTTTTGCAGTATTAAAGTTTTTCCTTGGTGAATAAAATTTGATTTTAAGAGCGTAAGTTTACGGTCAATTTGGGAAACAATTTTATTTCCATTGGTCTTTTTAGCAAGAAGTTTGAATCACAGAAAGTTTGAATTTTTAAACAAGGCGAAATCTGGTTTTAACTTTTAGTGATAGTGCAAATAGCATTTTGCCTTTTGTGAAATATCAACGAACAATCCATGTTCTGGTTTTTTTTCTTTATAAACATTTGAATTATTGCACGGTTATCGCAATTGGATGGAACATTAGCAACCTTCTTTCCTTTATGTTCATATTTCTCTTCTGAAAAGTATTGTAGTAAATTGAATGAACTGACATTTGTCAAATAACTTAACCGGGTCATCAGTGACGAAATTATTCCTCATGCGTCTTGTTAACATAGATTTATACTATAACAAATGACAAATTAATTGTTCGAAACGAAGTAGGATATAAAATGATAAAGAGAATATTGTTATTTTTAACTCATTAGTTTTAGTGGGCAATTGTGATAGAAAAAATAAGATGACAAATGCACTTCGTAACGCAACAATTCTAATGAAAGAATATATTTTCCTTTATCTGGCTGCTATTTTTGACGTAATCCCCACTTTTTCTATGACATTTTCTGAATGATATTGTTAAAATTTAGTTATGAAATGTAATACCTTATTTGATTTTGAGTACTTTTCATTCAATACTTCTGATTTTTAGCCTTGCAATGTTTTGATTCAAATGATGCTGGTCAGAGGTAACTTCTTGAAATATGGTTAGTTACACGGCATTACCAAATTAACCGTTTTATACCCGTTTTAGTATTTGAATTTCTTTAACTGTTGCTAGATATATGTATGTCGTCGGCAGTAAAACGAATGTGTTACTACAAGAACAATTGAAACGCTAAATTCTAAGCTTTCTGGATAGCTAGTCATAATATAGACATCATGACCACAATCCAGTGGTCTTTGGGGGAAATGTAATTATTCTTAATACGTGATGATGACACTGCTACAGACGGACCATCAGATTCCTTTTAGGTGACTGAATGGCCGACCTTGCCTATCCTTGCATTTTCCAATGGCTGCGATTTTTTTATCCCATTAACTTCTTTCATACAATTGTATTAACCCCTCTGATATAACTGATCCCGAGCGGCCAAGTAGTATAAAAAGAACTATATGAACTATTAAAATAGCTCAGTGAATTAGTTTGCAGGAAGACAGGAAGAGAAAGCAGTTCTTGAGGTTTGCAACATAACCCTATTTTAGCCAACAATCAAATTTGTGCGATGAACATCCCACAAAAATTCCGACATTTATCTGGAACATAATTGTTCTTGTTTACCAGTGCATTATTAATTGTGCTTAGTTACAAAATTGACCTTTACACCGATAAGTAAAACAACTTTCATTGTTTTCAAATTTGTGCCATTCTTCTCGATAGAAGTTATTAAGAAAATATTCATATAGCATGACTGATAAAGAAGGACAGTAAAATGATATCGAAAGCTGTTTATATCCTGTTTACAATTCAATCGAAAATGCCATTAATCTATACATGTAATTTAACTTGGTTTAAGTACTAGTGTTACCTTTAAACAGTTCCGCTAAAAATAATACACTTGTAGATTCAAAATGTCCTGAACATGCCATTTAAAAACCATTTATACAAAATATACCATAGCGAAAAACTGGTAAGCCTTTCAGTCAGTGTTACGAAAAAAATGCATTGCAGTTAATTCAGTCGCGTTATTAAGGCAATACAATAGTAAAGAATCGGTAAATATTCTTTTTTTTCAAATTTCACAGGATAGACTTCTTTATTTTGTCAACCCATCAATTTTGGTTAGTTCTTAGAAATAAAGGTATTAAATCATGGGGTCACCGTTCAATTTCTTAAATCAAATTCGAGAAACTGAATTTTCCATACACATTTCAAACAAATTATCTCCCTTGAAAAAAAGTACGGGAAATGTTATAAAATGAATATAACAGGTAGGTTCGTTTCGACTTATTTTTTCTCTCATGATTCATCAATGTTACAATTTTCATACAGTTAAATAGCAATGATTTTGCCTCTGCATAAATTTTGTAACATGCTCAGAATAGATGTTCAGTGTTATACCACTATACAACCTTAAGATGATAAGGCTTAAAAAAATTCGAAAGGGCTGCAAGGTATATAGTCTTTAAATAACTGAACATTTAACACGTCACCAGAATTTTGTTCTAATATGTCTAGTTTTCATGGTCTTAAGAGCCATTCCAGGGATTAATTCCATACTTGAACATGGTATATTCCACAAAATAAACGCTATGGCTACAATAGCAACGGAAGTCAATAAATATGAACTGGTGTTAATCTTTTTATTAACATACCAAAATAATTTGTAAAATGAAAATCATCAAAATTTTGGATCCACCTTGAAGGAAGCAAAGAGGCATCAATGGGACATTCGAGTGTCAAAAGTCCAAAAAGGCAACGACAAAACCGATAAAACACGAACAAGAACAGCACGAAGAGACACAAAACACAAAATCAACCGAACGGAAATCAACAACGCGAATTGATATTGGGTTTTGAATGTACTAGTGTTAATTAAGATAAAATTTTAAATATCTAAATTCCTTTCTTTTTTGTAACTTTTAAACATGCTATACAAATATGATGGTAACGCATTAAAAAGTTTCCATTATACCACGCATTTTCTTATTTTGCAGAACACACTACCGAAAATGTATTTTTGACTATATCATTTGTCTGAACTTGTGACTATGTCTTCTATGTAACGACCAAAATATATTTTCTTGATTATCCCTGCTTCCTTTGTTTTTGTCGAAAGACCATTGCTTCGTGTTGTGCGTGACTATCTGTCTAACATTTTTATTGACTGCGGGAATGACATCCCTAAATAGTTGAATGACTTCAATAGAATCTTTACTATCTTCCGGGATTTATTGTTTGTCTAACTTTGTCTAGATTGAAAGTTCATTTTATACAGTTCAATAATGACCACAATATTCCAGACTTTTCTTCGACATTTCTTTGATGTATTATTCAAACAATAGCCACACCTGGGAATACGAAAAGTAATTAGCAAAGGACAAAATATCGGTCATAACGTTGATAGATAGAAAATATCGATTTGAATTTCCTTGTTTTATATGAATGAAGCATACAAATATAAGTTTGGGAAGTCTTTAACAGTATCAGTAGACAAAAAGAATTCAATAATTTAATCCCAAAAAAATTGAAGTCGTTCACGTCACATATATAAACCAAAATAAATTGAAAAAAACCAACAAATCTAGTCAAAAGAACGGAAGCTCTGGTATAATGATATGAAAGAAGCAGATGTACAAAGTTTGCATTCCAACTTCAAACGTCCAAGAGGGCAAAGCAAAAACCATTACACAAACAAACAACACGATAAACAACACAGTTAACACAAAAGCAACCAAAGAGTTATCATTAACACAAACTAGAGGCGAAACGAGAATGAACTCAGCTGTCCTGATTTCTTGGATGAATACAAAAATTGAGAGAAAAAAACCTGCATTTGCTATTTTGCCGCTGCTGGTGGACTAGAGGTCCCCGAGGGTAATCACAAGCCTGGTCGTCAGACTTGTCTGACACGATTTACCATAATATTTCTAATATTTTTGTTGCTGAAATTTCCGATTTTTAAATTCTAAATTGTTTAAAACACCAGGTTTCTTTCCTTGTAATGCACATGGTCGATATCCTCGGTGCTGGATTTGGCTTCCTTGTTCGAACGTTTTGGTTTTGAGTACTTTTCGTTTTCAACAGTTTGGATTTGACCTTCCAATGTTTTGATTTAAATGCTACTGATGAGAGGTTACTCCTTGAAATATCGATATATAGCATATCCAAATTAACCGTTTATACCCGCGTTTTGGTATTTGTAATTCTGTGCCCGACCTGACACTATATCGGGATAATCATTTTATGTCCCACAAGCTATGAGCTGGAATAGCAAAGGAGTCAAAAAGTTTCTCTCGTCTTACTACTGTTATTTTTAGACTTCAATAACCGACAGGAAAAAGTATAATCAAGGGCAAACTACCTTGTAATTCCTTAGAGAGAAAGGGAACGCGATAGACAAGTGGAAATAGATCCGTACTGTAATTATTACTATGTAGAAAGGAAACAGTCTAGCCATATCATTTCCACTAAATTTGTCTCTATCAACGTCGTCTATATCATTTGGTGCTATTTACATTTGACTTGTGAACTTTATGAAATTTGACGCTCTCTGTGTTTTGCAAGAGCACACAGGTTCATAGTTCATAAAGAGTCGTTTCATATGATTAATTCTATTGTTGTTCAATGTATGTAACGTTACATTTCGTTGGAAATTGGTATTTAAGGAAGAGGAAATATTTTACTATAAAATTGCACATTTTAATTAAAAAAATAACATAATAATAAGTGATAGAGATAAGTTTAAGGGAACTTATGTTTGCAAAACATAAAAGTCAATCTCAGACTTTCCAAAATTATTCAGACTAAAATCAGTTTTTGAGTGAGTTGCAAGGTTAACATACCTATGAATTCCTCTTAAATAATGTTTCTTTTTTTCTTTAAACTGTTTTGTGTTTGAAGTTAGCACTTTGATATATTGTGGCTACAAATTAAACAAAATTCATTTTTGTTATAACGGTCAAATAAAACACCAATCTGCAAAACTGATTCTGAATGTCAAGATTCTTGTTCTGAAAAGATCCCTTAGAGAACCACATAGGCAATTTATTTACACCTTCCAACATAACTTTTTTCAAATGGTCTTCAAAATCTAGGATACCCTAATTTCCTACCTTATCCTCATATTTCATCTAAATATATGTTCATTTTATCACTCTTTCACGTTTATTGCCCTGGTATAACATAGAATATGAATTTTGAAGGCTCTTTAAACACAAAACTCTAAATCATATCAATAGAATAACGCAATATAACCTTACGCCATGGTATCAAAAAGATCTAGGAAATAGATTTTACATGGATAAAATATATGCAGTACGTTATGGTTTTGACCGTATTGAAATTTATAGCTTAGAAGGTTTCAACATCATTATATGTCAAAATGACAGATAAATGTCGAAGTATACTCCTTGAAATATCGATATATAGCATATCCAAATTAATCGTTCATACCCGCGTTTTGGTATTTGTAATATTACAATATAAGGTACCAAAACTGACTATTTTTACTTAGTTAACATTAACATTTTTGCGGGTTTCTCACTTTCTCACTCATTACACAAAAGAATTTTCAATACATCCCGATTTACATAAATGAATAAGGAAATTTTGACGAAATCATTGCATGTGTTTGGTTATATAAAACAAGTATACTGTGACACAAATGTTAGTGCCTTTGGCTGACTGGAAACTGGAGCCATGAAGCATTGAAAATGTAAATATATCTCACCTCACAGAGAATACTATATAATTTCATGGCCTCTCATATAACATAGTCAATGTCAAAACCCGTCTCGTCACAAAACTTTTATCGTTGTCTTAAATTACTAAATTAAATCTGAGCCATTAATTTAACATTGCAGTCGTCTTCGATGCTACTCTGTCTGTTGGACACTAAAATAACATAATTCTTATTTTTATGTTGTTTCTTTAAATATATTTGTATTCATTTAGACACTTTATATTGTATGAAAGCATTTTGAGATGTCTTATTACTGTTAATCGTTTCAAATATTCAATCCGTGGGTTGCTCTAGACCTATATGCTTGACAATACTGTTGTCTTGATTTAAGAACGTATTATTGTGACCATTACAATATGAATTTAAAAACATATAACTTAAAAAAAAGAAATTAGAAGCTGTAGTCATGATAGTAATTATATTTCAATATTGATTTGTGATAATTTTTTGTTGTAAATTATCAGCTCATTAGCCCAGGTTTGCAACAATCGTGTCGTGTTTGTGTTACTTCTGGACAAAAAGATCGCTCAGAACTTTTCAATGACTAAATCAAGTAATGATCACTGCATTTTATATATTTTTTCTTTGTATCATTGCCTTATTTTGTTTATTTCTTGAACAATTGAGATTGAACTTATCTCCTTGACAACTTTGTCTTATCTGTGTAGTGTAGACTTAAGTCAAATATAAACATTGAAATCAACTGGTAACAATGCTAGAATTATTATTTCCGTGATTATATAATATTATAATAATTTCATATGGAATTTTCTGTTGTGTTGTTTCGGTTAAATTAACTATTTCCTTAATTGACAAATACTAGTACATTACATAATCAGTCAGTTTAAAACTCGGATAATATATTTTCGCTTAAATTTGATGAATATGATTATGTTAATAGATGAGATTGTAAATTCCTATGAACATGGTAGGTCTTCACCTATTACATAATTTGTATTTTAAGGGTGTCAATGGAACAAAGATCTGGGGAAAAACAGAAGAGACGCAATTCATCAAAAGGCAATGTCTTATTCAACCCTTATAAATGCGAAGTTTCGTAATATCAATATCCGACTATTTTTCTAAGAACGTAAACTGCAATAGTTAACATTAATGCTATCTGAAAAGACGTTACGAAACAATTTACGCACTAGATTAGAAAAAAAACAGTAAATGTTAGCAAAAAGGCAAAGCCAACAGAGAACAACAAGGCTTTACCGATATCAAGACTTTAAAGCATTACTTAAGAAGGAATCTAGATCAGCTTGCACCCAAATATAATGAGAATATGTTAAGCAGAGCACAGATTTTAGCTGTTCATCAAGAGCAGAAAAATGAGATCTTAATATGAAAATCTCACATTGAAAGACAAAGATTGATTAATACACTGTGACACACCAACGAAAACCAGACAATTTCTGTATGTTTTAACATGAAACACCTCACCTGTAACAGAGGACAATGAAGATTAACTTATACATTGTTTTATGAACTTTACATAGTTACATTAGTTTAGTCATTTATCCTAAATATTTTGTTATCCTGGCTTTATCTTTGACCGTAGTCGGTCAATTTATTCATGTCTCTATATCTAGAGAGGGATTGCAAATACTGGTAACTGATTGATAGTCCTTGAAAGATGTTGAGACAGTTGTTCATATAGATAATTAATTATTAGTATGTGTCACCTTTTTGCACTGATGACAAAAATCTTAATGAATTTTATGTTCAATGAAGTAAATTTTGATAATAAGCTATTGATGATCAAAGGATGACAGATAAAATAGAATGACGTATGTTTATATTTCAGAACCACTGATTACTTGGTATTTTTAAATGTCAATGTAAACTAAATAATACATGGCTAAATCTACATCGCATGCTGTATTTACCCGTCGAAGGTTAAAACAGCAAGCAATACAGATTTTGCCACGTAATGTTCATTATATCATATATTTACATCTTGTAATTACCTTTGTGTGTTTTTGTGATAGAAGCGATATAGCCTGAGGTCATGCGGTATAGGAATTGTGATATAGGTAAGGTGTTTTATTTAAAAAGTCTGCATATTTTATATGTGTCTGTCCTAAGCCAGGAATCTTTGACAAGCTTTTGTCTGTACTTGCCTTTTAATGTTTTCTGCTCCTTGTTTAAGAAGTGGGTCTACCTGTGACTATTTCAGAACTGGATTTCAATTATATGCATTTTATTTAGACCATGGGCCGATTGCAGAACGGTGAGCAGTGCCTGCTGGCGATTGTCCATTTTGGTTTTCTAAATTACCGCTTGTTTTGTGAGTTGTGTCGCGTATACTTATTCCACATCTCATTATTAAAAAAAACGTTGAAATAAAAATAATAGAGTTGTACCCACCGGTAAGGCGTTTCCATCATTTGTTCAGTGCTATTGACCTTGTGTGGTTCTATATTTTTAAACGTATATATAAATTTCCGATGCTCATTAAAAAGGCAGGGCCTTATCTTCAGTTAACATGCGAAAAATGACTAAACCTTTTTTGTGTCGGACGTGACACCCAATCTGTGTACTTTAGTATAAAAAATTGGTATAAAATATAGAATGTTGATCACTGTCTCATAAATTTACAATATTTGAACCAAGTCAGGACAAGCTTTCTATGTTAAATTCCGTCCGCTCCAGCTTATGGAGTTTACGTATCTCAATTGATTCGTTACTCCAGAGCATGCGGGACTTACATCGATTTCCTTAGCAGAGCGACACGTCTGACACAAAAATTGCTCACACAGGGTTATGTTGCTCCTCGGTTGCTGTCTTCACTCATGAAATTTTACGAAAGACATCATGCACCTGAGTTCACTCTTGTTTCGACTGGAGTTCGCGTTGTTGAATGATATTCAGTTATTTTGTGTTTCCATGTTTTACATTTTGTCTGTTTTGTCCCGTTCTTGTTTGTGTTTATTGGTTTTGTCTCTGCCCTTTTGGACTTTTGACATTCGGGTACCCCATTGGTACCTCTGCTTTTTAAAGACATATGATAATCCCTTAATGCGTTTTTCTTAAAAATAAAATTGATACAATGTTTTGGTATTCCTATGTTACACTGTTGTCCGTATAAACTGAAAATTTCCCCTCGACATATTGCTTTGATAATCTGTACATTTATATACAAGACAATGTTAACTTTGTTAATAGCATTATGCAGTTTGATTAAAATTCAGAAAACAAATACGTTTTCTTACATTAGAAAGTGGGCTTATTTTCTGCCAAAGTTTCACAATGTATTTTAATGTGGATTTCAAGAAACCATAAAAAGTCGAAACGCATATATAAAAAAACAAACAAACAAACATCAGTGCTGCTGATGATGACTAATTTTCCGAAATGGCCATACAGCTTATAAAAAATAGTTGCAGCTTGGGTAAACAAATATGTTGTGGTTTCATGTTCTTTTACTCCATATCCTTTCATAAATTATATAAAAAGTATTTCTCATTTAGTTACACCAATAAAGAAACATTTTGTGCAAACAAATATATATCAATTAATTTACGAATACATTTTTCAAATATTAAGCCACGAAACAATTATTCATGTTAATTCTGGGTGCAGAAACAAACCTTGAAGCCTTATATTAATCCATCTCCCGGCTTAAACATTTATTTAATGAAAAAATAAACACAAAAAGTTATCCTGATTGCAATGTAAAATTTCAAAATTCTACATTTGGCAACTCCTAGCGTCTCGCACATTTGACAGGATGGTGTGGCATGAAAAACTGTATGTCCTAGGCGACTTTCAGACCTAATGAGTTTATACTTTCTGTTTGGGACTAGGTCGATATGAAAACTTACAAAATCTGCCAAAGTCAAAAATTTTTGTCATACCCATGAAGATGTGTACAATTTAACAATGGAATGAGAAATTATTAGCACAGGAGTTGCAAACTTAAATATTTTATATCTTTTTAAGCAATCCAGATTTCTAAATAATTCTTAACTATTTTTTATAAGTTTTCGCAAATGCATGTTTTATCATCATTTAACACCCAATTCATTATAATAAAGTCAGTAAAGGTGTGTAAATTTCATGATTGTTTTCAGTAATTTCACGTAATTAATTGAAAATGTAGGAATTTCACGTAATTACTGAATGGGCTAGTAATTACATGAAATTCATAAAAAGTTATAAAATTCATGAAATTCCTAATGACCGCATTTACTGTAACATATACATAAGCTGCGAATTTGAGACACACATCTATTCGCTCCCACAGAGGGATTCGAACCCATATTTTTGTCACATCAATGGCAACATCACCTGCACTAAGTCCAGCGACTTAGACCACTCGGCAGT
>OZ020307.1:55781410-56003926 GCA_963971305.1 Arcuatula senhousia | reverse complement strand
TTATGGTATTAATGATATACTCATCATAATATGATAAGAAACATTTGTCTAGATTAGTAAAGCGACAGATGGATCATAGGGTGCCCTTTCTGTTTCCAAAAAATCCCAATTAGCTGCCCACGTTAAGATTATGATCGCTAAATCAAATGAAAATGAGCCTAAACTTTTCACAGTGCATATGTACCTTGCCCGGGAAATCAAATATTTCTACTTAGCAATATTAAATGATAAAACAACAAAAGTGCATGAATATCAAACTTTATTCGCAAAAATGCGATATTTTTGTCAGTTTTCAGACAAATCAAAAGAAACATATAGCGTGTTACTGCATTTACTGGAGTTTCATTTATAAATAGACATAACTACTTGGGAGTCCACATTCTTATTTTTCATCAATGCAACTGCTATTTGTGCTCTGTTTGCTTCCCATATTAAATTTTGACTTCCGGAGTTTAAACCATTATTTGTTATTTCAAAAATGTATTTAGAAATGAAAGTAATACATATTGTGCAATAATTGAGATTTTCAATGTTTATACCACTTTCGATTTTTGTTTCATTGATATTGCGTAATAGTTGATTATGTGGTTATATGTCCTAATCAATAATGGTAATTTAATTATGTAGTTCTGCAACCGTTGTAAACAAAGTTGCACCTTAATAATGATTTTTTCTTACAACATTGACAACAACACAAACTCTTATGTATCTTATTTTGTTGTCAAATATATGAAACATATACCTTTATAAAAAAGGTAAAAAGTAAGAATATCAACTACCAATTGCCAATCCTAATTATTTTGTGGTAAAAGTTTGATATGAAATTAGCTAGGCTTCTTACTAACATATACAATAAATTTTGACAAGAAACTGCGATTATATCTAAAAAAATGCTCCTTTAAAGCAATACAATTGGTATTCGTTAGTTTTAGGGTCATTTTTTTTATAAAAGGTGGTGTATCTCATACACAACTGCAAAGTACAACTCTAACGAAAACGACAAAGATCAAGCTAAAAGATGGAGAACACTTGTTCCAAACATTAAATAATCAAAGGACTGAGGTCGACATAACAGTTATGCAGTACATTTATTGTGTTAAATCTGAGCTGACACATGACCAGTCTTTCTAACTTTTTTTTTATTTTGGAAACGGCATATCCCATGGGATATCTAAAAGTATAAAGGAAAATTACTATCAGTAAAGCCAAAAATATCTTAAACGGACAAAATATACTTGAAGAGTAATTGATATAATATAAAATGGATATGGTGAGCTGCAAAGTTAGAAAGGGGTGTCCATGTGCCAACAGTGATGAAAATCATTTTTTTAAAGCCGTTGACACCGGAAAATCCAGCATGGGGTTGAGCTGGAATCGAACCAATACTCTGTCATCTATGGCAACTTCGCCTGCACTGTGTCCAGCGCCATAGACCACTAGACCACCTAGGCTAGATAAAAATCTAGCTTTCGGTTGCCTAGTTAAGCCTCCTCGTAGACAATCTAAGGTTGTAACACTGTACACGATAAACAGTAGGTGGGTAGGGAGAGAATAACATTTCCGTACTTTTTTCAAGGGAGATAATTTGTTTGAAATGTGTAGGGAAATTCAGTTTTTCCATTCTAATTTCAGAAAATGAACGGTGACCCCATGAATTTATACCTTAATTTCAAAGAACTAACCAAAATTGGTGTTTTTACAAAATATAACAAAAATCTATCACGTGAAATTTGAAAAAAAATATATATAAAATATTTCCCCCTATATAATCTATATAAAAATAGGCATATTTCAACTGTTTATTATTAATTTTCTACAAAAATAAAGCACGGTGAGCTATACTTTTTATTTTATTTTTCAAACATATGCACTTAGATACTTCTGATGACAAAATTTCAGAAAATTCTATCCAACCCTTTTTACTATTGTACTACCTTAATTGACTAATTAGCGAAAAAAATGCTTGGTTTTAAAAATTTGATATCACCGAATATGTCTTTGTGAAAGATATATATTGTGCATTGTCGCATCTGCACCACTATTATAACTGGTTTTTTATCTAGATATTTGCAACAAAGTGTTTGCCTTAGCTTTCCATTGGTACCAGTAAAAGTAGTCGAGGATTAAGACAATATATCCCCGATAAACATCAACAGGGATGGTCGTTAAACGTCTCTGACACAGGTTTTTTTTCTAAATGAAATTATTTCAACATTTCTAATTCTAAGCATTAAAAAGGATAAAAGTAAACTTTTCTTCTCCTGCAAAGAGAAAAAAAAACCTTATTTATAATTTTAAAATGTCCCTTTCTTATTCCTAGACATTCTCTTTGGTAACTATTCATTGAATTTCATAGATTACAATTATATTGAAATACTACTAATACTAATTGTAATATCAACCCTACTTATTTTGTACCACTTTTACGTAATTGTCTAAGTATTTTATCAGATTGCATAATTGTGATGTCTTTAGGTTCATATGATTTCAAGTCGTAAATGTGATTGTGATCAATAAATTCTATCGTTCGTCGACCGTTGGTATAAGTAGGATGCACTTAAACATGAAACATATACAACTCAATCGTCCCTATATGAAGACTATTCAATTTTCACATTACTAGAGACTTTTAAACTTTACTTGAAATATCAATTCATGGTTCAATACTTTGTAATTTTGGTTGATTTTTTAATTTATATAAATCACCCCCAACTTTGAAATATCTATAATAAATAGTCGGGGACCACTGTAATACATTGGTAAGCAGAAGATACCTTTTTACCAAAATATGCTACACAAAGAAGAAAATGAGATGTGGAATAAGTGTACGCGACACAACCTACAATATAAACGTACATTTGAAACATCCAAAATGGAAACCAGCCAGCAGCCTACAATATGATAACATTATTTGCCCAAATATAAAGTTGTCAACAGGTTTTTACCTAATAAATATTGGGTTGAATTTTTGGAGTTGTTTTTAAATGTCCCTTTTCAGGTAAAATTCTGTAAGAAATTCTTTATCAAATTTTACCTGCAAAATTACGAAATATGCATCAAAAATAATTCTTCCCCAATTTTAGCATGTTTGTTCTTCTTGAAGTCTATTGAAAATTAAAGAGAGAGTGAAAATTAGAAGATGAAAACATACACATTAAGTTATCATTGAAATTGAAACTTTATTGACCTCTTTAGTATATATTTATTTGAGTTACAATGTATGCTTTCTTCAAATGGGGATTGAATATGGCTTTTACTGTACACTAAATTTGTTCTTGTTTTTAATCGTCATCTTTCGTAGTTAATTCTTTCTTGATATTGCAAGTCTAAGTGTACTTTCGTTTAGTGTTTAAAATGTAATAATAAATCGGATTTTGAAGTAAATGTTGAAGTGAATCAAGTTGGTATGGTATTAATTGAATATTCATCAAATATGACCAGAAACATTCGTTTGGATTAGTTTAGTGACAGATAGATCAATGCCTTGTTTTATTTCTGAAAGGTAAATAGCAGCCAACGAAAACAGTGAATATTGTCCGATAAAGTGAAAACAAATTATGCCTCATAACTTAAATAGTACGATCAAAGTTTAATTTCAAAGTATTTTGTAAAAACTCAAAAAAGAAGACTACATGTGTAATTATAGTAATTATTGTCTTTTATATTCTTAGTCTAATTTTCATGTTAGTGAAATACCTTTTAGCCAGTTGAAAAAAATGACTTCTGAAGTAGAGAATTCTTTTTTCTAATAATCAAATCTCAAAATAATGAGCACTTTAGAATAGTCAACGATTTTTAGAATATTCAAATTGGTTATCGTAAGGCACATTTTCAATCCTAAATATTGATGCACGTTATATACCACTAAAACGATTTGACACACAATTTATTCAAGAAAAGAAATACACTGCGAGACTGAGTCAAAGTCTGATACTGAAGCCTTTATTTTCTGATAAATCAACTTTTCATCTAGCAGAAAACCGATATCATCCTTCCTATTCACGGTCAGGTAGATACGAAGAATCATTGTAACCTTTTTATGCCGTAATTTTGACGTTTATTAGTTAACATTTTCAAAGACTTGGTACAAATATTTGCGTTTACCTACAATTAATTTCTAACTTTGCCTTGACGCAAGCATCGCTAGTTAGTTTCAATTTAATAAACTTGTTTTTATGGTCTTACATATCAGGCTCGTCTACCAGGCTTGACTGATACTTGCTGAAATAAATTTCATATAAAAATCAAAATACCATATATTCCTTTTATCCTTCAAAGCGGAAACTCTGTGACCATTTGAGATTGGATTTGTTTTATCGATCTCAAACCTTAGGCTTCGTGACTCAGACATGTCAGAGCATGATTACATGTTGTTAAGGTCTGTTTGAAAAATAAGAGACATAAATGTCCAGGGTGTATGTATATGTTAACAGTTCTACACTATAAAGAACGATAAAATTATTCAGAAGTAAATTTGGCAAGGGAGTATTCAAGGAAGGAAGTATGATAAGGTCGGACATTAACTTACTGAAAAGTTCTCTTACCGAATATTTTAAACGTGTGCCTTACGTCGCTTTTTCAACAAGGTGCACCACTATATATGGTTTGTGATCAAGTTTGTCCGTATAGTGGCACGACTATTCCAACCCTGAAGATGACAAGTTTACGGTATAAGAACTTATGATACTTGTTTTTTTCCTATGCATATTATTTTCCCAATTAAACTGCTAATCGTTGATATCATTACAATTGTCTTAAGAAATAAGACGGAAGTCTCTTTAAGTCCTTTTCAGCTTGAAAGAGTGCAACATGGTAGTTCGTTAGAAGCTTTATTCATTTAACCTATTTACCAACAAGATTTTTTTCTTGGGATTTATATCGTTTTATCTAACACAATAATCCGTCTTGGTGACTCGGTGTATGAGAACATCTAATTGAAGATTGAATTATATACGAGACAAGAATGGTATTAAGGATTGTTTATTTAATGTATGGCTTTCAACAGCTCCTAAAACGAAAAAAAAATATTAACAATATTTAGGAAATAAATACAGATTTGGTGTTATAAATCTCACAGGATATTGAAAATACATTTTCATGTAGACAAAATGCAAAATACATAGACAAATGAAAGTCAAAACTTTTAACGGGTTACCCTAATCAGGAAGGAAAAAACTATGAATTGTGTTTACTATTTTTAGATTTAAAAGAAAGGATGTCCCATAATTATTTTTTGTTTTCTCATATCTATTTTCATCAGGTTTATGGTAAAGATTTAAGATGTTTTATGTAAATGCCTAAAATATTACAAACCTTTTGGAGAAAGATTTTTGTATATGTGCCGCACTTTATAAGGACGAATGAAGTATAGTAGAACTTAGATATGGACTCACCATACATTATTGACACATTTTAAAGTTAGATATAGCGTAGTTTGTTTTTGGTACATTTTTTTTAAAGTATATTGAATAGAACAAAATATCACTATTATACCTCTTCACTGACATGTTAGGAAATCTTTCAGGAAAATTATCATCAATGATGACTGTGATTAAATGCCACATGAAAGGGTTCTTGTGATATTAATTTAAAATCGAATATGCTAAAAAACGGAAATTACAGAAAGAAGCAAAGGTGTACCAAAGGGTTATCAGTATCATAAAACCGTAAAGACAAAGACAAAGCCGGCAGACAAAAAATCACAACAAAACAAACCACATAACAACATAAAACACACACACACATAACAACAAAACTGCATTCAGCAACGCGACCCCAAGTCGAAATGAGAGTGAACTCAGGTACTCCGGAAGAGTCAGTAGTTCCTGCTTGCTATAGCACACCCGTCACGTTGCCAAAGATCGATTAAGTGTTGGTCAAATCCGGAAAGGATGACATTACAAAACTCTATGTCAAACCAACACCTGTGCTCATCTGAGAGATAGAAATCCCGTATATGTATACAAGCACATGATGTCGTCCGTAAAAGTTCTTGAGTGATGACAACAACCCGGGAGCAACGTACCCCTGTGTTAACAATTTGCTTGTGAGCCGGAATTACGAATCAATTGTGATACGTAAACTCCATATGCTGAAGCGGACAGAATGTTGCTACAATGAAAGGGAAATTTAACTATTGGAAAGTTGAAGTCATCACGTTTGTCATACCTTACAATAACAGAAAAACTCATGAAAATAATGAAAAGAAATAATAAGAATTCTTTATATCTACATGTAGCTTCTATTCCATTCAATCTAGACCATCCTTATATTGGATTTCCTACATTACATAAAAATCACTACAACCAGCGTAGGGACATTCAAATGTACCACTCTGTTTCAATCAAATGTGAATCCCGAAGAACTCGAAAGAACTGTTGGGATTCTAAATTCTAAATCAGTTGCATCTTGTAACATCATCAAAACTTTCGATTAGTCCACACTTAACACTTCAAATTCACATGAACAACTGAAATCGGGATCGACACAACTGATTAAACACAACTTTTTCAAAAAGAATGGAAAACGCAAGTACAAATATCGATGATACAAGGACTTACTTTGTCATCAAGAGTCTAAGAAATAGAACAAATTTACAGAAAACCAAATAATGGACATGCTTAACTTTCTCCTTGACAGCATATCTTTTCGGTTTGGTGGACGTGTTTTTTTTTCAGCAAATTATAGGAATTCCAATGGGCACTAGCTCGCTGATTTGTTTCCTCGTATGAATCAGACTTCTTACAATCACTTCTAGACAAACAGATCGTAAAGATCCCTCTTTAATTCTACTTTCCGTTATATTGATGATGTCCTTTCACTGAACTTCTCGATCTGGTGACTTTATCCATCTTACATATCATCGGGAACTTGAGATAAAGTACACTATGGATCCTGGGTAATTTCGTCATATTTAGATCTACATTTTTAAATAGACTTTCAAATAGAACTTTCAACAAAGCTCTATGACAAAAACGATGACTTCAACTTTCCATCGTCAATTTCCTCTTCTTGTGTAGCTAAATGTATGTCTCCAATAGCTTTGAAATAAAAGACCGGTATTAACATGTAAATTCCATATTGATTGAATGATGCTACACGATAAGGAAACGTTGACAAATTGAAAGATGAAGTCATCACGTTTGTCATAGGACTTTGTTGAAAATCTTCCTTGTGTGTATATTTCGAGGTATACATAGAATTTAGTCTGAAGCAGACTTCATAGAAAGTGATGAGTGACCTTTATATGACAAATATCAGATTCTTTCCACCATGCTTTCTAAAAATGCCTACTTGTACGATCAAAAAATTGTGTTGACTGCACGTTTTAAAGGCATATGTAATACAACTAAAAAAGAATTAAAAGTTTTGATCTTTTGATAAAAACAGACGTATTAATTCAAACAGTTATGTAGACATAACAGAAAAAGATACGAGAAGCGAACAAGGTTGTATAAATAACTTTTCAATGAAATAAGTAGGTTGGTTAAACCACACATAAAAGGTAAAAATATCAAATATAAAACTAATATAAATTAATAAAGAATACATCTAAAATCTAAAAAGCCCAAATTTTCGGCTTTCAGCCTTCGTCGGGGGCAGAGCAAAGAAAAAAATCACGACCGCCACGGTCTGAGGACAACCAACAAGTGAATATAGTAACCTTTCGGCATCAATGTCAAAAATCAAATCATTTCTTAGTAATTTACTTAATTTGATTCTTTGGGTATGATTTGGCCTATTGTTATATTGCTCAGTTCAGGATTTGGGTGATGATGACGTGGTTGTTTTTATCGAGTGAACACTTTTTACTATATTCACTTGTTGGTTGTCCTCAGACCGTGGCGGTTGTGATTTTTTTCTTTGCTCTGCCCCCGACGAAGGCTGAAAGCCGAAAATTTGGGCTTTTTAGATTTTAGATGTATTCTTTATTAATTTATAGTAGTTTTATATTTGATATTTTTACCTTTTATGTGTGGTTTAAACAACCTACTTATTTTATTGTCTCCATTTTAACTTGCCACACCACAACATTTATTAATCTAAATAACTTTTCAACTTTTGATTCAATGCTGAAACGTACAATACGCATTTTTTCGTGGCAATAATATTATATCATGATTAACACTTATTCGTCAAATGACCTTAAGTAATGAAGACCTTTATTTTCGTTATCTTACATAAAAGACATTAAATGTGTCTGTCCGGTAGAATTATCATCCATTGCAATCTAAAACACCCCATGTGGACACCATTTAAGTATAGGTTGAAAAACTATTAACTTCCTGATCACGAAACATTTTATCGTCTATAATCTTAAGTGGTTCAATCATCATAAAGCTCACTAGAAATTGTTCAAAATATATCGATATATGGCTTTATTTCCATACTATCCTAGATTTTTTTCGTCAAGTTTCTTACGCTTTGCATCCATTTGCTATCAATAGTCCCTTCCTATTACAATATTGTCAGATCGCCACGATATGTATTAATTTGTACTTTCGATATTTATCTACGTGTATTATAAAAACGGCACAAATCTGCTGAGATCATTTTGAATATAGCTATACCATACGCTTTTTTTTTATACTCACAAGGAGTTAGTGATCTGACATATCAATACACGTTTGTCCAGAGATTTATTCGTAGAAGCAAAGGTGAAAGATAAAGGTTAATCAAACATCTTTATTCTGAAAAGATGAAGACAAAGCAAAAACAAAATCATCACAACGACACAAACCACACATCAGAGAAAAAACACATATAGCAACTAAACCGCTAAAATTTGCTACGTTACTCAAGTCGAAACAAAGGGAAATCAGGTCCTTCGGAAGAGTAAGCAGTTCCAGCTTGCTATAGCACATCCATCACAATCCCAAAAATCGATTTAGTGTTGGTCCAATCCAGACAGATGACATTACAAGAGCTTATAAAAGGGAGTCATAGTTTGAAGTAAGTATTATTTGCATTACAAAATAACAAAAATCTGAAAAATATGTGTCCGAAGAAAAGACCGTTTCAATCAATCTATCATTTTGATAAATAAATACTTAAAATGAAAATTACAACAAAGTTCCAGAAAATAAATGCTGCTACGCCTGACGTGCGTTTCGTCTATTTAAGACTCATCAGGTGCTTTTTATCCAAAATATTGAAAAAGTAAAACGCTGTATCCAAAATATGAAATGCATATGAACAATAAAAAAACAAAAGTACCGAATATGAAAACCAATTTTTGACTAAGATCAACCTATGTCTGGGTAATTTTAAAATTTAAACGGATAATTAATAGCTTTTGTGTGTTCTTCAACCTCGGGGAATTAAAACCTCATCAGCAGCACTTACATTCACGGGTGTTTGAAATGAAAATTACTTCAAAGTTTCAGACAATAGATTTTGATACGTCTGCCTTATGTTTCGTCTATTGTAGACTCATCAGAGGCGTTCTTTCCAAAATCTTGAAACCAAGAAATCAATAAAACCAAAAATATCGGACACGAATACCAATTTATGAGTTAGATCAACCTATGTCTGGGGAAGGCAGAACCTTAGGGTTTAAACAGTTTTTGAAATTCAAACGTATAGTATTTAACTTTGATGTGTTCTTCACCACAAAAGTGTTGATGCCGGAGCAGGCCAACATCGGAGAATTTAAGCTCAACTAGCAGCAAACAATCTTCAATAAAAACATCTGTTAAGATTTATAATGCGAAAGATTGATTGATCAAATGAGATGTGTTTCCAAGTATCCAAAGTAAGCTGCACATGTTAAGATCATGATCGTTCAATCAAATGAAAATGAGACTTCACTTCTCATTATACAAATAATTATGCACCTGAATGGAGCGATCATTCAATGTTTTCCAATAGTATATATTGAATATAATTGAATCCAAATTTCCGTCGCTCCTTACATTTACTTTGCTTTGATTTCGCTTTCGACTTTTGACTTTTGACTTTTATATTTGATAATATAGTAAGTAAATTTAATAGTTTATATAGCGAAAACCTGTTCGTTAATATCTTTTTTCCACTTCATTATCATCATCATTTCATGTTCATTTGATCAAGGTCGTCGTGTTCATCTTTGGCCTTGCTCATTTTGTTTTGTGTTTCAGTCATAATCGGCCTCCAAAGTGCCTGAAATTCCCCTGTGAAAAGATTCATTCAGTGTTAACACCTTATCGCCCGACTGTTGTGTTATTCTCTTGAACTTAATTGTATGTTTTTTTTTATAATTTTGCATCTTTTTTTAAGTTCCAGTCTGCTTCTCGAGGATTTAGTAACAGTTTTCTGGTTTTCTTTGGACCATTTAGACCATTGTTTATTGCATTTAATTATATATAGAAAATTGATGAATTAAAATGGAATGCTTTTTTGTAAACTTTAAATTACTCTTCATAAATACACCAAACAAAATGTACAAATATTTTTAAAGATTTTATCTCTACACTAAATTATCAAAATATGATTTAGGCATTACATTAATGTGAGCACAGCATAATTCTTCAATAAGCTTCATTTCAAAAGGAGTTTTAACGAAAAACGAAGAATTCTTCAACGTAATTATCACAGATTTTTTTCTCAAATACTCCAAAATTAATTAAAGTCAGTGATTGATTTTGAAAATCGTGCATATTGTTCAATAAAATTTAAGCGCGTGATGTTTCATCCCAAATTAAGAAAAATGACGTTTACAATATTTACTTTCTTGATATGCAATGTTTATAAAACATAAGGAAAATTCAGATGCTAGTTTATATTTGCCACAATAGTATTTTTCTTCTTTGATTTAAATTATGCTGAGTTTTATTCTTTAGAAGGGTATTATCAAAGCAAAATTCATGCTGGTACTCTGATACTTGAACTGCTCTGCAGGACATTTATTTATCAGCATTAGGCAGATTTTCCGCGGGAACTTACCTTAGAGCTCTCTGCTCCAATGCCGAGCATTTCTCGCTATTTACATAATTATGCTACTGCTATTTGTATTTTATGTTTCTTGCTGTATTTGCATTAAGTTCTGTCTCTATTCCGTCCCTGTATTGGATTCCTAAATTACATAAAATTGCATACAAACAGCGCTTCATTGCAGGGTCATTCAGATAATTAAACAACTAAACCTCTTTCAGTACTGTTGACTTCAATACTTATGGCAATAAAATCTGGCCTCCAGAAATATTACAATTGTTGTTATTCTAGAAATGGTGTCAATCAAATGTGGATCCTGAAAAATTTGAAAGAACTGGTGGAGATCAGTTTCATCTTGAAACATAATCAAAACATTCGATTTCTCCACACTTTACACTTCTATTCCACATGAACAACTGGAATCACGATTGGCATAACTGATTAAACGCAGCTTTTTCAAAAATAATGGAAAAGGCAGGTACAAATATCTAGTAGTCGATTATGACAAGACTTCCTTTGTCATCAATGGGTGGAAGAAAAAGAACAAATTTACAAAAGACAAAATAAATGACATGCTCAAATTTGTAATTGACAACATATTTGTTCAGTTTGGTGGACGTGTTTTTCAGCAAAGGGATTCTAATTGTGCACCTTTGCTTGCTGATTTTTTTCTTCATTCATATGAACCAGACTTCTTACAATCACTTCTAAACAAAAAAGATTGCAGACTAGCTCTCTATTTTTACCTCACTTTCCGTTATATTGATGATGTCCTTTCACGGAACAATTCTCGATTTAGTGACGTTCTCCATGTTATATATCCTCAGGAACTTGAGGTTAAGGACACTACGGATTATAGGAAGTCTGCTTCAAATTTAGATTTACATCTTGAAATTGACTATCAAGGAAAACTTTCAACAAAGCTCTATGACAAATAAAACGTGATGACTTCAAGTTTCCAATCGTCAACTTTCCCTTCTTGTGTAGCAACATTCCGTCCGCTCAAGCTTATGGAGTTTACGTATCTCAATTGATTCGTTAGTCCAGAGCGTGCAGGACTAACATCGATTTCCTTATCAGATCGGCACGTCTGATGCAAAAATTGCTCTCACAGGGTTATGTTTCTCCTCGGTTGCTGTCTTCACTCAAGAATTTTTACGGAAGACATCATGCACTTAAAGACAAATATGGGATTTCGATCTCTCAGATGAGTGCAGATGTTGGTTTGTCATAGGGTTTTGTTTTGTCTTCCTTTACCAGATTTGACACACTGAATAAACTGTTGACAACGCGATTGGTGTGCTATAGCAAGCAGGAACTGCTTACTTTTCTGGAGCACCTGGGTTCAATCTCGTTTCGACTGGAGTTCGCGTTGTTGATTGGCATTCAGTTATTTATTGTTTCCATGTTTTACATGTTGTCTGTTTTGTTCCGTTCTTGTTGATGTTTATTAGTTTTGTCTCTGCCCTTTCGGTTTTTTGACATTCGGATACTCCATTGGTACCACTGCTCCTTTCAAGCGTTTTCACATCTGGCCAAGCTTACCTGGAGAAGTTGAGGTGAGATAAAACAACTTACCAAGATTCACGTAAAATTGGTTTTGGTAAGGCTTTAAAAATAGTATATGTTTTGTCCGGCAAAGAAAAAGTAAACTAGTTTGGATTTTGTTTTTTTTTGTGATGTAATACAAATGACAACAAAGTTCCAGACAATAAATTTTTTCTACGACTGACGCGCGTTTCGTCTATTCAAGACTCATCAGAGGCGCTCTATCAAAAATATTGAAAATGCCAAACACTGTATGAATATGAAGAGCATAGAACAGTATAACCAAAAATAACAAACTGGGGAACCAAATTATTACTAAGATATTCAACCTATGTCTGGGGTAGGAAGAACCTTAGGGTTTAGACAATTTTGAAATTTAGACGGATAATTTAAAGCTTTGATGTATTCTCCAACTCAAAAGTATTGGTGCCGGAGCGGGCTAACCTCGGGGAATTTAAACTCCACCAGCAGTGCTAACCTTCACGTGTGTTTGAAATACAAATGACAACAAAGTTCCAGACAATAAATTTTGCTACGCCTGACGCGTGTTTCGTCTATTCAAGACTCATCAGAGGCGCTCTACCAAAAATATTGAAAATGCCAAACACTGAATGAATATGAAGAGCATAGAACAGTATAACCAAAAATACGAAACTGGGGAACCAAATTATTACTAAGATATTCAACCTATGTCTGGGGTAGGAAGAACCTTAGGGTTTAGACAATTTTGAAATTTAGACGGATAATTTAAAGCTTTGATGTATTCTTCAACTCAAAAGTGTTGGTGCCGGAGCGGGCAAATTATCGCATCGAAATATGAATATTTACGAAAAATCATTGTTACGCGAAATCACCGTTCTAAGACTGTGATAGTTTTCACTATAGTTCGTTTAGACGCAGATATATCATTTCATAAATGTAATGAAGTAATGTCAAACTATAAAAAAAATATGGCTTTTTGGATTACGTTCCACATAAACAAATATTTACCATGGTGTTGTTTTGTCTTCCTTTACTGGATTTGACACGCTGAATGGACTATTGGCAACGCGACGGGTGTGCTATAGCAAGCAGGAACTGCTTACTCTTCCGGAGCACCTGAGTTCACTCTCGTTTCGACTGGAGTTCGCGTTGTTGATTGATATTCAGTTGTTTTGTGTTTCCATGTTTTACGTGTTGTCTGTTTTTGTCCCGTTCTTGTTTGTGTTTACTGGTTTAGTCTCTGCCCTTTCGGACATTTGACATTCGGATACCCCATTGGTACCTCTGCTTCTCTCAATATCTATGTCAAAATCAGCGTGTGGATTTCATTGTGTTATTACGATAGCCACTTCACTATCAATTTAGTACCTCACACGCGTTAGTATTTAACCTAAAAACTGCAATCACTAAAAATCACATACATGTATCACGCTGTACATGTCTTGCTCACTTTATCAAAGACTACATTGAAATTTGATTTGAAACCATCTGAATTTTGCTAGGTACTGAAAGTTTTAAGGTTAATACAGACAGGTGTCACATGATTTTTGTACCTTTAAAAATGCAAAATTTAAGACCATGGTCTATAAAGTCAATAATAAAAAATAGAATATTTGAATTTATTGAAATGAGTAATAAATATTCAATTGTTTAACAATTGCATTAATCGTTTCTTGAAAAACGCATTTTTTTACAAAAACAAGGGAGATAACTCACTTCAAAATTACCCTTAATTTACAATGGAATTGAATAGTACACAAAAATCTAAGCTGGTGACCCCTTGTTTTCTATGTTTTATTTTAATATATAGGTAAAAATATAACTTTTGACAAAATAAAAACAAGATCCTAATGTAAAAATGAGCATGGTGACATATCCTTATTTTTATTTTAAATAAAGGATAATAATAACATGTTTCATTTTAGACCATGGAATCAAATGTTTAATGACAGAATTTTTTTCAGTATAGGTGTCCACATTAACCTTAATGTCTAATTTCAACCAATTTATCTTCTTCTCCTTTAGCTTTGGGAAAATATAAGCATCTCTAAAGAAAAGTAAGAGTTCCAAATTAATAAACTTAGGAATGGTTTGAACACGTTGCTTTGTCTTAATATCAAAAGAGTAATCCTCTTTTGAAACACATCTTACGATACAAACATTATAATTTAATATCGATTTAAAAAAAACCTATCGTATGGTTTACCTCAACTGTTTTTTACCGATAATGCGTACTTGTCTGATTATTTAACCGAATTACATAATAATTATACCTTTAGCTAAATGTGACGCCAAGTTGTTGGTGCGATTGCGCTAATTAAATTATGTCATTCAACCACCGTTTTTATATCTTTTTACTTTGGTGGAATGCAATGAAATATACATAAAAAAGAGCCCAAACGTCCCTATTAAACCAAGACTAGTTCTGAATTGAAAGTTGTCTTTACTTCTACAAAAATAAATTACTAAAGCCGGTGTCAATAATTGACTAATTTTCTTTGTGTCATATGAAAAGTTCATAGAGTAAACCCCCATAACCAGTACTTAAGGAAGGGCAAAAAAGTGTTGCCAAAACTAAACGTCAAAGGACACGATATTATAAGGCCTATATTTTGCCCCCCTGTATGGCTGCAAAATAAAACATTCTTCAAGAGAAAACTCCTATTGTTATTTTGTGAGTTAAATAAATGCAGAAGCTTGTTTAAGTAAAGTCTTAAGCATACACTATTTTACTGGTTTATAATATTGTGCCAAAATATTGTCAACATACATGTTTTTTGTCAAAGTACCTGAAAATAGACAAATTTGGGATAATATTTTAAATTTTTAGAAGTCTGCACCTTCGTAAACCAGGCTGTTTGTTTATGAAATTTTTATTTTATTTTCAGTTAAGTATAAATCAGATGAAAAATGTATGGTCTGCAGTCGTGCAGGCCTTTTAAATAACAAAATAGGTATGAAAAATGACAGTTTTCTTCAAATTCTTTACCTTTGACCCATTTTTGCCTCTCTAAATTTAAAGACTGGGAAAATTTTGTTAAATAAAACCCATAGTCTAAAAGTTTAACACTCCAACTTGAAACTTTACATCATTTTTTTTACTAAGGATTTTTTTTTCTTAAATCAGGGGGCCAAATAAGGCCTTTACCCTACCGTTGGGTTTTGTTAAAATGTTTTTTTTTGAAAATCAAGTTATTCAATGAAGTATTCAAAATTACATGTTTTCGTTTTTTGTTTTGATTGAAAAGCACTTTATTTGTTTCTTTTGTCAAGCAAAATCTGCATTTTTGCAAAGGGAGAAAAATTATGTGAAAATATTTGGTCACTTTTACTATACTTTTTTTCAATATCAGGAAAATGAACTGGGAAGCACCTTTTTCTTTTTCCATTTTTCTAATATAATATACGAGCCCAGTATCATATAAAATATACGGAATTTTAGTGACAACATTTTTATAAACACATAATTTTCGTTCAAAATTTGTAATCTCCCTTTACGTTGCAACGAAAATCAAACAACTGTTGGAGTTAATTATTTGTAAAAGTGGGAATTATGCCTTTTTCAAAGTACATGTCATTGCGCACCAATCAACTAGTTTAGAAATAATTTATTGACGGGAAAATTGTACCTCTTTAAAATGATTTGAAAATAAAACACGTAAGTATTGAAAGAGAAGTCTCGTAAAAAATGATAGATATAGCGCCGGTCATATCGATCATGTGCTCTAAATAATAGATATCTAGACTGTTTAAAACGATTCCAAATTTTAACGATCGTTAAATACAAATATTCGTTTAATTTAAAGAACATTTTGGTACAGTGACTACAGTCGGGTCAATAAAGCATCTTCATTTAACGTCTTATCAAACATTAAACTTTGTCGGTTGGTTTCAGTGGAGTTGAGTTCACAATATATTTTTGCAAACCTTACTTCGTGACATTGGTAGATAGGTTAACATAGTTCAAATGCTCTTGTTTTGAACTAAAGACGTTTTTTTTTGGCAATAAAAGTCTACTTTAAATTCGCTTTGTTAAAGAGAGAAAAGATCGGTTTTGGAAATATGACAGGAAATCAATTTTATATGCTTCTGATTGAATATTCATCAAATATGACCAGAAACATTTATCTAGATTAGTGGATTGACAGATGGATAAAAGGCCTTGATTTATTTCTGAGAGGTCTATAACAGCCTACGAACTGTGAATATTGCCCAATGAATTTAAAGCCATCAATAAAATGGTACTGTTTTACTAAATTTAACAATATAAAAGAGTTTCTTCAAATAAATGATGATTATATTACTTTATATGTATTTACACTCTTTGTAATATTAGTATTCCTTTTTTCTCGAATTTTCATCCAATTTGTCTACTTTTCAGCTGAATGTGAAGATTCAATTGTTTTGAACGTAAAGAATTTCTTAATTTTCTGCAATATAGACATTATATCGGCTTTAAGATTATTCAAGCTTTTTGTCGCCTTTGACCCTGATTTCTCTTTTTTATATTCAATAAATAACACTTGTATCCTCTTCTTGTTTGAACGTTTTTCCATTCTTATTGATCTATCGCTGTTGTTATGACACCCGTGCCTTTTAATGTTGTACTTTCATATTTACGTTTTATAATTTCCTCAGCCAACATAATTGTATTATATGAGAAATTTCATAAAAATACTAGAACATATCTATCGAAATGGCTATTATTATGTCATATCTTGTATATACGCTTCCTAGCAAACATGGCACAGTTTGGTATTATGTTATTACCTTAATCATCCAACTACTACATTTGTCAGGCATTCTGTTTATAAATGATTAGTCGAAGGATGATTAAAAATTAAAGCAAAGAAACAACAACCCAGTTTTATAAAAATAACAATATAAAACATATATTGAGATATCGACAAATGATTAAAAACACTTACACTTACACATGTATACCTAAGAGTAAATAAGATCTACTTAAAGAAGCAAAGTGGCATTTATGGGGCATTAGAGTGTCAATAGATCGAAAGAGCTAAGAATTTGAGTGTCAATAGATCGAAAGAGCTACGACGAAACCGGTAACCACGAACAAGAACAGCACGAAGAAACACAAAACACAAATTTAACAGAACGAAAATCAACAACGCGAACTCAAGTCGTACCAAGACTGAACTCAGGTGCTCCGGAATAGTAAGTGGTTCCTGCCTGCTATAGCACACCCGTCGTGTTGCTGATCTTCACTCAATTCAGTGTTTCAAATCCGGTAGGGGAATACAAAACAAAATTCTACGACAAACCAAAATCTGCACTTATGTAGTCTTTGTTATCGCAAGGGCTAATGATAGACTTCAAATCGTGAATCATTTTGCTTTTTTTCAATTTAGGGGATTTCTTCAGTCCTCCCTAAATGTTTGTTTAGTCTTTACGATTTGGGTCTTCTATGGTACCACTCTTTTAATCTGCGAAACAACATAATTGTAATTTGAAAGTATTCAAACGCAAAAAAAAAAACAAAACTAAACATAATATAATACATCTTATTGAAAACACCAATAATTTAATTTAGCATTAATCTGTTATATCACAAAATATGGCATATTCTATTTTGTTCCGATAAATTATATCATAGCGTCTTTTTTCCACAGATTAAGAAACATTCTAGCATATGAATATATATATGTGTGACTTTTATACCAACTTTTCATAACAATTTCAGAAATGCAGCTGTACAATCTCAGCATTATCGCTACCAGCAGACATTGTATCTAAGATAAGTCAAGGTACAACCAATCCTTTCGGACTCAAGATACACACGGTATGGTGGTATGCCATGGTAGTACATATGGTATATATATAATCAGTCCAGTTGTGATAATATAATAGAGACAATAGAATGGCACACAGCTTGAAAAATATGTGAAATAGATAATGGATATGGTAGGGTAAAACTGCAAACTGGAACGTGTGTTATGTTTGACAGATTGACTCCAAGTCTTTGTATTGCAAATAACATTGGAAAATCCAACAGGGTGTGAAATGTATTTGAACCCATACCTCTGCGGCGCCTGTTGCCAAGCAGTCTCCAGTCCGTCGAGGATATCAAACGACCACGGACACCATTAAAAATAGGGGTTGGTAAATCGGTATCATAATTACCTAGTGTTACCAACTAGTTTACTCGTGTAATGTACAAAACCCAATCGCATTGTTGGCAAAGCCTTCAACTTAGTCATCAGGATAGAGACTGTAGCGGATTTAACTGACTAGCGTATTTGTGCTGCAAGCTTATTCGTTTATTTCTTACCAATAGAGAAGTTTTTTTTCTGATTTGTTTTCGCAGATTGGTTGCCCTTTATTCAACAAAGTGCCAAAATTTATTCGATTGTCCATGATAAAGGTAATAACAAAACTACCGAACTTGAATGATCAATCTCATAGTCCAGAGAAAATGACAAAAACGAATCAGTCATACCGGAGAACTGGTGGATCGCAATGGTCCTGACTTGGTACAGGCATTTCAAACGAAATGGTGGGTTAAACCAGGTTTTATGGCGCCAAACCTCCCTCTTCCATTGCGATCTTAGGATCCGGTAATGACCATAGAACACAACATAGTTGTGAGACACAATAGGGATATTGAGGTGATCATCTCAGTACAGCACACCAGTCAAACACTAATTAAAACAATTAACTATCATATCTTTTAACTCAATTTTGAACTTTTCTACTAGTGGTTGATAACGAAGAAAGAATTTTTTTAGTGATCGTATGAGACGTATTTTCTTATAGCCCTGCTTCAAAAGTCGGTCACGAAGAAACCGGTGTCTGATCAAAAAATCTGTGAAATGTGTGCAAGCTCTGGCATATCGAATAAGTTGAGAAATATAAACACCGTATGCAGGAGAAGTAGGTATATTGCTCTGTAGATTAGGAAAATTAATAATTTGAAAATTAAAATCGTCTCGTTTATCGTAAATTTTTGTACTGAGATGACCACCTGGGTCAAATTCGAGGTGCAAATCCAAGAAAGACGTGAAGCAATTAGATTCGGTGGTCTCTTTAATCTCCAATTCCGGAGGATATATTGAAGGAATCCAACTACCAAATGAAGTGTTATTGATAGAAAGGACATCGTCAATATATCTGAATGTAAGATTAAATGACCTTGCCTCTTTCATCTTCTTGTTCTTTACGAGTCCCTGAAGAAATTCAGTCTCGTAAGAGTATAAAAACAAATCGGCGAGGAGAGGAGCACAGTTTGTGCCCATTGGAATGCCGATTTGTTGCTGAAAAATCTCTCCTCCGAAGGTGACAAATATGTTGTCAATGAGGAAATCAAGCATACTGCAAACTTGTTCCAGTGTGTAACAAATTTTATCTTTGAAAGATGTTTTGGAAAAGAATGTAGAATTATAACCCAGAACAACAAAATTCCTTGAGTTTGAAAAGGCTTTTTCGAGAAGTTTTTTCAGGCGACATTTTAGTTTACCGTGTGGCAAGGTAGTGTATAAAGTTGAAAAATCGAACGTTTTCAAAGAGTGAACCTCAGAAAATGATCTAGATTTAAAATGATCTAACAAATCTTTTGAGTTTTTCAAAATCCACATATGGTTAATTCCACTACGATTATAAATAGTGTCGCAGTATGCTTGTTGACCTTCTTTGACAGCAGACAAGATTTTAGTTAAATGAACGGACAGCTCTGTAGTTGAACATGATGAAGATCCAGCTATATACCTTTCTTTGTACGGATTTTTGTGAAGTTTAGGTATCCAGTACAAATATGGTAACTCTTTATGTTCCTCTTTCATTGGAATATTGAAAGAGGACATAAAAGAGCTATGGTTGGCTATGATTTCATCTTTTTTAAATGTAGTCCGTGTGTATGTAGCACTAGCGGAAGTATTACCATCAATGCCTAGTTCTTTTATTAGACAATTGTAATAATGTGCTTTACATACAAAAACTATATTATTGGAAGCCTTGTCTGCTGGCGTGACAACATACCTGTCATGTAAGGAAGAGAGACAATTGAGAGCTTCACGATCTCTAAATACAGAAGAAGGCCGGGGGTTCACACATTTGCGAAGTTTGTCTATTCGGCTTCGTACAAGAGATCGGATAGTCCTTACCCAGTCCGACAGTGATTCAAGCTCTGGTTCTTGGTCCTTTTCCCTCTTTATCCAGGCTCTAGCATAGTCCTCCACAGCGTCCATGATGATCTTAAAGTTATGATTCCAATTTATACGTTGTGGTTCCCTGAATTTAGGTCCATGGGAAATCACATAACGTAATAAATCATTTTCAATTATCTTAAGATCACCCGTGATGACATGACCAGATGGACCATAGACAAAGGGAGAAGCATAGCAATCACATGTCAGAGGGGACTTTAGATATTCTTCAATGTTTAGGTCCTGCAATGCCTTTTTGTGGTTGAAAATTTTACTACTTATGGTTTTAGTGTAGCGGTAGGAAACAATTGGTGTTGACTGATTTTTGAAATATTGAGGAATTTGAGATGTAACTTCCTTACGATTTAAAATATTGCTAATGTTTATAGCATCTATCCCTTTGTTCTTAAATGGAATATGGAGAAATTTCCTATCCTCAGTAGTAAGAGGCTCACTTCTTACAGGCTTAAAAAGACGGAAAAGAGCAACGTCGCAAATAATGCTAGTAAGCCTGTAAGAAGGAGTAAATGGATCAGTACCTGCTTTTTCTAACCCAAGATCACGTAGGTCTTTAAGTTTCGTGACTCGTAGTGAATAGAGAATGGTACGAACATGATGGACTCCTAATGGTTGTTGTAGACTTATAACCAGATCATCAAACGTGTCTGAAAGAGATATGTTGTCAGTTTGACTGGCACCAGATCTTGGTTTGTATCGTTTGTGACCATGACTACGTTTGTGTCTACCATTAGGGTCAAACAGTTTCATAACATTCACCTCACTACATTGAGGGCTAGAAAGATTTCCTACTCCTTTGATGTTATCATTACATCCATAAGGCATTGCAGTACCTAAAGTTTTTATCCAGTGAAGCTCTCGTTTTTTACGGTGAGGTGTACTAAGATTTGGACTGTTGGTGTCGTGGTAAATCTTTTCGATAAACCGGACTTTCATGTTCAAACATTGGTCATGGTTAGGTTGATTAAAGTGGTTATACAAAACCCGATAATCAGAATTTTTGGTGTCATACCTATGACCATTCATGCGAGAACGCAATGAATTTTTGACAAGGAGCCAAAATTCTTCGTAAACCTTCTAAGGTTTGATATAACTTATAAGTTTTCATTACTTCAGTATATGAGGAAGTTGTGGTAAGGTGTGTTTGATATAGCGAAACCATAATAAGATTATATTGTAAAAAATGTATATCAGTCAACAGCTTTATACTTTAAGGGAAATATTTAGAACATATTGACCAAACATTCTTTATGTAGCCATACGCCTTTTTTATCTGATTCAGCTTGATATATAATTCATACCCTTCATCATTCTTACTGAACATAACAAAATTATTTTTTCTTATTTTATGCGTTTTTAGTATTATGCGTAATCTTCTTTTAGGCATAAGAAATGTGACGAAAGTATTCAAATTAGGATAAATGAAAATGATAGAAACAGCAATAAAGTCATTAGGTATGAATTTTTGATATCACAAAAATATTGCTCCAGTAAATATCAAAGCAATAAAGTCATCTAGTATGATTTTTTGATATCACAAAAATATTGCTCCAGTAAATATTCCCGCGTATTTTTTCACATATAACGAATGTGTTAAATACTCTACACATGACTTTTATTTCGTCTGGTTGTTGAATACAAAATTGCAGGAAGTAGTCAAATGTCATCGTCCTCTATGCCAGCAGTATTTGGTACTATCGATAAGTCAAAATCCTTTTATTTTTTTTTAGTTTTCTGGCAGTTTGAATCCACTTTATAGGCCTCGTCTAAATTATATCATTATAAACAAAAGGCCTTACGTCAAGATATAAATTTTGTCAAATAAGAGGCTAACGCCATTTGATAGGATGAAAGAATATCTAAAAATGATAATGTCATTTTGTCATTAGTACTTTAAGAAAGACTAAGTATATTAACATTATATATACTCGATTCGGTTTCGATACAATGAATATTACGTGAGCGTTTCATAAGAGTTCTTAACTCATTTGGTGACATTCCTAAAACATGAACACGTGCCATTAAATTTGATCAAAATATCAGGTAAGGGTGGATCAATAGCCACAAATGAACAATACTAGTGGAGGTGGCATAAAACAGAGTTAAATCTGTCAAGTAAGCTTAAGGCAAATAGTTTCTTAAAAAGCACATACGCCTCTATAACAACATTTACAACTGTAAAATGCTGTTTGGCCGATTTTATTCCCTATCAAGTAAGTGTGACATATCGTTAATTACAAAATCGTAAAATCAAAGTATGACAGTTTTGAAGGATGGGTATTATCGTGTAAGTAACGTCACTTTTGTCCCACACGATGCTTCACTTTAGTTTTTGGTCAGATTTATCTGTCTTTTGACCAGATGATGCCAACATGCAACATAATATGGTTACTCCATCCAATTATATTGAGTTAAAATTCCTTGTGCATAAGTGCTATCTTTCGTTATCCTGGTACTAGGCAATATTTAGAGGATATAACGGACGAGTAAATCTGCTGTTATCCTATTTACATTCCCCACTCGTGGGATACCTCATGGGATTCTTTAAAATGGACGAAAAATCATTTTAATTTTGGGAAACATTTAATTCGTCCTCATCAATAGAGTTGTTTACACTTTTTTTTCTTATGGTTTTCAAGATTGCTTGCCCTTAACTAAGTTACATGAATAGCAATGATATTTATGCAATTTTAAATTAACAATTTGCAAGAAGAAAATCTTCACGAGTCTTCTTTAGCCTGACATGGTGCACCAGAGATAGCTCTTTAATAGATTTATTACATTGATCCAATGATCGACAAGAGTCTCCTCCTGGGATTGTTTCTGATACAATCCTAAGTCTTCATGATTCGGTGTATCAGGACAATATATCAAGGCGTGTTAAAGTGCTAGAAATAATGTTAGGGTTTTCAGTTAAGATGTCTGTCAACAGCTTTGTACTTTAAAAAATATATCACCACTTGCATTAAGACTAGAGTACGCGTTGTTAATTGATATTCAGTAGTTTTTGTGTTTCCGTGTCTTATATGTTTTCTGTTTCTGCGCCCTGTCCTTATTTGTGTAATAACTATTTCAAATCCCAGCCTCTAAATTGTATCATGTAAATTATGAAAACAAACATTACAATACATTCAGTGCATTCATAATCACATCAAAAACATCTTTATACTATATAATATAGAGTTACCCTATTGGGCCTCTTCAATATTCTTCATATACATTTTTTACACAAGGTTTGCATCGATTTCATGGTTTAGTGGATATAAAGGTAGAATTGAAATGGCTAGAACCCTCGTTCAAATCCCAGTGGGAACTATGTATTTTCGCTATTTTCAAAAAAAATAACCTTTGTTGTTGATTTTATAATTTTCCTATGTCCAAGTAAGTGAACATTTCTAAAAATAACCGTGCTTTGAAAAACAAAAGAAAAAGAACAATAGAGTTGACAAAATAGAGCAGGGCATTCTGAGGGATGATCTGCCTCAGATCACCCCTGTTAGAACAAAAGACCTGGGATGTAAGCTTACTGGTTTTGCCTCTGCCCTCTCGGACTTTGAAATTCGGGTGCACTATCGTTACATCTGCTACTTTTCAGAAGTATATCGATCTTGATACTGATGTAATGTTACACAAAGTATACGGCACCCATTTTTTCTGGTCATAGATTTTGAGCAAGTTAATCAGACAGCTTATGTCTCTAGTCTGTTCTGATTTCAACAAGTTTGTGGTAATATACTTTTCAAAAAAAGTTATGCATAGATAGAAAATTCTCCGTAGGTTTTATGCAAATCGAAACAATTTCAAAATATTATTGCCGAGCTATTCTGCAACCGATTTTCACGAAATAAAATCCAGTAGAAAGAAAACAAAATAAAGATTGTTTGATTAATTTTGACCAAAATCCTAACTTCAATGGTTTTTAAGAGATTGTGAGTAGAACACGACTAATTTTTTTCACGAAACATTTTGCATTGATTTAAACGGGAAATTGAATCGTAAAATGTACACATGAGTTCTACTTGCAATATCTTAAAAAGCAGCGATGGTACGATTTTACTCAAAATTAAACAAACAATCTCTATTTTGTTTTCTTTTTACTGGATTTTATTTCGTGAAAATCGGTTGCAGAACAGCTCGGCAATAATGTTTTGAAATTGTTTCGATTTGCATTAAACGTACGGGGAATTTTCTATCTATGCGTAACTTTTTTGAAGAATATATTGCTGTGGATTCATTTATTTTCGTGGGTATCAATTTTCATGGTTTCCTAAAAAGACCTTTTGTTGGATTCTTAATAATGTGGTTTGTTCATGTTGCCTATAGGAATCAATGTAAAATAACAATTCGTTGGATTGTTATTTTCGTGGATGACTGTTACCCACGAAAACAACAAAAGTTGGTACCTCGCGAATCATAAGGAAACCAATTTATCTTTTTCTTATTATAGGCAAAGCAGAAACTGTAAGATATAAAACAAAAAATTGTTAGACCTAGATATAGTACTTTTTTTTATATAGTTTCCATCATTTCCTCGTGATGATTTCCTTATAAATAAAGATTTTGTTTAATCATGTTCAGATTGTATATCGAAAAAGACAATTATTGCACTTCTTACATGAAACAAGGTGAACACCTAGAGTTTAATCCTTATTGATGGCCCAAATTGTCGGACATACGTCCATAGGAAAATCACGTGACCAATAAAATAGTGCTCAGTCTCCTTTCAGATATTGTTGCGTTTACACGTTTTATTTATTATATTCAATTCATGTATTTGACCCTGACGAAGGATGTTTTTCAAAAAATTTGGGCTATCATTTTCTTTACATGTTGTTTTCGTTAATGTTGTTTGTTTTGTTTGTTTAATTACCTTTAACATGTGGTTAACCATTGTTCAACTTTTGAACTTTTTTTGGTTCTTGGATCACGCCTCTGATGTGCTCTTTCCATAAAATAAAGAATTGATTTGGATTGTAAACGTACTTTTTTCGTGGTAACTTACATGTATTTTCCACATGCATGATTACACCCAAGGTAAAGGATACTTGATTAAGCATTTTCTGTCGTTTTTAAAGATGTTCTCTTCGAGGTTATCTTATTTCGAGGAAAAAAATGTCCCTGAAATCCGCGTAAATACTTTACAACACTCTAAAAATAAGTATATTTTTATTTACTTTTGCCTCCTGTTCTCGTTCGAGATTACTGGTTTTATGGTTGCTCTTTCGGACTTTTGACACTCGAATACCTCATTTGTGCCGCTTCACTGCTTTCATTTAAAGTTAACTTAAAATCTAATGCTTTATTGTACATATATAATGTATATTTAAACACATTTCTGTTTCTTGGATCTATAAAATATGTATTGTGCTACAGAAAAAAAATTAAAAGTTGGACAATGGTAAACCACATATAAAAGGTAAAAACATATATAGAAAGCAAGCAATAGAAACGAAATCAAAATGTGAATAAAAGGATGACCCAAATTGTCGGACTTAATTTTTTAAGTTTTTTGTTTCTTGGATCACGCCCCTGTTGTGCTCTTTCAATAAAATATAGAATTGAATTGAATTGTAAACGTTTTTTTTTTCGTGGTTATAAAAAATTAAATGACAACAAAATTCCAGACAATAAATTTTGTTACGCCCGACGCGCGTTTCGTCTATTCAAGACTCAATACTCCTCAGAGTCGCTCTGCCAAAAATATTGAAAAAAAAAATATATATGATTATGAAGGGCATAGACCAATAAAACCAAACTATACCGAACTAGGCAGCCACATTCTAAATAAGATGATCAACCTATGTCTGGGGTAGGAAGAACCTTAGGGTTTAGTCAATTTTGAAATTCAAACGGATAACTGACATGTATTTACCCCAATTTCAGATTACACCAAAGGTAAAGGATAATAAATAAGGCGTTTTCTGTCAGTTCAAAGATGTTTTTTTCGTGATTATTTAATGACGAGGAAGCAGATGCCCTTGAAATCCGCGTCAATACACAACTCTCGACAAATAAGTGAATTTACAGTATAAAGGACCACACTGAAGAGAGATACGAAACGACTTTTATTTAAATTCCTTTCTTCATCTAACAGCAGTGTCTGTCCCTTTTTAAATTAAATCTCCCAATTTCTGCTGGTGTCACTACATATCTTATCGGAACCACCATTTGCAATGGTTTACTGAAGTGCTAACAGAGATTGTTGTTATGCCCTTGCGAAGCTATGTCGGGGGGAGGGGGCATTAAGTTAACTCATGTCTGTTAAGCTTTTCTCAGAAACAGTACATGAAAATAATTTGAAACTTGGGGGATGCTTTAGTATAACAAACTGTATGTCATAGGCTACTTTCAGACCTGTCGGATTATTAATTCCTGTTTTGAGCCAGAGGGGCATCCGTGTCCCATGGAAACATGCCTTCCTTATTTATTTTTAGGGTTTCAAACTTTGCAGACTTCTATTCCCTTTTTTGGACTTGGTCGAGATGAAAATCTACGTGAAAATGTACGTCAAGCTTTTCTTAAAACAGTACATGAGATAGATTTGAAACTTGAAACGATGGTGACAAACTGTACATCGTTAGCGACTTTCAGACCTGTCAGATTTCTACTTTCTGTTTGGGGAACGGATGTACAGACATACCGTCATATGTATGTTCGAAGTTCCGTCAACCTTCTCAGAAACAGTTCATGAGAATGATTTGAAACTTGGGAGGATGGTTCAATACGACAAACTTTACGTCTTAAGTGACTTTCAGACCTGTCAGGTTACTTCCTGTTTGGGACCAGCGGGGGAATCCGTGTTTAATATACACATTCCTTCTTTATTTCTTTAAACTTGTAGTTGATGGTGACCAATTCATACTGTATGTTTCACACAAGGAAGGCTTTGTACAAAGCTCTATGACAAACGTGATGACTTCAACTTTCCAATAGTTAACTTTCCCTTTTTGTGCAGCAACATTCCGTCCGCTCCAGCATATGGAGTTTACGTTTCACAATTGATTCGTTATTCCAGAGCATGTGGGGAGTACATCGACTTCCTTGATAGAGCTACACGGCTGATTGTTAACACAGGGGTAAGTTGCTACAAGGTTGTTGTCATCACTCAAGAACTTTTACGGACGACATCATGTGCTTGTATACAAATACGGGATTTCTATCTCTCAGATGAACACAGATGTTGGTTTAACATAGAGTTTTGTAATGTCATCCTTTCCGGATTTGACCAACACTTAATCGATCTTTGGCAACGTGACGGGTGTGCTATAGCAAGCAGGAACTGCTTTCTCTTCCGGAGCACCTGTGTTCACTCTCGTTTCGACTTGAGTTTGCGTTGCTGAATGCGGTTTTGTTGTTATGTGTGTGTGTGTTTTATGTTGTTATGTGGTTTGTTTTGTTGTGATGATTTTTTGTCTGCCGGTTTTGTCTTTGTCTTTACGGTTTATGATACTGATTACCCCTTTGGTACACCTTTGTTTCTTTTAGCTTTCACGTGGTATTTATTTTAACAGAATTCGGAGTCGGACATTCGTCGGGAAATGAAATGAATATGTATCACATGAATTGTTTATTGCACAAAAAAGATATTACATGTAAGTACCCGTGTATTTGGCGTATATTGAAAATTCCAGAAAACTAGTACTTTTACAGAAATAAACATATATATGATCATTCGATAAATATCTTTGAGATTAAATTTTATTGTCAACATTTCCACTTTTATTTAATAAAAACTTAATTGAAGAACTGTATACTGTCTTGGTACTCATTGTTTTATAAGACTTGCTTGTATGTCTGTAATTCCTAGTTACAGACCATGAAAAGATATTAAGATACAAAAAGGAATTATCCTTCATAAAAAAAAAAACTGTGACTTTGGTTAAATTGTTTTGTTGTCACTTATAGAGATATGATTGCCTGAAATTGCTTACTAAAAGGAAAATGTAATTCTACTTACATCTTTCGGAATAATTATATGTTATTTGGTAACCTTGGGTTAAAGTCAATGTTATCTGTGTCAACAAAAATTGTATGCTTTTTAACTTTTTATGTTACTAAGATATGCTTGAGTAGTATACACTTTCTGCATCTGCCTATTTGTTGGCATTTGCTTTTTATTTCATTTTAAAGATGAATCTTCAAAACCTGCTTTATTTTGTGTTCTATTTCAACTTGATGAATCTTCAAAACCTGCTTTATTTTGTGTTCTATTTCAACTTGAACTCTTATTTATACTATCTAATCATTAAATTGTGTTTTGAGTTTTTCATTAGAAATTGTAGACCTACCTTTTACATTGAGAAACGTCAAATATTATTACAGAGATAAACCACTTTAACAGATAAATCTTGCTAAGGACGTTCCATTCTCAATTACAAATTAAGAATAAGCATTTGTATTATTAACGACTTTTTAACAAAAACTTGATTTGGCATTTGCTAATATAAAGCAACGAAGTTCTTCAAAACAAAACAAAATATATTTCTATGAATCGTTGATTTTGTATTTCATCGTCGGATCATGTGATCCTATCTACTTTTTCTTCAGAAGTGTCAGTACTACTGCGATCTTATTTTATCTGGTACGTCGGCCTTGTAATGTTGATTCTCTTGGAAGTAAAAGATGGATCATACAAATTCGGTAGTTTTTTATCGCCTTTTTGAGAATGTTGGAAGGTCAGATTTTTGACCTTTTTTTTCGGAATCATCGGGTTTTTCCATCAAAATAAAGCAAAACGTTTGGCAGATTACCACCATTTTGTTTCTTTGTGTAAGGTATTCATTACATCATTAATATCTGTTTATAAGTTTTATTTCAATTATTTTTATCATTGCCTTATGATTTAAGTCATCAATTTCAAAACCTCGGCACTTTTAAAGCCACGCTCAAACGTCTTTAATCAGCATTAAGGGAACTTCCTGGATTCGGTGGAATAGAAATTCCAAAAAAGTTAAACAAGGTATATGTCATATTATTGATACCATTTACTTTTGTTTATTACACTTTTGTTTATTTAATGTATGTATGTAATAATTATTGATATGTTCTTTGTTTTGCAGTATTGGATGAGAGCATCGTCCTTCAACTTTGTCTTATTAAGTCACCCAAAACAAATATTGAGAGACTTATTGTATTTTCACCTACTTTTATTCTAATTATTAAGGCTCTCAAACGCAGTTTTTGAGAGTTATTGTTTTTTACGCTGTTTCCTCTTATTATTAATAACAATTAGGTTGCAACCTTCGATTGAGCACAAAATAATTCAACAGCATACAAATTGTTTATAAAGATGCTTCCTCCTTCCGTAAATCACTCTTTTCAGCGTTAGATGACCAGGTTGAAATGAGAGCACGTGTAGCGATCTCACACTGTTCAATTAACCAATGAAAATCTTCGTTACTGATAATGATTGATGACGTCAACCAATTAAATGTAATGTTATTTAAAGTTTTCGGTTTTCAAAATGAAGCCTCCTAGGGGTTAAGTCCATACAAATTTATTTGTTACGGAAGAAAAAGGTACTTACACGCGTTCTTGGAAAACCGGCAATGATCTTTCACTCGTGATAGAATTTTTTGGGTCTGTTGGCTCGTTCCGCTACGCTCCACTCGCAAAAAGAATGACAAATTCTATCACTCGTGAAAGATCAGCCGGTCTTTTCCAAGAACTTATGTAAGAACCTATAAAAGAATGGGCAGAATAAGACGACATCGAACGGATAACCGCTTTTTCGCCTGGACGTCAGCCCTACGAATGTGCCTCACTTTCGTATTTTTCTCAGGCTTCTGGTTTCACAATGGTTTATAAAAATAGCCAAAAATTGAACTTGGTCAAATTAAAACGAAATAGATGGAAAAGATCAACAGAGTTATATCAATAAAATGCGTGAAAATGTGTAGTCAGAATTTTGATCCCACTTTTGGTTTTAAAATCATTCTCTTTTTTACTGCACCCTCAACCTGTAAACACGTGTACTTCGTCCGATTTCAAACATAATTTGTTTCTGAAAATAATCTGATCTACTTATTTCAATAGAACACTTTCAAAGGCATGCTGGGTCAACTTCCGTATAGGCCTGCAAACAAAATTATACCCAGTAAGTACATGTATCTTTTGTCCCTTGATCAAGAAAGTTTCTGGAAGTTTTCCAAACAAACATTTGTACTAGCATTCTGATACTTGTAAATATTTTAGTTTCCTAGTTTTGGAAATCGATTTAAGCTTCTTCATACAGAGGCAGATGTACCAATGAGGTATCCGAATGTCAAAAGTCCGAGGTGGCAGAGACAAAACCAGTAAACATCAACAAGAACGGGACAAAAACAGACAACATGTTAAACATGGAAACACAAAATACTTAATATCAATCAACAACGCCAACTCAAGTCGAAACAAAAGTGAACTCAGGTGCTCCGGAAGAGTAAGCATTTCCTGCTTGCTATAGCACACCCGTCGCGTTGCCAATAGTCCATTCAGCGTGTCAAATCCGGTAAAGGAAGACAAAACAAAATGACAAACCAACATCTGCACTCATCTGAGAGATCGAAATCCCATAGTTGTCTATAAGTGCATGATGTCTTCCGTTAACTTTCTTGAGTGAAGACAGCAACCGAGGAGCAATATAACCCTGTGTGAGCAATTTTTGCGTCAGACGTGTCGCTCTGGAGTAACGAATCAATTAAGGTAAGTAAAAATCAATACGCTGGAGCAGACGGAATGTTAACAAATAATGACAACAAAATGGGAATTGTATAAACCAAGTCTACGTGTAATTGTCTGTTTGTTTAAAAGAAGCTGAGGTACCAATGGGGTATCCGAATGTCAAAAGTCCGAAAGGGCAGATACTAAACCAGTAAACACAAACAAGAACGGGACAAAAACAGACAACACGTAAAACATTGAAACACAAAACAACTGAATATCAATCCACAACGCGAACTCCAGTCGAAACAAGAGTGAACTCATGTGCTCCGGAAGAGTAAGCAGTTCGCTTGCTATAGCACACCAGTCGCGTTGCCAATAGTCCATTCAGCGTGTCAAATCCGGTAAAGGAAGACAAAACAACACCCTATGACAAACCAATATCTGTAAAAACACAAACACCAAAACGGATATAAAATGGATAATTTGGTTATGCTGAATCTGCATATTTCAAAGAATAACCTCTCATTAGCAGAATTTAATCAAACATTTAAGTTATGTTATTTTCATTAGGTGTTATATAACTTTTATAAATCTGTAAGACTACACCAAAATTTTCAAAGCTTGAAGGTAAAGGATCGGTATTACCTTTACAAAAGAACGACACAAAACGAGAGACCATCAAGGTTCATTCGGTCAGGTAAAGCCTCTTTAACACTAGAACGTTGATTTCAATTAACCTACTGACCAATAACAAAGTCCTTATCGAAGGGTGGATTTCATTTATCAAATTACCATAATAGACTTCAAGTCTCGATGAATGAAGAGTTTCTATTAAGGTGTGTTTTATATAAAAAGACATGAATGATGTTTAAGGTTTTATTTCAGTTATCGCCGTCAAAATCGATTAGCTTTCGGAACAGAAATATTGTTCTATTAGTAGATCTAACAGGTCAAGAATTGATTATAACATTATTCTCGCTGAAACCAATGGTTCTTGTTAGTTTTATACACCTATTGAAATAAACCCAAAATTACAAAAAAGGAAATTTAAATTAGTGGTAAAACTGTAATCTTTCTGCTTCAGGTCTGGGAATATGTTCAATTTTCTTTATTACGTTTCAATATTTGTAAACATGAAACATGCTTGTATATATGACCGGCACAAGTAATATTAATTCGTGTTTTAGAAAACGAACTATTTAGTTAAAGGCAATAGAATACACAACATGTATTCATCTATTATTTGATTGGTTCGTTTAAATATTTCTATTATTTGATTGGTTTATGCAAGGATTCTTTCTCGTTCATTCATTAAATTCAACACACAATACACATTTATGGGACGAGTTCATTTCAATCGAAGGGGATTTCAATCGATACAGTTTTTCATGTTTGTATATGACAATTGTCATGCATGTGCAATTATGTTCATTATATATTAACTTTGAAAAAATCTGCATATCCTTTCCTCGCTAAAAAAAATCACCAACAAGAACGGAATAGGAGGCCCCCCACCGTGTGGCAAAAATTTCAAGTCCGTCCGTTAAACAGGATGTAGGCAAGCGATAGACCTGGAAATGCTTCCCACCACATGATACCCCTATCTCAAGCTCCATACCATAATCTGTTCTGTGAAAAAATATAAATGCAAAATGAGTGATAAAATCCTCATTCATCCACTTATTCACTTGTACACAAGGATTTTTATTTAAACACTACTCGGCTTTTTCCGCTGAAAAACGAATTTGCCGAAACTACCTAGTTAACTTTGGGCAACACTTGAATTCGTCTCATTGACTTTCACTTAACGCATGATACTGACTTCTAAATAAATGAGGAAATAAATAAAGCGACTGAAAAAGAATCTACTTTCAACCTTGCACTGACAACGGCTTATTCATTATGATAAATAAATAATGAAGGGTCCTACCTGAAAATGAAGGTAGAGTCCCATCCTGATCCTTCGGGGTTTCACTCTCCTTTCTTAGACCTGCATGATATTATTTACTTTACCGTTTTTTTCCGTCAGGTTTCTTAATGTACCGTTTGTTACCAATGTTACAAATTAAACATTGATACTCAGAAAATCTTACAAAACCTGACAGAATCTGAATGTTGTTTTGGTTTGCTGAAGAAGCGCTCTGACAAGGAAATGACGTCACAAAATTCATAAAGGGATAAAAATTTTCGTCTCCGCTAAATGTCGTCCTAGATTGTTACAAGGATTTATGTTTTGCACAAATCAATCTATATAACCCGCTATACGAGAATATTATTTTTTACCGGTACAGACACTTTTTTTTACCGAGAATATGATGCATTGTGGGAAATTTACGACGACGTTTACATCCTGAAGGGCATCATTAAAAGAGAGAATGTAAGTTTGTGATATTTTGGTCGTTTTAGGCGATGAATTGATATATAAATGTAATGTGCACGCAATGCAGTGATTACTGACAGACAGAAAAATATGATTCAAGTTGAACCAATTCAGTTGCCCATGTTATATTTAAACAATGTTGTATTACAAGTAAAAACAAAAATGCGTTAATTCATCAACCAAATGTACATTTAAACCATTCAATGTGTCATTTTACCTGTGTAATACTTTTAACACGATAACTTAAACCATTTACCAATCTTATCTTTTTTTACCGGTAACGCTGTAAAATTTTACCGTGAGTGCTACTTTGTTTTACCGTAAACTTTGAACAGTTGTTACTTTTTTTCCCGATATTCGCTACTTTTTTTCACCGATACTGCTACTTTTTTAACCGATACTGCTACTTTTTTTAACCGATACCGCTAACAGATGTAACTATTTGTTTAATCAATTGTAAATAATTGAGGAAAATATAAAATTAAATTATGGAAAAAGATATCTACATGCTTTTTGAAGTTAACTGACCTTACCTACATCATTTTAAAATATTTTGGTTTTTGTATTTTAGATAAGTTTTGATTAGATGACCATGACTAAATTTAAATGCAATACGAAAAAGAAAATTTGATGAAGACACATGTAAGAGTTATAAACGGATAACTTTTCCAGTTATACCAAAAAATGAGCTTGACGCAGGGAGAACAATACTTGCACATGATAACAATCTTACTTTGTCAGTTGAAGATCTAGACAAAGGGTTTAAAATTCATATGCATGTTCATGTGAACTTGAAAATGTTGTTTTGTTAAAAATGTTTGTTCACAGTGGTGACATTTGTACTTAAAATCACAAATTATTTTCTTTCTGTGATAGGCAAGACCTTGTCTAGTAGTGAATGTTTTCGAACAGTGGTCACACAGGAACCGCCGTTGTGTTTGGCCTTGGTATGTTGTTGTAGGCTGTATTTGTCGGGAAATTTCAAATGACATTGTCCACACTCTTCTTTAAGCTGCTTGCTGCACTACTGCCTATGTCTAAATATCCCACTTCGCCATTTTGTTTTATAAGGACAATCCTTACATTTAAAAATCTGTTCTTTCTGCTTCTCCTTCACTGTTTTCTGAGTTTCAATATCGGATTCCTCGGTGACGGAACCCACAACACCCTCTATTTTCATGACCTGCAAAAATAGATAACATTTCACTTTAGCTAATTAATTTCAAGATAACAAAAAAAAGAACTGAAACAGGTTATATTTTAGATTTTTGTCACATGTTTTTGTATAATAGCTAAAAGAATGGACTTTTCATTAATAAATAATGCGAGAACTCACCCTAGTCGTGTTCCCAGTTTTTCAAAAGTATCGTTAAAAAAAATAACACTGAGGGTAAAAAAAGTAGCGTTTACGGTAAAAAAAAGTAACAACCGATTAATGTACACGGTAAAAAAGTAACTGTCAAAATAATATTTCAACTAATTAAACATTACTGCGTTAGACAAGTGGATGTTTTATGTTCAAAATAAGAATTATGTTCAATTTCACTTAAATTTTTATGAAAACTTACCTGTTTTAGACGTACATGTATTTGTATCCTGGCAAATGAAAAGAACACGATGACCTTTATTGTTGTTAAGCACTGTATTGACAAAGTTAGATTTAAAAAAAAACTCGATTCGTTAGAGAGATAAAAGTACGGTACCTCAAATGGACCATTTAATGGAATATTAATACTTGTTTTTCCTTCAAAAACGACTATTTTTATGTTTTATCGTCTGCGCAATCAAAATTTCTCGGTAAAAAAAAGTGTCCGTACCGGTAAAAAATAATATTCTCGTATAGCGGGTTATATAGATTGCAAATCATTGAATTTCTAATAAATAGTTATTGATCCCAGATATGTTTTACAACAATTTTATCAAGTGCATATTATTTCGGTAGGTCAGACTTCTGTACTACGAATAACCGAAATGCCCATCAGACTTTGCTTCTATTTAACTCCTTTTTAAAAGTTCCCTCTTAGCTAGTCGAACAGATGGATATATTTTAAAAAATCGATGCTCGCTTAGAGGGCAGGGCCTTAATCATATTAGCAATCCAAACACTCTATTACTCTATTTGACTTTCCAAAATCTTTCATAGAAACAATTTAAAAAGATTCTTTCTCCAGCCTCATAGCAATCTATTGTTATAAAAAACGGAAAAAATCCTAAAATCAATCCAATTTACCTTTTCTTTGTTGGAAGGAAAATGGTTACAAAATTTTATGGTAATAAGTTAAATATAGCTGAAGTAATAATCTTAACAGACAATGGTATAATTGTCATGGACAACACTGTATGATAAAATATTTACAGAAGTTTAAAAAAATAAGCTGAATCACGATCAAAAAGAGCATAGAATTAATCTGACTGTTTAAAATAAACAAAATAGCACCAATATCAGAAGTTCTCAAAGAACACATATAAAGTTTGTTTAAATCAAAATCAAAATTGAACTATGGAAATCTATTCATGCGTTTCGGAAGGTTAATTGTCATTCATCTATAGGGCAAATCACTAAGATATGGCATTATAAAACATTATTACAAACTCACATCTAGGCTCGACTGATCTGTGATCGGCAACTCGTATATAGCAAATGGTGTCTTCCCTTAGATCAGCTTTCATATTCTGTAAAGAGCAGTGTAAGTTGCTATACAATAATTAACACCAAATCTACCATGATTTTATTTTTATTTTGTTGATATTTTGATCATTTATACTATTATTTCTAATTTTGGCTCCATTTGTTTTAATTTTCAGCCACGCATACGCATGTTACCCGTCCAAGTAATTAAAAAGAGACGATGAAGAGTGTACGCGACACATCCAGCATAAAGAAACGGCAATTCAAAAACTAACAATGGGAAAGAGCCAGCAGTATTCAACATGACCTGAGGTCGCTGCTCAATTCAAGACAATAAATGTTGCTACAGCTGATGCGCACTTCGTCTATTCTAAACTCATCACAAAGTAATCTTCAGTAGCCTTTAGTTGTGGGTTAATCACAGATAAGGAAAATCTAGTGTTAATGACGTAGATTGAATATCATGATAAAACGTCGACCATACATGTATGTATTGAAATATGCTAGTCCCCTTTGGAAGCTCTACTTTATGTTTCAATAGTAGACATAAAGCTTTAAATTATTCTAAATACATGTAGCCATCTATAACCTTCATCGTGGACACCATATAAGTAAAGATTGTAAGGCTATCAGCCTTCTTATCACGCAACATCATATTTTCTATTCCCTTAAGTGATTCAATTATCATGAGTCTAAAAATGTGTTGTTTAATAATTTCATTTCCATAATATCTGATTTTTTTCTTCGTCTTGTTTTTGACTTTTTTCCTTAACCCCATTTCAAAAGTCAATTTCAATTTCCATACGCGATCGCCACGAGAAGGATAAATATGTGAACTTGCCATTCTTTCCTTTATATGTATTATATTCATATCAATGTTATTGCAACAGACCTTGAAAGTCCTTTTCGATGATTTTGTATATCAACAGAATTATTATTCAATTGAACCGAAATTTCTATTTTGTTAGTAAATCTTCTACGCATGAAAAGCAAATGACAATTAAAAGTATTTCATGTGTCAAATATTGTATTTTATCCTCATCTTCATAAAATTTTAATTTGAAATTGCATTTGTTTTCTTCGTAACATCTAATCCAGAACTAACACTAAAAATCATATACTGCTTTGGTTATTAACTCCTTGTTAGAAAATAGTTACTCGGCCTGTGTAGATTTTTATATAAAATGAGACTATCATTCTACATAAAAGGCCTGTGATTAATTAGGAAATTATATTTTTATAATCACCGTAATATATATGTGAAGGTGTTTAGTTGCTTTTGTCGCTTTTCCGGGAAAATGAAATTGCTTTAGACTGCCACCTAAAAGGGGGAAATCAATGTAATTCTATTAGCAGCTTTTTGGCTAATGTGAGTGTCCGTAATACGTTATTTGGTAACCTTGGGTTAAAACGTCTATCAAGACAAAATTATAGAAAATACGCTTCTGGTCTACATGTATATCTAAACATAGTCTTCCTTGTTCTATGAAGTGGCGCGTAATGTTCTCTATTTTTATTTGAAATGCCTGTACCAAGTCATTGCAATCTATAGTTTTCCGTTATGTCTTCCGTGTTTTGTCTTTTCCCTTGGACATTGAGATTGATCCTTCAAGTCTTGTTATATTGCTATTATCTTTATTTATATCGAATTGTCTCCAAAAATTATGTAGATTTAAGTTATTTCTTTTGCTCCAGTTTTTGTCTTGAACATATCACTTATACATTTAGAAAATCAAAGAACTGATCATTTTTGCATTTTCTAATATTTTTGTCGTTGAAATTTCCGATTGTTAAATTCAAAATTGTTTAAAACACCAGTTTTTTTTTCTTGTGCTGCATATGGTCCATATCCTCGGTGCTGGATTCGGCTTTCCCATTCAACCTTTTGGCTTTGAGAAGTTTTCATTAAATAATTTTGATTTTTTTAACCTTCTAATATTTTGATTCAAGTGCTGCTGATGAAAGGTTACTCCTTGAAATATCGATATACAGCATAAACAAATTAACCGTTAATAACCGTTTGTGTTTTGTAGCGAATAAAGATTTTCATATTACATGTATATGAAAAAAATTGTGTAAAATACTACAAAAAACTGTGATGAACTAATTTGTTTAACAAGTTATGATACACCATTAATATTTGGTATGCAGTTGCATAAGTATCAGTACAGATCAAAATCAAAAGCGTTTCATCTGTATGTTAAATATAAACGTTAATTAAAAATCCCAAACATGTTTTTTTTACTTACAAAAACTCAAACCCATCATTTTATCCAACGTGTTGTCAATTTTGTTCCTTGATAATCACACAATTTATATATATAGAGAGAGCATGCAAGAGAAGTGTATATTAAAGATCATGTGAACTTTGTAGGAAACGATTTTTTTAATATAAGGATGCAAACATTTTACATTTTATGTCGGTAAAGTTAAGTTTTAAAACATGTAAACATTTATTACATTTCATTACAGGACAAATAAACTCGATTACCCTAAAATTGGAGAAAGGCTTAAAAATTTTATTATTTTTTTCAGAAACATTACTCAAAATAAGTTCGCAAATATATTTTTTGCGGTTAATTGAATCTTCATAAGGTTGCTTTAAATCGGATATCAACAACTTCCAAAAACAACTTTTCATCTGATAGTTATCAAGAAATGCATGTGTCTGAACATGATAGCGATTCGTCTTATATTACCATGGGACGAGTATCTAATGGACACATGGGACAATCATTTGAGGCCACAAAACTTCTAGGGCAAGTGCTAGCTGGAGTCACAGCTTCAAAATCTTCAAAATAGCCATTTTATATACACATAAAATATTATTTCCCTTTCAGTTGCCTTGACATTTTTGAGAATTTGTTGTTCCAATCAACAGGTCCGACCCCACCTGATATCTATTTATGCTTACGGCATTATTTGTAAACCGAATACACTGTCGTCATGCCAAAATATAAATACTAACTAGCTCACTAATAATTATCAACAATTAATACATTTGAGAGTTAAGTATGCCGAATATAATTTTTGCTTCGAAAAATAATTGTCAACCATTGCATTTATTTAATCGCAAACAGAGTTTTAACGATCGAGTCATTTCTATGTGTTGGTGTTATAAGAATGACTATCTGAAAAGGCACGATTGAAATGTCAACAGGTGAAAAAAGAAATTGAAAGAATCATTGGTTTTACCGTAAATGATGTCCTCAAGTAATAAGCTATAATTTTTGACCTTGAGAAAGGCTATAAAACATTTTTGTTTTGAATACGAAAGCCTGAAAATAGAACATTAAGGGATAAATAACCAAATAACAAACGTGAATTGAGGATCAATCTCAATGCCCAAGAGAAAAGACAAAACAAGGAAGACATACCGAAAAAATGAAAACTGCAATGGTCCTGACTATGTACAGGCATACAATAGAAATGGGTGGTTAAACCAGGTTTAATGGTACTCCAAACCTAGCTCTTCAATTGCGATCTAAGGGTCCGGTACATGTTATTTCACACAGTAACTTTGCGTTTATTTTAATAATGTGTAAAAGCAGAGGCTTAACTATTTAATAATACTTTGATATGCAATATGCTTATAGTATCTGTGGATAACTTTTTAGAATCGAACAAATACTGAAGAAATCTTAATACAGCAAAAGGAAGAAAAGAAAACGTGAAGTTAAAAATGTACTTTGTTACCTCTGATGTTAACTCAATTTTGATATTTAGCGATATTCCACGCTAAACCCGCAAATATAAATCGTTCGCAAAAATGCTGGTTAACAGTTATCGAATCTAAGAGGTCACAGAGTATCTGTGAAAACAAAAAAAGACAAACAATTAATATTTTGTCATTGATTATTGGACATGTACATGTTGTACCTTAGTACGAACACGTATATTAATAACGATCGCAGCGTCAGAGTTAGATGATTTATTTATAAAGGTGCGTTTTAAAAAAAGGTGAATTTAAGTACCTCTTAACTTTGAATTCAATATCAAATCTAACAAACTCATTCACATGTAACAGCTGTTTTACAACAAATAATCAACACTTAGTACTAGTCGAAGCAGCATATCCCCGCACAATTCTTGTGTTGATAGTATAAGGGGAGATACCAGAAAGAAATCAACTCGGGCTATTATGAGCATTATCAATAGTAAAACATTGCTGTTAATTAAACCTTATTTTTGTTGTTGGCAGTAATGCTAACCTGCAAACTGTTTTTATAAGAAATAAGATTATTTATCTATGGTTTAAGGGTAGGTTCATATATCTGAGAAACTCTGATGTTACTTAACATTTGACTGATCCACACAAAAATGAGTTTTTTTTCCATATTACAAATATGCCTTGGAGGAGTTGCATGTCGAACGTAAAATGTCCCCTCATGCTACCCACATAGTCAATATCCTAAAGACATGATCAAAATTCCAAAACTTTTGGCACAATCTAATTTCATAGTGCAACTACTGAGCCAATTTAAGTTCCGTATTCAAAATAACCTTGGAGGATTTGTATGACGAAGAAAAAATGTGTACTAAGGCAACCTTTGCAACCCAGTCCCTGTTGGCATTATTAAAAGTCGGAACCATCAGCACAATCTACAACCAAGTTGTAGCTCCATATTCCAAACAACATGGGAAGGAGTTGCATGACGAATGACAATGTGCCCTTATGTTACCTATTCAGGTAGTTTTTATCAGAACTCCAAAACCTTCGGATAATCTATATAGATAGCGTAACTACTTACCCAAGTTTTAGTTCTGTTTTCAAAATTACCTGTTGGTGTTGCGTGACGAAGAAAAAATGTGCCCATAAGATATCTTTGAAGCCAGCCTCTAAGGACATTATCAAAATTCCATACCTTCTGCACAACCAGATCCAACAATCCATTCAATGACCCATTTTTATATTTATATACACCCAAAGGTTACAGAGATTATACTTGACATTAACGCCATACGTACATACGCACGTGCATACATATAACAGCACAGGACTATCCACTTACTTTCGCAAAAAGCGGGAATGATAAAAATTGTTATTCTATAATATAAATAATTTTTTAACATATTTCATTATAATCAACTAAGTGAATAAAAAAGGATATTCACCTGGCAAAGTTATATTCACCTAAAAAATGGCAGGAAGGATGATGACGTCGTTACAGTATTTTTCTGTTTGGTTTAATGTTTTTTAACACTTCAAATGCATATTTTTGTCAGATATTGGATAATACAATAAAACAATTACTGTCTTTTGTTTCGATAAATGTGAGTGTTATTGACTTTAAATAAAAACTTAGATATTCACCTCGCCCTTCGGGCTCAGTGAATATATGTTTTTTTTTTTTCAAAAGTCAATAACACTGCACATTTACCTCAACAAAAGACAGTAATTGTATAATATTTGTGCTTGATACTGTTTCCCATCAAACTATTTAATCTTACTTTCGAGTAGGATGATCTTTGATCCATTGCAGTAACTATTGAAAATAATGTTCGTATTTTGATACAATGACATTCAAAATTCTACATCCTTCTTTTCAATTAAGTTTTTAGCGACCTTTATGAAGGATAATCTGCAATTATCGAGAGTTAATGCATTTTATTGGTGCAAATGTATGTAATGTTACAAGAACCACGCTTTTGTGTTGTAAAGACAAGTAAGGCGTTTTCAAGTATTTTGTAATTGCTATTGAATAAAAATATAAACTTAACTTTTTGTGGGCTGTGTTAGCATGAATATTTGTATCGAGTTATGTGAAAATTTACCTGAACTCATTTTTTGTCCAATCTTTTTTAACAGTTATAAAATAATTCAGATAACGGAAACTTTATAATGAGTCTTGAAGTTATGATATAACAAAAAACGATATTTGTTTTTGAAACATCTCTAGATTTGTTGAATTTTCATAGCAGATGGTACAATAGTACAACATATAAAACAAACGAAAAAACAGTTAAGTTTGGCTGTCTTTCATTTATCAACAAAAAATAAATCATTGCAGATAGAAGATAAGTTGACCTGGAAAGCACTAACATGTGACCAGATTAAAATAAAAGATAATGAGATTTGGAATAAGTGTACACGACACAACCTTCAATTTAACAAACAACAGTTAAACAAAATCCACAATGGAAAACAGCCAGCAGCCTACAATGTGACCAGTGGTCGCCGCTCGCTGTTTTTCAATATGCACTGTATTGAAAATACATATGATTCAAGCCCAAACCTTAAGTGCAATGAAAGAAACCTACATTCTATCCTTAGATGATCATGGAAATTATTATCGTTCTAAGTTAAATTTTTCAAGAATTGTAAAACCGCTTTTAAAATATTTTGTTCTAAGGACGAATAAGAAATGTGATTTATAAGCGTCATATTCGGACAATCTTTACTTTTCATTCACTCATATTTAAAAATGAATGACAGAAGAATCATTCAGTGTTAGTGCAAATTTACATATCAACTCTTATAAACAAAATATATTGTTCTTGTATCTGTAAAATTGCACAATTTGAAATTCAAAGTTTGAAGGATAGTGATTTGCTGTACTAAAAAAACAAAGTCTACGCAAAAGCAACGTCAAGCTGCATGCTGGAGGCCATGTTAAGCCCATTTGAGGCTAAACAGCGATATTCATTAACCCACTGACCAATAATTAAATGCTTTATAAGGACAAATTTTCTACAATCAAATAACAAAAGACTTCACAACTCTGATTATAATGACATTCTACGAAGGTGTGTTTTATATAACGAGACATGAAGGGTATTAAGGGCATTTTTCATTTCATCGTTGTCAAAGGCCATTATTCTTTCTGAACACAAAAATAATTATATTTATCGCTATTTTTGTTAAGAATTGTGCCTTATAATGCCATTTTTACGCTGAAGCTATGGTTCTTAAGCGATAAAAATACCCATCGTCTGCTTTTTTTATTTTGTAAGTTCATAAGTGCAGTTTTTTAATTGACTCCATTATCTTAATCAATAATAGAAAAAAGTTCCGGAAAAATAATTCTATTACGCCTGATGGGCGATTAAGTCTAATCAATCTAATCAAGACTCATTACAGGCGCCCTACCAAAAGTAAAGAAAATGTTATCCTCTATATGAAGAGCATAGCACAATAAGAACGTTATATACCAAAATGGAACCCCAAAAAAGCTCAGATAAACTAATGTCTCATGTAAAATAAACCTTAAAGATTTTCTTCTCATGTGAACACTTTGTTAATAACCATTATTTGAATTTTATTAATTCTATAACCTATGATTTAACTCCCTCGATCGTTACTTTTCCCTGAGCTATCTTCATCTATATTTCGTTTGCTTTTGTGCACATTACGGATGTAAGAAATAATAAATACAACACAAGACACAAAAATACAAAAACAACTGAATATATCAATCAACAAAGCGAAAAAAAAGTGTTGGATGTTTTTTACATATAAATATAAATAACAATTATTAACGTTTTATCTATTATATGTGACGTAGGTTAAATGTCAATGTAAATGTCGACCATATGTATTGAAATGTGTTGTACCTTTGGGACTTTCGTATTCGTAATTTTCTATAATAGAACTCAAATGTGTCTGCCCGTTCAAATTATTCTCAAATGTGATTAATTTACTTCCTTGGACACCATTCAGGTATAAGTTGTAAGACTATAAACTTTCTTATCACGCACAATTTATATTGGTTATTCAGTTATGTGATACAATTATCATAGAGCTCATAACAAAATTTCTAGAACGTGTCGTTCTATGACTTCATTTCCATAATATCTGATTTCTTTTTACGTCTAGTTTTCTACGTTATTTATCAAATCGCTATCAAAAGTCCATTACAATACGGGATCTCCATGGTATAATGCCGTTTATTCATGGCATTTTTAACCTAATAACGGCCACAGACCTTGTTGGCTATACAGTAGACAGAGTTTAAGGAAATCTCCATTCATCGTTATTTCATAGAGTGAAAGATTAACGAGTTTATCTGAAAAAGAGATTTATTAAATTAATTTATTTTCATTTTAAAAGTTTTATGTTATCACGATAAAGCACAACAAAGTGTTAAACGTATTATTTTAAACAAGCATAGTTCTACCAATGTGCATTAGAATATTAAAAATTCGAAACAGAAAATACCAAATCGTAAGGCCCCTGTCAAACTGACCACTTGTCTACGCTTTTTACGAAATCTATGATCTTAATGATCGTAGTGATATCGGTTATTTTTTTAAAGCATAGTTAGCATGACAGTATGCACAAAACACTACGACCATATTATTATAGTTCATGGAAATTTTGTCAATGTTAAAAGCTAGTACGATGATACTACGTACGACCTTCACGAGTACGCTGCTTTGGCGTCGTTCAACGACTATACTACGACTTCACCACAAACTGTCATGACCTCCTTTCTACTCTACTGTGATCATTTAAATTATGATAAGCTCCCGCAAGGCGGGAGCTAAATTGCCTGAGTATACGTACTATGATGCTGGAATACGTACTGGAATAGGTATAAACTAGTCGACATATCCGCAACCAATGGCACGGAATGTCAAATTAATTTCTACTTTGTTATTTGTATTTCTAAAATTGAAATACGTAAAAACATGTATTAATATGAATGTTTCTAGATATAGAGATGCATGTCAAGATTTTTTTAATGAAAACGCTTTATATTTCATGGACGTCATATTTGTTCAAAACAAAATTACAGAATGGCGGGAAACTGTCATTCTTATTTTCGTGGAACAACACAAAGCGTAATGTACATGGCAACTAAATAAATATTCTGCCGAAATATTTCTGCAGTCATAAAATTATCACCTTGTCCATGTTGTGTCTTGAGCAGGTATATGATATTGTTTATTCTCTAAACTTTACATTCGAAAATGAAAGTAGAAACTCTTTTAAAGGTGTCTTCTATGACGTCTGGTTCTATCGTCTATTTTAAGCATATATTATGACGTCATTTTTAGTTTGAGAAAAAAAACACTTCCTCGTTCTGTTTACAGGTGCGCTCCTTTTCGAAACCATGCAAAAGCTTGCATTTTCTGTTATAGTGAAATAAGGGGACAACCATTTGATTCTGAAAAAGGGGGTCTGCAGTTTTGGTCGAGTCAGAAAATTTATTTTCCGCCATTTTGTGCCGCCGAGATTATTTATTTTTAATATACCATACTAGTAACTAAAGAATCTTGGGACAGATTTATTCCCTTGGAAGTAGAGGCCAGATTATTTATCTCCATTTTTTTTTGCAGGCAAGATTATTTTTTTACACGAACTGCCACTCACCCCCGTCAGAATCAAATATGTCATCCCCTAAAATATATCTGCGGGAGCTTATCAGGTTGAACCTTCATCATATTACACTTTCACTGCGATGATAATAAGCTCGGTAGGATTCTACTGCTCCTACTGTTAAACTATCTCTCGAGCTTTTGATGCAGGACGGCTCTACGATTGGTTTTTCAAAAGATAGACCAACAGACTGAGGTGATCGACTAAAGTAAGAGTTCAAGCGCTAGATGTATTGTGACATGGCTATGATGTGTAAATAAAATGGATTTCATGATTATACGTGTCATTCATTATACATAATGGTGCAATTTGCAAGAAATTAATTCTAATGTTCGTCTTTAAGAGTGTCTTTTACATGCACGTCTTTATTTTCTATGTAAATAATGTAATAACAAAATTTACGAACTTTGAACATCAATCTCATTGTCCAAGAGAAAAAAACAAAACAAGGAATACATATCGGAGAAAATGTAGATCGCAATGGTCCTGACCTGGTACAGGCATGTTAAAATAAATGATGGGTTAAACCAGGTTTTGTGGAGCGCCAAACAACCCTCTTTTATTGAGATCTTCGGGGTTTGTAGTAAGACATAACACAATATGGTTGTAAAAACATAATATGGATATTGAGGTAACATCTCAGTACAACAATCAGCTAAACACTAATCAAAACAGTTACTATCCATTACGTTTAACATAAGTTTGACTTTTTCTATAGTGGCTAATAACGAAAGAAGAATGTTTTAGGGCATATAAAATGCATATAATTAAAATCCAGACCTAAAATAGTAAAGATAAACCCCCTTTGAAAATACAAGGAACACATAAAAAGAAAACATAAAAGGAAAAGTACAACCAAAAGCTTTGTCACAGATTCCTGGCTTAGGACTGGCACATAGAAAATGTGCCGGGATTAAACTAGTTCTTTTGGGTCCACCCTCTCCCAAATAAAAATTCTGGTTAAGTCCGCTCTGATTTGAAAATAAAATAGATATGATCACTGCAGAACAGGAGCAGGAACGTTTAGAAACAATATTTCTAAACACAAAACATTAGGGATTTTGATGGGCACTAATTGTGCACCTTAGCTTGATGATTTGTTTCTCCATTCCTATGAAGCGGACTTATAACAATCTGTTCTAGACACACACAAAAAAGTAGACTTGCACTCTTTTAACCCCACTTTTCGTTATATTGATGAAGTCTTTTCAGTGAGCAATTTTCGATTTTGTGACTTTCTACATCCCATATATCCTCAGGAACTTGAAAACAGGACACTACGGATTCTAGGCAGTATGCTTCATATTTCGATCTTCATCTTGAAATAGACTCTCTAGGAAATCTTTCAACAACGCTTTATGACAAACGTGATGACTTTCCAATTGTCAACATTCCCTTCTTCAGTCCGCTCCAACTTATTGAATCACGTATCACAATTGATTCTGTACTCCAGAGCTTGTGGGGAATTACATCGATTATCTTCACAGAGCGTTACTTGTGAAACAAACATTGTAAACAAAATGTTATGTTGCTCCTCGGTTGCTGTCGTCACTCAAAAAAAATTACGGTAAACATCATGCACTCAAAGAATATGGGTTTTTATCTCTCTCTCAAATCAGCGCAGAAGTTGGTTAGTCATCAGGTTTTGTTTGTCTCCCTTTACCAGATTTGACACACTGAATTGGAAATTGACAGTGCGATGGGTGTGCTTTAGCATGCAGGAACCGCTCACCCTTCCAGGGAATCTAAGTTCACTTTCATTACGACTGGCGCTCGCGTTGTAAATTGATATTCAGTAGTTTTTGAGTGTCCGTTTTATATATGTCGTCTGTTTATTCGTCCTGTTAGTGGTTGTTTTTACTGGTTTTGCCGCTGCCCTTTCGGACTATGACATTCGGATGCCCCATTTGAACTCTGCTTTTTTTCAAAAGAAATGGTGGGCTAGGCCAGGTTTTATGGCGCCTATCCCCCGTCCATTGCGATCTTTTGGTCCAGTAGCTAACAGAGTTATTTAGTTTTTCCTGCAATGTTTAAGTTGCAATCATTATGCACAAGTATTCGGATTGTCACAATGCCGAGGTAGTAGATAAATAAATAACATCTAAATTACCTTAAGCTTTAATCAAACATTCTATTGCAGATTTCATGTTATAATTTTAACGTCACTAATATTATTTGGAGTGAGTTACGTAGTATGGAAGCCCATTAGTGCCAAATAAGACTGAAACATTTCTTATTTATCAGTAGACCGCCACTTAATAAATGGCGGCCGCCAGATAATTATCTGACGGCCGCGACTTACTATCTAGCGGCCGCCACTTATTATATGGCGACCGCCACTTATTAACTGGCGGCCGCCACATAAAATTATCTGGCGGCCGCCACTTAATTTATCTGGCGGCCGCCACTTAATTATCTGGCGGCCGCCACTTATTATATGGCGGCCGCCACATAATTATATGGCGGCCGCCACTTATTATTTGGCGGCCGCCACTTAATTTTCTGGCGGCCGCCACTTATTATATGGCGACTGCCACTTAATTAAATGGCGGCCGCGAGATAAATTAAGTGGCGGCCGCCAGATAAATTATGTAGCGGCCGCCAATTAATAAGTGGCGGCCGCCATATAATTATGTGGCGGTCGCCATATAATAAGTGGCGGCCGCCAGCTAATTAAGTGGCGGCCGCCAGATAAATTTAGTGGCGGCCGCCAGATAATTTTATGTGGCGGCCGCCAGTTAATAAGTGGCGGTCGCCATATAATAAGTGGCGGCCGCTAGATAGTAAGTCGCGGCCGCCAAATAATTAACTGGCGGTCGCCATTTATTAAGTGGCGGTCTCCTGATAAATAAAAATGTTTTAGTCTTATTTGGCACTAATGGGCTTCCATAACGTAGAATCGATCATTAGAAATAATTATTACTTTAAAATTGCTAAACCTTCCCTTATAGATGAATTGGTTACAATCTTAATGATATCTGAATATATTTGGGGTCAATGCACGCTTTGGTGAAATAAATATAGGAGTGCAACATAAATGAAGCTAATACCTTATAAGGTTAAACATGGACCTTTCACGGCAAGTGCTTTTATCAACGCAAGTATCTTGAGAAACAAGATACAACTACATGTATTAGCAACCACTGGTCATATTGCAGAGTGATAGCTGTGATTATGTTAAATTAATTTTAGGACTTCACAATAGAAGTAGTAATGGTTATAATGAATTTGAAAAACTTAAAGGATTTGATTTTCCTGTTCGAACTTTTTTGGTTTCGAGTACTTTTAGTTGTTCAATGCTTTTGGTTTTTGACCTTCGAATGTTTTGATTCAAATGCTGCTCATGAGGGGTTATTCCTTGAAATATGCATATACAGCATAACCAAATTACCCGTTTTATACCCATTTTGGTATTTGTATAATGCTACCAGTAGAGTCAAACATAATTGTCTAGTGTTTATGCATTCACAATTCATAAATAATTTTATAGAAACGTTATTTAAGTACAGTACTCGATCTAGTCAGATGATTTTTTGTAAAATCTGGAAAAGGTTGAAGCATCATTGTTTTACTTCAATGCTACATGTATGAAGGACTGGAAAAGTTTGCCGATCGCATTCCACAAACAATTGTAAAATAAAATTGAACCAATTTTAAATTGTGTGTTCAACAAAATTTAAGACAGTATGACCATGATGATGTACGTATATTATTTACTCCATGCACATATCTCGGAAAATTTAAGTTTTTACTTTTTTTTTACATCTTAAAAAATAATATTCTCAGTAGCATAAACTGTTTACCATTTTTTTCGGTATTGAATAGTGATATTGTATGGCTTTTTACCTGCAAAAAATAATTACTAACATTATAATTTTATCGATGTTTGAAATGATTATGTTACTAACCTTTAATTCACCTTAAACAATAATAAATAATTGGTATCTTTTTCATGAAGCATTTTATTGCTGATTTTATATTTCAATTTCAAATATATTTGAACAAATATATTATAAGTAATTTGCTATTATATTCATTATTGAAAATAATAAGCTTTCAATGTCGATCATCATAAATAGTAATTGCTTTGAAATTGCTGCATGAACTAATTTAATACAATCTAATTGATATCTGAAATTGTTTTATAGCACTGCACGTTTGGTACAATGAATATCTTGAGCGAAAAATAACTGAAGATAAAACCGTATAAGGTAAAACATGGAGTTCTCAAACGCTTTCATCAACGCTAATGAAGATAGCGTGTACATTTTGTTGTGTTGTTTCGTTTAAATAGAAGCATAAAAATAGAATATCAAAAATGAGGAAATAGTGAAATAAAGAATAAAGGTAATAACAAAACTACCGAACTTGAATTAAAGAAGTGAAAGAAAATTAAACAGGGTCTTCTTTGTGAACTAACTACCTAGTCAATTATACATAAATTTCTTAACATGATCGCTTTATTGAAAATAACTTGCGTTATGGCAGTATTGATGACACTCTTAGATACACAGTTTCATTCTACAAAATCAATAAGGAGACATGTAGGAAATTGGAATCTTACAAACCATTAAAATGTCAACCTCCATCCAATGAAGACGTTCGGGGGTAATGAGCTGAAGAATATTGAAAGACACATCTTTTTACAAAACGTTTTTCTCCTAGAAGACAATAGACCAAAATATCTTATTAATCCCCCTTCTTCTATATGTTTCAACATGACCACGACCGTATGACCCCTTCAGTATACTATATTTTTCAACCTTTCTCATCAATTAATTGTAATATTGGGACCAAACAAAACGTAGTAAGACTTCGAGATTGACCTATTTTTTTGTATTATAACCCAGTTTAGATGAAAACAGCAACGTTTTTGATGTACATTTTTTTTTCAAGTTCAGTTTTTTTCGTGAAAGACAACGTATCCATATTGTACCTTCTTGTCAAATACAAAATGTAATGTCAAATTACCTTCGAACCTTTTGGCTTTGAGTACTTTTCATTCAATACTTTTGGTTTTGGACCTTCCAATGTTTTGATTAAAATGCTGCTGATGAGAGGTTACTCTTTGAAATATCGATATACAGAATTAATCGTTTTTATACCCGTTTTGATATTGTATTTTTTTTAGCCTTTTGAAATGAACTTTTAAAAGAAAAGTGCCAACGGACCTGATCAGTGATACATGCATGACATGTATCCATGATTCTTTCTATGCTGATGACAATAAAAATGTTACCACTGTTAACACACTGTTTGCTTTTAATTTCATCAATCAAAACATCAATGAGTAAATAGTTGCTAAAAGTGCAGTGACTTAGAGTGTCAATTTCAAATTTTAATCAACCACCCTGACACACGGCTGAATCATACCTCTTTGGATAGCTTAACTCTTACCCCATTCATTTTGAGTGGTCGTAAAGGTTACAAATGGTGCAAAAGTCAGTGATCAGAGGTCAAAGGTCAAATTGTCAGCATGAAAATTTTCGTAAAATTTCAACGTTTATGTCCATATTTTAGTAAAGGCTTGTGATTTTGTTTAAACTTTTGAATTTTAAGATACTTTAAGCAAATACCAAACGAACAGAGTAAATTATTAGGGGCCATAACTCTGTTACTGCTTGAATTATACCCCTTTTCCTTCTATGTTGGTTTTTTTCAAATTTCTATGTTTATTCCGGAATTTCTGAATAATTATACGACTTTTTTTCATATTTACTAATTGCAAACTATTTTTCGAAGTGTATACACATTTTTGACAAGTTATAACAAGGATTTTATCAAAATTTATGAAGACCATTACATTTATAAAATTCCCATGCCATGGCCTGACAGCGTGTAAATTTCTATCATCTTTACCAATCACTGTTTTGTAGCTTTTCTTATACTTAGAATACGTCAAATCTAACAAGAATAATATTAACTAAAACAAGTAGACAAGTATAAAAGTCACACAAGTTATTAGACACTCCTCCCCAAATTACTGCACTATCAAACAATGGTCGACTTTACTATATACCAGTGGTGTCCATTATATGTATAATATTACAAAATGTAAGTGTTATTGGATTTTTTTTTCAAAATGACAAAATGTCTCCAGCACTGTTAACATGATCAGCATCCAAAGGAAATCGCAAACCAAACCAGCTATAAAAAAAGAACAACGCAGAAGAGACCATCCATTTTTTTCAGTGAAGGGTATACGGTTTGATCAACTATCTCATGCAGATTCAAACAGCTTTTAGATCTATATATGCACCGGCAATTCAAACAAAAACTAAGACACAACCCTGTGAAAATGTGGTTTCTTTCAAAAGCAGTGGACTTGAGCTAAGTTATTATAGCACTTAATCAAACAAAACAAACACAAACCAAACAAACTTAAACGAAGTCGCCTGGTTTCATAAATGTGGAACAAAAAACATACGATACTGCCAAAAGCACAAGTTCAGCAACTCATATAAGTCTAATAAATGCTAAAATATTGGATCTGGACACGCTAGGATTTGAACCTGGGGGATACCATTTTCGTTAAAGACTTAGATCCTGAAACAGGACCATCAACTCTTGGTTTAGATCTATCGAAACAAGCTCGATCAGTATGACAGCTAGTGAGAAGCACCAATATAGAAGATTATAAAAAGTGAAATAGGTGTTCAGAAATACATAATTTATCAGTCTTACGATCATGCTATGACAGTTAGCAATAGTCTATGTGTACGATTTCTCGTTAAATCCTCTTCACTGACTGACTAAAACAATGATTTTTTAACTATTGTTGATATTACTATTATTTATATAACCAATTAAAGTAGGAATGGGGCACAAACGCCCTGCTCTAGGCCCTAAACGAGGAGTAGAAGTCCAAAAAGTCCGGCCGAAAGTCGCTTGGGACGTAGTTTGTGATACTGAGCTATCCTATCAAGTTTCATTATCATTCTCATGAACGTTCTATGAAAAAGCTTGATGGAAATTTTACATAAATTTTCATATCGACCCAGTCTCAACAAGAAAGTAGTCAGGTCTGAAAGTCGCTTAAGGCATACAGTCTTTTATACTTAACGGCGACCCTGCCAAATTTCAAATCATTATCAAATACGGTTTCTGGGGAAAGCTTGACAGAAATTCGTTCGGACGGACATAAGCATACCTTAATGCCTTTCGCTAGAAATGTCGTGGGGAGGCATCAAACTTGTCATTGTAACGAATAGAGTCTTTGTGCTAATATATATCTTAAACTTTGAATCAAATTTTATGGGTTTCTCTTGCGAACCTTGATTTAAGGTTCGTATACTACAAAAAACAGTTTGCCGACTTCTCTTGTTTCATTGTGGTACTCGGTTAAATATAATAACAAATATATTCACTGTACACTCGAGGTGTATCAGATTGGAACACACACAGAGACGATATATCTTTGTTTTGCTAAATGACTGTTTCCGAAATAAAATACTTCTTCCTTTAATTTTATGAACAGGTTGGAAACGTCTGGTGGAAATGAAATATATTTTAAATAATGTTACTAAGCTATCATTTGATTCCAGACGACAGATTTGAAACCGCGACCGTCTTTTTTCTCTTTTTTCTTTGATAACTTGTTGAACTGCATGCTGACTATATAACAGACGGTATCATGCAATGTTCATGCACGTTTCAAAGAATTACTTTTCTGTCATGACCTTTTTCGGAAGATAAACAGTTTGTCTTTCAGAATTTAATACATGTACTTTTACACTTTTTTGTTGGAATCAAAATGCAATAATTTGGAAAACAATGTTGTGTGGCGTACACTTATTCCACATCTCATTTTCTTCTATTACAAGTATCAATTTCAAATTAAGTGTCATCATTCAGTCGAAAACTTGCAAGTAAATGGGTAATACGTTTTAAATATATTACAAGACGAGCTAATAAAATTTTGGAGACATTCAAAGCGCCACATTCTGAACTAAAATATCGAACCGTTACAGTTTGTTGTTAAACAGTTTGGTCATTAGATATTTTGAAAAACTTATAAAATATGATAATTAACATTCAAAAACTATTTTTAAGAGAATCTGCTTTATTACATTTTGCTCAAAATAATGATTTGCTGTCAGCAAAGTGGATTTTCTGTGGGCTTAAGACGATTTAAATGTGTACAAAATAAACAAATTTATAATTTCTTAATCGTACCGGTCATGATAAGTTATTGAAATCCGGAAACAAGTTTTAACAGATTTGAACCATCGTTAATTTTCAAACGTATTTTTAAAAGTAGAACACACAAATAGATAAAAATAAGCCTCATGTTTTGCAATGATCATATTCTAATTTTAGAATACAAAAAACACAAACATTAACCTATTTTAATTGAGATATTACAACTGAAATAAACCTATATTCTGTTAATTGTTTATGCTTTTTTTAAATTTGAAAAATATTTAAAACATTAAAATAAAAACGCTTCATTAAGGAAGTTTTGGAATTTTGAAATATATGTCTACCTAAATCACTAACAAGTTTTAACCCTGTTTAGCCCTCTTAAAAGTAATTGTAAACCAAAGTCAACACATAAATTTCCCCGAAACAAGAAGGCCCCCCTTTTTCTTCGTAAAAAACAAAACTGCACCATGGGAAATCTTTACGACCAGTCAAAAAAGTTGCCTTAAGGTATACCCTAAACAGTAAAACAAAAAATAGCCGTGTGTCCACCCGGTTGATTAAACTCCGAAAATAAGCACGTTTTTTTGAAATTGTCACTGCACTATAATTACAAGTTTAATTTCAATATATTCAAGGAAAAAGTTTTTCAAAAGATTCCTAGATCATTATTGTGGATAACGATCTTCGGTCGATGGTTTAAATTAATAGAATTTTTTTAGCTTTCCTTTTAAGAACACAGGGGAGAATCGGTATATCAGTAAAAATGAGCGTGAACAATTTTCCTATGGCGGTCAAGTATTGTGCGTGATCGCGAACAATTTTGTACCGGATCGTGAACAACGCATATTGAATTTTTTTCATAGAAAGTCAATCTTTTTTCTCTTATAGCACATTAAATAAAGCACACTTAAAAAAACAAATTATGTCTAGCAAAATGGCTAATCTTTAGAAATTGAAACATAAAAGCCGTTTTACTGAAATTAAAAAGCTTTCTCAAATTTTGAAAAGGCAGATAGTATGTTGATAAAAAAGGTCAGAATTTAACAACAAAACAAGTGTGTTCTGTTTCATATTAATGTTAAGATGTATGAAATATGGTGTTTTGGATTCAAATATCATTATCTCATTTACCAAGAGCTAAAAAATATATCTTCTTTCAAATATATGAGAGAAACTGGACATTTTATGTATATTTTGTTATTTTTGGGATCGCGAACAATTTGGCACCATTGATTTTGGATCGTGAACCATGATCGTGAACAAATCATTAGTCAATATCGAATATTTTGAATAATGAAGAGGTTAAGCGTTTGAATAGATTGACATGCATGTTTACTTAATAGTCTTATTTTACATTCGTGATAAGTAGTCTCCTAACGTTGAGCATTTCTGTACATTTCATTAACATAAACATATATTCCCATCTTTCACCCTTAATCTCGAAGTATATGCAACTTCCCGACCTATGTTACCTGTATAGGTGATAGGTGTATCCAATGTTCTGAAGGTATTGTTTCGTATTAACCACATACAAATTTTCAAATTGATTCCTCATAAATAAGGTTTTATGTTCAATTATCATAATATATCATTTATGTCAAAATGTAAAATCACAGATTGGTTTGTCATAGGTATTTTGTCCCCCGCCGCAACGCGACGGAGAAACCTAGTTATGGTCTCCGTCCGTACGTCTGTGCGTCCGTCACACTTTTGTGAGCGCAACTCCTCTGAGACCGCTCAACGAATTTTGATGAAATTTTGTAGGGTATTTTGTCATGATATGTAGTTGATCATATCTTACCGCCATTTCGCTTCGACAAATTTTATAGGAGTCATGGGACTTTATCGACTTTGTTCATTTTAGGTCATAAGAACACTTTGTGAGTGCAACCCCTCAAAGGATTTTGATTAAATTTTGTATAATATGTAGTTGAATGATCATATCGCACTGCCATTTCGATTTGAAAAAAAATATATGTGTTTTTATTGACTTTGTTTATTTTAAGTCAAAGGAACACTTTGTGAGCGCAACTCCTCTTAGACCACTCAATGGATTTTGATGAAATTTTGTAGGATTGTTTGTTATGATATGTAGCTGATCATTTCGCAATGCAATTTGAATTTTTCAAATTGTTGTAAATTTTAAACTTAAATGCGGCGGCATGGGACATAACCTTGTGTTTTATCTTCCTTTACCGGATTTGACATACTGAATTGAAAATTGGAAGCGCGACGGGTGTGCTATAGCAGGCAGGAACCGCTTACTCTACCGGAGCACCCGAGTTCACTATTTTTACGACTCGAGTTCGCGTTGTTGGTTTCTGTTCGGTTGATTTTGTGTTTTGTGTTTCCTCGTGCTGTTCTTGTTCATGTTTACCGGTTTTGTCGTTGCTCTTTCAGACTTTTGACACTCGAATGTCCCATTGCTGCCTCTTTGCTTATTGGCTTTTGATATGTTTGTCCAGATAAGTCATTGTGTTTTTTTTTATTTCTGACCGATTATGATATAAAAACGTTATCTTTGACAATGGGTACCCTTAAAAATTTTGCAAATTGTAGCCTTTTTGAGTAGTCTGGAACGATGCAAAAGTCCTACCTTAGGGTATCAGGTGAGCAAAATTATGAATATAACTAAAATTGCACTGTATTGGAAAGACAAAACATCACTATTTCAACAAACATTGCTGCTATTCTCATTCTATATACGTACACTGAAAAAAAATCACCATTAAAATGTCCAATTTTTAAAGAAAATATGATAAACACCACTGATAAATCAGATGAAAGCTATATACAGCTATATTGAGGCATTTAGGATACCGATTTTGGATTTTCGAAGAAAATGTTGCCTGTCTGAATAAGTTATAATGGAGGTTCTTTAGTTGCATTAAACTACATTTGCATTAAGCTGTAAATTTTGTCCAGTAGCACGGTGTTTTATTACGTAAAAGATAAAAAAACCGTGCTACTGGACAAAATTTACAGTTTTCAATGGTTTTATCATGAAAATACTCATTAATTAAATATTAAAATTATAAAAAGATCGAAGGTGTTGTTGAAAATATATATATATTTACTGTGGTCACGCTGTCCTGTTCACGATCGAATTTTGCAGGTACCTAATTGTTCGCGATCATAAAAGGCAGATTCTGAATCGTTTTGACACTTTTTTCCTCAAAATATTCCATTTAAGTAAATATATGGAATTTTTATATTTAGAGACATTTTCGGTGTTAAATATCAAAATCTATTTCATCTTTTTTATCATATCAAAATTTGTATTTGAAATAAATTGTTCTTTTAATTCAACTATCATGTGAAAAACGTTGGGTAGGAGAGCGCCTTTACGTTTTTAGGAAAAATGGAACTTCCAAAGCAAAATGTTAAAATGTATATCAGTAAAGGAAACATAGTTATTTTGCCAGACGCTTTTAATTTTTTGAATGCCGTTTGTAATTTATTATTTTTTGGTAAATTCTATGAAATCACGAAAAGATGTGTTGTTCACGATCCGGTACAAAATTGTTCGCGATCATGCACAATACTTGACCGTCATAGGAAAATTGTTCACGCTCATTTTTACCGATATACCGATTCACCCCTGTGAAGAAGAGCTTATTTCAATTTTATTGCTTTCTGAAATTATCAGTCTATTCACTTTAAGTTAAAATAATTTTGTGGATTGCAACCTGAGCGACGCTTGTATTGAGCATTATGCAGAATTTTATAGGCTATTTAGAACTGATGTATTTGTATTTAGAACTGTCGGATTTAGAACTGATGTATTTGTATTTAGAACTGTCGATTTTAGAACGGATGTATTTGATTCTTTTACATCAATCGATAAATGTTTCTTAGCTAGTTGTCAGTAACTTCGAGTGTTCTCAATAGAGTTCCTCCTTGTCTTGTTGTTTTCGTACAGTATTTTGTCTTAGGTTCTCTCTTGTTGAATTGAACTTTTGTCGATTGAGTTTTACAGTGTGTTTTATATGTAGCTTTGTGCAAGCTTATCAATAGGGGGAAGGTTGGATCCAAAAAAACTAGTTTAACCCCGCCACATTTTATATGTGCCTGTCCTAAGCCAGGAAACTTTGCCAAAGCCTTTGTTTGTCCTTGTCATTCTATGTTAACTGTTTTATGTCAAGAATTGAGTCTTTTATTGATGATTTAGGGATTGGTTTTGATACTTTTGTATTGTATTATAAGTCTTGGGCCAATGCAAGACGGTAAGCAGTGACCTATGGTCATGTTGAAGACTGCTTGCTGTTTTCCGTTGTGATTTTTTGAATTGCTGTTTGTTTATGTTTGTTGTGTCGCGTACACTTATTCCACATCTCAATATCGTATATTCAAATTATTTATGTTTTTGATAATAAATGTACAAAATCTGAACAAAGAGAAAACAATAAATACGAATTGCTAGAAAACCTAAACATGGTCATAATTTTAAACTTACTATTATTTATAATTGCTAGCATGTTATTCATGTTCAATTGTTCGAATCTATACGCAATTACGAACCCATTCCTACTAAACTGCCTCGTATAAATTGTTAGCACGATTTCCAGTAATACACATAAAATGTCAAATTTGAAAGAAAACTTTATAACAACTACTTAGCATGTTTTACTTGTTGCAAATATCTATTAGTCCATTGAGAAAATACCTGCAGTAATACTACTGAAGAACTTGAGGGAACGTGATGTTATCTACAGGGAATGCGATGGAACTATGAGGGAACATAATATTTTTTTTCTCATGGCCGTTTTCTGCCATCGTAGTTTTTCTAACTACATGTATATACGATAAAACGTAAAAAGGCTATATGGTGATAATAGAAGATTAATAACAGGTTATTGAAGATAATAATCCTCTCGATATAATAAATTAACTGAGGGTCATCATTGGCAGTTTTTATTTTTCTAGAGGCTTGGCCAGCACTGAATATGGCCTATTTACATTTTTTATTTATTTAAAAGAATACAGATTTTTAGAATACAGTATTCTTATTGTTCATTACACGTTTGTGGTGGTAATGGGGTTTGTTATAACAGATAACCAAAGACAAGCTAAATTTCAAATATTTCACGTTATAATTTCTAAGAAAAGATTGACGAAAATAATCTCACTCGGGTAGTTACTAATTATAGCATATCCAAATTACCCGTTTATACCCGCGTTTGGTATTTGTAATTTCGGGAACAGACGGACGGACATGGTTTACAATTAATTCCCTTCCAGGTATACAAAATGACATTTAATATAAATTTCAATTAACTGCCCGAATAGTAAACAGTTAGACCTTCAACTTTCACAAACTTTATTCTAATTTGTCATAATGGAAGATATGTATGATAAATTAAGGGGGAAAAGTTTGAAATTAAATCATTTCATAACATTTCCCTTAATTTTTTAAAGGAGGATAGTTTGTATAAAAAGGAATGTATGAAAGAAAAATTAAGTTTTTTCCATGATTACTTTGGTGTTCTTTTGAGAATATGATCCTAGATTAAATAGTTACTGACGGTCATCATTAGTAGTTTTTTTTTATTAGACAGAGGCTGAGTAAGAAGTTGACGACCTGGGTGAGAAAACAGTAGCCACATGTTTGTAATTTTTCAATGACATCGACATATATGTTACAAATCTTATGTAAATTCAACCTTCCAAAGGTCCTCTGCAATTTCAAAGACATATATGTTATAGTGCAGTGACAATTTCAAAAAACGTGCTTATTTTCGGAGTTTAATCAACCGGGTGGACACACGGCTATTTTTTGTTTTACTGTTTAGGGTATACCTTAAGGCAACTTTTTTGACTGGTCGTAAAGATTTCCCATGGTGCAGTTTTGTTTTTTACGAAGAAAAAGGGGGGCCTTCTTGTTTCGGGGAAATTTATGTGTTGACTTTGGTTTACAATTACTTTTAAGAGGGCTAAACAGGGTTAAAACTTGTTAGTGATTTAGGTAGACATATATTTCAAAATTCCAAAACTTCCTTAATGAAGCGTTTTTATTTTAATGTTTTAAATATTTTTCAAATTTAAAAAAAGCATAAACAATTAACAGAATATAGGTTTATTTCAGTTGTAATATCTCAATTAAAATAGGTTAATGTTTGTGTTTTTTGTATTCTAAAATTAGAATATGATCATTGCAAAACATGAGGCTTATTTTTATCTATTTGTGTGTTCTACTTTTAAAAATACGTTTGAAAATTAACGATGGTTCAAATCTGTTAAAACTTGTTTCCGGATTTCAATAACTTATCATGACCGGTACGATTAAGAAATTATAAATTTGTTTATTTTGTACACATTTAAATCGTCTTAAGCCCACAGAAAATCCACTTTGCTGACAGCAAATCATTATTTTGAGCAAAATGTAATAAAGCAGATTCTCTTAAAAATAGTTTTTGAATGTTAATTATCATATTTTATAAGTTTTTCAAAATATCTAATGACCAAACTGTTTAACAACAAACTGTAACGGTCCGATATTTTAGTTCAGAATGTGGCGCTTTGAATGTCTCCAAAATTTTATTAGCTCGTCTTGTAATATATTTAAAACGTATTACCCATTTACTTGCAAGTTTTCGACTGAATGATGACACTTAATTTGAAATTGATACTTGTAATAGAAGAAAATGAGATGTGGAATAAGTGTACGCCACACAACATTGTTTTCCAAATTATTGCATTTTGATTCCAACAAAAAAGTGTAAAAGTACATGTATTAAATTCTGAAAGACAAACTGTTTATCTTCCGAAAAAGGTCATGACAGAAAAGTAATTCTTTGAAACGTGCATGAACATTGCATGATACCGTCTGTTATATAGTCAGCATGCAGTTCAACAAGTTATCAAAGAAAAAAGAGAAAAAAGACGGTCGCGGTTTCAAATCTGTCGTCTGGAATCAAATGATAGCTTAGTAACATTATTTAAAATATATTTCATTTCCACCAGACGTTTCCAACCTGTTCATAAAATTAAAGGAAGAAGTATTTTATTTCGGAAACAGTCATTTAGCAAAACAAAGATATATCGTCTCTGTGTGTGTTCCAATCTGATACACCTCGAGTGTACAGTGAATATATTTGTTATTATATTTAACCGAGTACCACAATGAAACAAGAGAAGTCGGCAAACTGTTTTTTGTAGTATACGAACCTTAAATCAAGGTTCGCAAGAGAAACCCATAAAATTTGATTCAAAGTTTAAGATATATATTAGCACAAAGACTCTATTCGTTACAATGACAAGTTTGATGCCTCCCCACGACATTTCTAGCGAAAGGCATTAAGGTATGCTTATGTCCGTCCGAACGAATTTCTGTCAAGCTTTCCCCAGAAACCGTATTTGATAATGATTTGAAATTTGGCAGGGTCGCCGTTAAGTATAAAAGACTGTATGCCTTAAGCGACTTTCAGACCTGACTACTTTCTTGTTGAGACTGGGTCGATATGAAAATTTATGTAAAATTTCCATCAAGCTTTTTCATAGAACGTTCATGAGAATGATAATGAAACTTGATAGGATAGCTCAGTATCACAAACTACGTCCCAAGCGACTTTCGGCCGGACTTTTTGGACTTCTACTCCTCGTTTAGGGCCTAGCGCAGGGCGTTTGTGCCCCATTCCTACTTTAATTGGTTATATAAATAATAGTAATATCAACAATAGTTAAAAAATCATTGTTTTAGTCAGTCAGTGAAGAGGATTTAACGAGAAATCGTACACATAGACTATTGCTAACTGTCATAGCATGATCGTAAGACTGATAAATTATGTATTTCTGAACACCTATTTCACTTTTTATAATCTTCTATATTGGTGCTTCTCACTAGCTGTCATACTGATCGAGCTTGTTTCGATAGATCTAAACCAAGAGTTGATGGTCCTGTTTCAGGATCTAAGTCTTTAACGAAAATGGTATCCCCCAGGTTCAAATCCTAGCGTGTCCAGATCCAATATTTTAGCATTTATTAGACTTATATGAGTTGCTGAACTTGTGCTTTTGGCAGTATCGTATGTTTTTTGTTCCACATTTATGAAACCAGGCGACTTCGTTTAAGTTTGTTTGGTTTGTGTTTGTTTTGTTTGATTAAGTGCTATAATAACTTAGCTCAAGTCCACTGCTTTTGAAAGAAACCACATTTTCACAGGGTTGTGTCTTAGTTTTTGTTTGAATTGCCGGTGCATATATAGATCTAAAAGCTGTTTGAATCTGCATGAGATAGTTGATCAAACCGTATACCCTTCACTGAAAAAAATGGATGGTCTCTTCTGCGTTGTTCTTTTTTTATAGCTGGTTTGGTTTGCGATTTCCTTTGGATGCTGATCATGTTAACAGTGCTGGAGACATTTTGTCATTTTGAAAAAAAAATCCAATAACACTTACATTTTGTAATATTATACATATAATGGACACCACTGGTATATAGTAAAGTCGACCATTGTTTGATAGTGCAGTAATTTGGGGAGGAGTGTCTAATAACTTGTGTGACTTTTATACTTGTCTACTTGTTTTAGTTAATATTATTCTTGTTAGATTTGACGTATTCTAAGTATAAGAAAAGCTACAAAACAGTGATTGGTAAAGATGATAGAAATTTACACGCTGTCAGGCCATGGCATGGGAATTTTATAAATGTAATGGTCTTCATAAATTTTGATAAAATCCTTGTTATAACTTGTCAAAAATGTGTATACACTTCGAAAAATAGTTTGCAATTAGTAAATATGAAAAAAAGTCGTATAATTATTCAGAAATTCCGGAATAAACATAGAAATTTGAAAAAAACCAACATAGAAGGAAAAGGGGTATAATTCAAGCAGTAACAGAGTTATGGCCCCTAATAATTTACTCTGTTCGTTTGGTATTTGCTTAAAGTATCTTAAAATTCAAAAGTTTAAACAAAATCACAAGCCTTTACTAAAATATGGACATAAACGTTGAAATTTTACGAAAATTTTCATGCTGACAATTTGACCTTTGACCTCTGATCACTGACTTTTGCACCATTTGTAACCTTTACGACCACTCAAAATGAATGGGGTAAGAGTTAAGCTATCCAAAGAGGTATGATTCAGCCGTGTGTCAGGGTGGTTGATTAAAATTTGAAATTGACACTCTAAGTCACTGCACTATTAGATGCCCATTCTATGTTTTTTACAGATATAGCGTTTGTCAAAACAAATACGTTAACCCTTCTACCTTTCAAATCATTTATTATACATAAATTTAAATTATCCTTATTCAGGTTTAGAGAGACGACACTCATTGGCCTGACATGTCGTACCAAAGACTTTTCAATTAAATGCCGGAAGGGTCAACAATAAAACCTTCAATTTTCTATATTGTCAAAATGGTCAACAATATTCCCCTCAAATGTATGATTGTCTTCATTAACTTATATAATCATGATTGCAGGCCTGGCATTTTCCGTAGGTGTTGCTCTAACTACTTACGATAAAAGGATTACTAAGAGGGTATCAAAAAAAGTTCCTCGATTAATGATCTTCGATTTATTTCTTTTACTGACGATCACCACTCGTAATTATTGTTATCTAAAAGTCAAATTAGAACAATATACGGTCTTGGTAAGAAAATAATAGCTACTTGTGTACTTTTGTGACTATTGTAAGACATTCAATGTCTAGCCTTAACAAGAAATGCATATGATATGACCTTCTAGAAAAGTATGAAATATTTTTAATCGATCATTTAGACAATAATTGTTTTAATGACAAACTAGTCGAAGCAGCCACGCTGCATATCCCCGCGCTACTCTTGTGTTTGATAGTATAAGGGCAAATAATTTAAAGAAATAAACTATGACTATAATGAGCATTACTAGTACTATAAAATGTATATGTATAAAAATGAGACTTTTCCCTGGTAGTATGAGTGATAGTAATGTAAAGAATTATGCATGACAAATGTGCCCATAGGCTACCTATTCAGCCCAGCCCCTAAGGGCATTATCAAAATTACAAAACCTTCAGCAGAATCTACATCCATAGTGCAACTACTGAGCTACGTTTCAGTTCCATATTCAAAATAACCTGGGAGGAGTTGCGTGACAAAGGAATAATGTGCCCTAAGGCTACCTATGCAGCCCAGCCCCTAGGGGCCATATCAAAATTCTAAAACCTTTGGCAGAATCTGCATCCATAGTGCAACCACTGAGCCAAGTTTCAGTTCCATATTCCAATTAACTTGGAGGAGTTGCGTGACAAAGGAATAATGTGCCCTAAGGCTACCTATGCAGCCCAGCCCCTAGGGGCCATATCAAAATTCCGAAACCTTCGGCAGAATCTACATCTATAGTGCAACTACTTAGCTAAGTTTCAGTTCTGTGTTCCAAATAACCTGAGAGGAGGTGCGTGACGAAGGAATAATGTGCCCTTAGGCTACCTATGCAGCCCAGCCCCTAAGGGCCATATCAAAATTCCGAAACCTTCGGCAAATCTACATCCATAGTGCAACTACTGAGCCAAGTTTCAGTTCTGTATTCCAAATAACCTGGGAGGAGTTGCGTGACGAAGGAATAATGTGCCCTTAGGCTATCTATGCAGCCCAGCCCCTAGGGGCCATATCAAAATTCTGAAACCTTCGGCAGAATCTACATCCATAGTGCAACTACTGAGCCAAGTTTCAGTTCTGTATTCCAAATAACCTGGGAGGAGTTGCGTGACAAAGGAATAATGTGCCCTTAGGCTACCTATGCAGCCCAGCCCCTAGGGGCAATATCAAAATTCCGAAACCTTCGGCACAGTCCCCACCCACAATTCAATCAATGACCCAAGTTTCCTCTTTCTATTCCCAGTGGTTACTGAGATTATCCTGGACATTAACGCCATATGTACTTACGTACGTACGTACATCGAACATCAAAACATTATCCCCGCGCTTTCGCTAGCGCGGGGATAATAACCTTAACCTTTCAGTTAAAGCCCCATGGAAATCGTATTTATAGATGCAGATAGATTGACCCGAATGAACCATAACGATCTTGAAAGGTCTTTCTGGGAGCAAAAAAATAATTTCAATTTACTGCCAGAATGGTCTAAAATATAGCCTTAAGCTTTTAAGATTCAATTGTAAAATTACAAAGTATTATGTATAGTTCCTAAGAATCGCCTTGACTTACTCACCAAAATTAGTCCATCAGCCAGGTCCGGAAAAAAATAATTTGAGTGGATACCCCTGTAGACCGATTTTTTATTGCAGAAATCAAAAGACAAACATGTGAACTTTATTTTGCAACTTGTTATACTTTGCAAAAAGATGCGGAAACTGGTATAACAGAGGCCCCTTTAGGGGTACTATAAACTGTCAAAAAAAGTCAACCCTTATAAAACATTCTATTATACTAAGTCTACTACAATATTATTGAAAAGAAAACTTTTAACATATTAAATGTTGTCCAGACAACTAACGACAGACAAAAGTTTGTTAAAATTTTCTCCCAAAGAAGTCTTAAAGGGAGATAATACAAGGAATGAATAAAATGAGGTTTTTTTTCATTCTCTTTTTTTATTTCCTAAAAAAAAAATAGGATAGCTAGGTGGAATATTTTGTGAAGAGAATCTACCTACAACATAACAAATAAATAAAACAATTCCATTAAAATATTTGTGGTACCGGTTGAAAAGTTTCGGTATTTATGAATGTAGCCCCAGTCGCCTGAAATCTATATTTTTTTCATGTGTAAATACAAATGATCAACATAATGTGTTTCATTATATATTTTTTCAATTTTAGTTTATATATTTGACCTTTTTGAAACTATAGTATCAGAATATAAGAACTTTAGTCTAAATTGTCGTTTAAAAGTTGCCATAATTACACGTATACATGTGCATTTGGGATCATTTTGCAAGGCAGCATACAACATGTATACAATAATGGCGCTGCATGTTTGACCGTTTGTTGCACTTAGTTACAAAAGGGATACAAAGTAACTGTTATTGAGGAAATATGCCAGCCAATTAATAAAGTTCTATATGGATCTTTTTTTTTTCAATTCATTTGACGCTTTGTTATGATTGTTTTGCCTTTTTAAATTACTACTAGTATATTTGTAAATACTTTGAAGATCCATATTTAGCTTCTTCATTGTTGGCAGTTGTTTCCTGTACCGTCTTCTAAATAATCTAGATTTTAACGAAATTCAAAGCAATAAACGTACTTCTAAAACAACAAAAAGGAAACTCTCATTACAATCGTAACTAAATATATTTTAAAAAACAGTTTATTGTGAACTTTTTTATGCTGCTGAGCAATGTCGTAGATTTTGGTCAATTTTTCCCAGAAAGAAGTTAACTAAACGAAGTTTAAATCACCAAACCATTGAAGTTAGTGATTGTGCTAACCGACGAATGAATTGAAAGAAGCAAACAGGCACAAATAGGGCATTCGAGTGTCAAAAGTCCGAAAGGGCAACGACAAAACAGGTAAACATGAACAAGAACAGCACGAAGAAACACAAAACACAAAATCAACCGAACGGAAATCAACAACGCCAACTCAAGTCGTAACAAGAGTTAACTCGGGTGCTCCGGAAGAGTAAGCGGTTTTGGCTGCTATAGCACATCCGTCGTGTTGCTAATTTTCAATTCAGTGTGTCAAATCTGGTAAAGGAAGACAAAAAACAAATTTCTAAGACAAACCAACATCTGCACTCATTTGAGAGATTGTCTACGAGTGCACGGTGTCTACCGTACAATTTCTTGAGTGAAGACAGCAACCGTGGAGCAACATAACCCTGTGTTAGCCTTTTCTGTGTCAAACGTGACGCTCTGCCAAGGAATCGATGTAATTGCCGCAAGCTCTGGAGTAACGAATCAACTGTGATACGAACACTTCATAAGCCGGAGCGGACGGAATGTTGCTACACAAAAAGGGAAAGTTGAAGTCATCACGTTTGTCATAGAGCTTTGTTGAAGTATTCCTTGAGAGTCAATTACGAGATGTAAATCTAAATATGAAGCACACTCCCTAGAATCCATTGTGTCCCTTATCTCAGGTTGCTGAGGATATATGAGATGGAGAAAGTCACCAAATAGAGAATTGTTCAGTGAAAGGACATTATCAATACTTGTATAACGGAACGTGAGATAAAAAGAGATAGCTAGTCTAGTTCTCCACGAGTACAATATGTCCCGTCTTATACTTCATTCAAAATTTCTAAAAAAATCAAAGAAAACTACTTGTCCTGATTTTGTGTTAAAATGCGAATACTGTAATCTTACTATTTGTGTGGTTTTTAACTTTGCTGATATCAGGGTTTCCCATTTTTCATGAAATTACATAAAAAAAGAAATAATGGTACACTAATGATATAAGTTTCTGTATACCTAAAATGCTTGTATTCTTTGTGTGTCGCCAGTAACATTAGACAGAAGCGACATACATAGGCTCACTTTTTGATTGTTCGTCTTCTTAAATCGAGCGTCGCTCTGCAAAGTTATTAAGTATTCCGTCTCAATTTTTATGTAACTTAACTCTATATTTCTTAATAGAGTTAAGGAATTACTCAACTACTTCCTGTTAACAGAATACTTTATAGACAAAAATACAAAATTCTGACATCGTTTGGGACAAAGTAACTGAGCAAACGGATACAAACTTTCTATGGGAACAGACACTTCAAGGTTAAGAGCATATGCTGGTACATGAAGATCAACGTGCCCTTTGCAATGGAAAAAGCTTCAGCACCATTTTCTATTCATTTACAGCTGACTAGTACCGGTATTGCCTGAGGAACTTTGGTGGGCTTTTGATTCTTAACAACAGCAATCGTCCGAAAAATCCTAATTGTTCGTCTGTGTATGTGGCGGAGTCTTTGGGAATGTTTAGGAATGATATGACATTGCTGTTAAATCTTTAAAATGGAATGCAGTATTGTTTAAATCCATCATCAATGAGGACTTCTTGTCTTCTAGTACTCTTTTTTATGAGACAGACCATTACCACGAAAAGAGGGGGGTGGGTTTGTTCCGATCAGACAATTATTTTTTTCATAAAGGTGTATCGAGACAAATTTTTGTTTTCCTTATTAGCATTATTCTATATGGCAGAAATCCTTCTTCAAAATATTTTATCCTCTGTTACTTAAATATTTTTCATCAAAATTCAGATTCATAATATTATTTTAGGAAAACACCAACCCCCTCATCCATTCTTTGATTTCATAACAATAGAATTGGAAAAAAAAACTAAATTTACAAAACGACATCGTTACATTATTTTAAGGCGAGAGCTATAAGTAAAAAGTAATGTAAATATTTCATATAAGTTTAAATAAAGTCAAACGCACCTGACCTTAAGTAAAGTCTAACAGGTCAAAAACAAGAAAACGTGATTAATTGGTTATAACTTTGTTTTCAATAATGTAACAAATCACCTTTTCTGTATTATAACTTCTTTTATGTTGGTTTAAAAAAAAATACCATAGAAATGACTTAAAATCATAAAAAATATTGATTCTAAAAATAGAAAAAGTGACCTTCACATTTAATAATTTAAAAAATAAAACCATATCGGTCAAACCATTACAATCCGCACATGGACATTAAAAATGGATTTTTCTGTAAAACACTGTTTTTATCAAATCCTGGTGGTTTTAATATTTTTAATTGTGACCATTTTAATTAGGTGAATCTTGTTGAGTAAATTTTACCTGTGATACGTGCGAAGTCATAGGAAGACATTCGCAAATTGTAAAAATAGGGAAATTTTGAACGTAATAATTAGCAATTTTAAATCTAAAAAATATCTTTTTTAGACATTGTTATGATGCAAATTCTTTTCCTAAGTCAATAATCCCTATGCATACTATAGATTTATAAAACAGTAATTGAAGTTTTCAACCCCATGTTCAATTTATTGAAAATAAATGAATGACTACTTTTCAATTGCTCACCAGAGGGTCCAGAAAAATGATTTTTACGCTATTTTCCGCATATCTTATACAAGTATAACATTTGGAATTATGAAGCTTAGATGTAATACTAAATTTTTGTACCATAAAAATTCGGTCTACGGGGGTATCCACTCAACTTTTAAATATGACGTCTTTTCAGAGTTGGCTGATGGACTAAATGGCGAATTTGTTTCTGTACTTGAAAGAAAAGTATCGAAACAATAAAATATTTCCAAAGATTTAATACACAATCACGGAAGGTCGTCTCCGGCGACAGGCTTTTTTTTGGGTGCTTTTTTTTTCAAATGGCTTTTCCAATTTTCTCGGTTTAAGAGAATTATCAATAAAATGTAAACTTTTATTCAGAGTTTGGCTTTAGTGCCGTGTGGAGGTCGCAGAAAGCTTCCCCGTGCTTCAGTTGTATGCTCTTGTATATTTTCGAGTACTGGAATATGTGCTGGAAAGACACTTTACATATTTCCAAAATTTGACAACGTTTGGCTATCTTTTTAAAATTTGATAAATTTATCTGTTTGGTCATTGTTTAGATATTTTTGGCTACTGTTTTTGTTTGATCAAATCTAATATTCTACCGGTTTTCCAAGTATTCTACTCCTAGCGTGTCTGATAAAGGTTAATACAGAAAGGCGCTTCACACGCAGTGAAATTTGGCTGTTGTACAGTTATCAAAATCATTTCAATATGTAGATTGTGTCTTTCTGGTACATATTCCATATTCCTTCGTTTTTAATATAGTGATATTAAATGGGTTTTTTACTGAAAGCCAAGATAAAAATTCTACGCTTACATGTACCCTTCTTGAAACATGTATTCAATTTAAGAAAGGTACAAATGTACTGCAAATCAATTTCATTAGAATACTAAGATACTCTTAAAGTAAGCAGACAGTCTATTTTTGTTCTTGTACATGTAATAAACACGATATTGGCAAGATATAGGTATTCTCTGGAGTTTTAAATACTTTTAAATTACCACAGATTGGCATCTTTAATCCCTCTAAAATATATGACCAAATAAATTGATTTTTTTTAAAATGTTAACTGCATATCAAGTAGACCTTTTTGCAATAATAAAAAAGTGGGCTCATTGAGGAAACATACTTAAAGCATATTTATGGACAAAACCCGAGGATCCCGAAAATCTAATAATATTCCTAAATAAAGAAGCAAACCTCCTTAAGGGTACATAAATTACATGTATTTATTTTTGTTTTTATTATTAAGATTTCCGATTGTCTTAACTCCGACCATCTAGCTTGAAGAAGGGCTACGTTTTTTTTTTTCCAAAACGTATTCTGAAGCTGTTTTATGATGAAGTTGGAAAATATTCTGACAACATAGGTTAAGAAAAAAATATTTCTGTCCCAAAAAATACTGCTAATAATGAAGGAGTCAGCGTTAGAAAAAAATACATAAAAACATATTATATACCATTTACTATTCTCAATATACTATAACGCATTTAAAAAAATCCATATCAGTGCGGGACCAGATCATTATACCGAATTTCCCACTTTTATGTTAGACGGTCGGTCTCTTGATTCAAAATTGTTTTAACTGCATGAAACATGTTCTTAGTTTTATTTTCTTGAATGGAATAATGAGGTTGATATTGCAATACTTAATGGTAGTAATTTAATCTAACTGATAATTAAAGTTAAATTGCTGCACCGTCCTTTTTAGATGAACTAATTACAATCTTGATAAGACCCAGAGTTACCAAGATTCATAGCCATGCGTTGATGCAATAAACATAATTTATGAAGAGCATCATCAATGAAGCTAAAGCTTTAAAATGAAAAACTAGGGTTTTCTAAGTGTTCTTGTCATTGCTAATAAAAAAGAGATTGTATCAATTGTTGCGTTGGAATTTTCAACAATGTTTGAATGAATATTCTCATGATACATAAAAATAACATTAAAGGGAAGTTATGAAGGATACTTTTTTTTCCTTTTGACATTACTACTAATTCTACTTGGCTGCTTACATATTGCTTTATCCAAGGTAGAATTGTAATTCATATGCTTTGATTATACTCATAGAATGCACTTTTTGGGAGTATCTTCGAACTATTTGTATTATATCATACAACCAAATATCGATCTTTATTGGCACAACAGATTAATCGCATTAAAAAAAAGAATGGAAAACGCAGTTACTAAGACATACTTTTCACCAATTAGTCTCAGAAATAAAACAAATATACAAAAGACCAAATAATCGACACGCTCAATTTTCTTATATATTTGTTCAGTTTAGTGGACGTGTTTTTCAGCAAACAATAGGGATTCCGATTGGCACCAATTGTGCTTCTGTGCTTTTCTGATTTGTTTCTTACAATCTGTTAGACTGGCTCTCTCTTTTTATCTCAATTTTTGTTATATTGATGATGTAATTTCACTGAGCAATTCTCGATTTTGTGACTTTCTACATCTCATATATCCTCAGGAACTTGCAATAAAAGACACAACAGAATCTAGAAAGTCTGTCTCGTATTTAGATCCTCCTCTCAAAATAGACTCTCAAGATAACCTTTCAATTGATACTGACACAGAAATTAAGAGCAACTTAACGCATCGGTCATATAATATCTACAGTTGGGATGATTTAAATTGTACAACAGCAAATCTTATTTACGGACTAAAATGTAGCCTTTGTGGACTGATCTATGTTGGTGAGACGAAAGGAAGACTTAATGCTCGTATGTGTGGCCACAGATCCGGAATCAACAATGACAGTTTTCCTTTCGTTTACCCGCATTTTAACCAACCTGATCATTCCATTTTGTCTTTAAAAGTCCGAATTTTGGAAAAAATTTACCATCCTACAAATAATCTCACTTTTAGTACACCTTTCCGTAAAGAGAGAGAAGAATTCTGGATTCGACGACTGGGAACCGCACTGCCTTATGGCTGCAACGACATAGGTAGTGTAGGAAATTTATCTAGCCCTAGATGCAGTGATGTTAATGTGATGAATCTCTTTGAAAAAACGGAGAGACGGAAACGCAGTCACGGACATCGAAAATACAACGCACCAAAGCTTTGCGATGTATCAATTAGTGGATTGCTTCCATTTGTCCAAAAACCACTAGGGATTCATCACATTCGAAATAAACTGTATTCTATTCCCCTTTTTAAACTCAATATTTTGTACAAGGAATGTCTAGAAAATCCTGTCACTGACCGTAAGTCTAACATCTATAGACTCACTGCTATCGTTCTTGAAATCGGTTACAACCGCTTATTCAAACCTGTTGGAGTTCCACACGAAAACAGTAAAGACAATCGTTCCTTTCTTTCACTTCCATTTTTAAACAAGGGGTTAGATAGAAGCAAAGGTGTACCAAAGGGGTAATCAGTATCATAAAACCGTGAAGACAAAGACAAAACCGGCAGACTAAAAATCATCACAACAAAACAAACCACATAACAACATAAAACACACACACATAACAACAAAACCGCATTCAGCAACGCGAACTCAAGTCGAAACGAGAGTGAACTCAGGTGCTCCGGAAGAGTAAGCAGTTCCTGCTTGCTATAGCACACCCGTCACGTTGCCAAAGATCGATTAAGTGTTGGTCAAATCCGGAAAGGATGACATTTCAAAACTCTATGTCAAACCAACATCTGTGCTCATCTGAGAGATAGAAATCCCGTATTTGCATACAAGCACATGATGTCGTCCGTAAAATTTCTTGAGTGATGACAACAACCTGGGAGCAACGTACCCCTGTGTTAACAATTTGCATTAGATGATATTAATTTAGGAAATATTTTACATCACAAATCTGTTACGGAACATATTCCTCCTAACTTCAAAAATAAAAGCATTCCCATTATCACTTATTCCTACGCTTCCACCATTGCACGAAGCAGAGGTACCAATGGGGTATCCGAATATCAAAAGTCCGAAAGGGCAGAGACAAAACCAATAAACACCAACAGGAACGGGACAAAAACAGACAACATGTAAAACATTGAAACACAAAATAACTGAATATCAATCAACAACGCGAACTCCAGTCGAAACAAGAGTGAACTCAGGTGCTCCGGAAGAGTAAGCAGTTCCTGCGTGCTATAGCACACCCGTCGCGTTGCCAATAGTCCATTCAGCGTGCCAAATCCGGTAAAGGAAGACAAAACAACACCCTATGACAAACCATCATCTGCACTCATCTGAGAGATCGAAATCCCATATTTGTCTATAAGTGCATGATGTCTTCCGTAAAATTTCTTGAGTGAAGACAGCAACCGAGGTGCAACATAACCCTGTGTGAGCATTTTTTTACCTAAGGTTTTCAACTATAAAAAAGTGTTGCGGGATTTCCAAATCAATGACCTCAAAGCAAAACCTCCAGACTGTACCTGTGAAAAGTCCCCATTCAAATATGGTCCCTTTGGTCACGTTATCACTGGTGACCTCAAAGTCGTGGAAAATGACTTACTTCGCAATGTTTTGGCTAAAGGACCTAAATATCGTGAGCCAAGACGAATCAACTGGAGCTATGATTTCAAAACAATTATGGATTCAGTTGAGGACTATGCCAGAAAATGGGCAAAAAAAGAACAGGAGAAAGAATGTGACGTTTTGTCAGAATGGGTAAAAGCTGTGAGGTCATTGGTTTTGAAAAGAATCAATTCTTTGAAAGGCTCAATGAGCACTTAGGCAACATCCATTTTCAGCAACGCCAAAACATTGTCCACTTTACATGACAAATATGTTGTTGTACCTGCAGACAAAGCACCAAATAACATCATTTTTGTGTGCAAGAAACACTATATTGACTGTTTGACAGCTGAATGGGGGGTTGGTTGTACCAGCAACAGCACCACATACAAGGCTACAACACTGTCTAAGGAGGAAATCATTGCAATCACAAATCTGTCATTTCCTCCCTCGGCCTTTCTGTTGGTGGCAGTAATGATGACATTCAATCCCTGTATTGGATTCCCAAATTACATAAAAATCCATACAAACAGCGCTTCATTGCAGTGTCATCCAAATGTACAACTAACCCTCTTTCAGTTTTATTGACTTCAATACTTACGGCAGTAAAATCCAACCTCCAGAAATATTACGATTGTTGTTATTCTAGAAATGGTGTCAATCAAATGTGGATCCTGAAGAATTCGATAGAGCTGATGGAGATTCTTAACTCTAAATCAGTTTCATCTTGTAACAGCATCAAAACATTCGATTTCTCCACACTTTACACTTCTATTCCACATGAACAACTGAAATTGCGATTGGCACAGCTGATTAAACGCAGCTTTTTCAAAAAGAATGGAAAACGCAGGTACAATTTTTTTGTAGTCGATTATACCAAAACTTACTTTGTCATCAATGAGTCTAAGAAAAAGAACAAATTTACAGAAGACCAAATAATCGACAAACTCAACTTTTCTTATTGACAACATATTTGTTCAGTTTGGTGGACGTGTTTTTCAGCAAACAATAGGGATTCCAATGGGCACTAATTGTGCACCTTTGCTTGCTGATTTGTTTCTTCATTCATATGAAGCAGACTTCTTGCAATCTCTTCTAGACAAAAAAGACCGTAGACTAGCTCTCCCTTTCAACCTCACGTTCCGTTATATTGATGATGTTCTTTCACTAAACAATTCTCGATTTGGTGACTTTCTCCATCTCATATATCCACAGGAGCTTGAGATAAAGGACACAACGGATTCTAGGAAGTCTGCTTCGTATTTAGATCTATATCTTGAAATTGACTCTCATGGAAGACTTTCAACAAGGCTCTATGACAAACGTGATGACTTCAACTTTCCAATCGTCAACTTTCCCTTCTTGTGTAGCAACATTCCGTCCGCTCCAGCTTATTGAGTTTACGGATCTCAATTGATTCGTTACTCCAGAGCGTGCGGGACTTACATCGATTTACTTAGCAGAGCGACACGTCTGACGCAAAAATTACTTACACAGGGTTATGTTACTCCTCGGTTGCTGTCTACACTCAAGAAATTTTACGGAAGACATCATACACTTATAGACAAATATGGGATTTCGATCTCTCAGATGAGTGCAGATGTTGGTTTTTCATAGGGTGTTGTTTTGTATTCCTTTACCGGATTTGACACACTGAATAGACTATTGGCAACGCGACGGGTGTGCTATAGCAAGTAGGAACTGCTTACTCTTTCGGAGCAGCTGAGATCACTCTTGCTTCGACTGGAGTTCGCGTTGTTGATTGATATTCAGTTGTTTTGTGTTTCCATGTTTTACATGTTGTCTGTTTTTGTCCCGTTCTTGTTGGTGTTTACTGGTTTTGTATCTGCCCTTTCGGACTTTTGACATTCGGATACCCCATTGGTACCTCTGCTTCTTTCAACAGAGCTCTGTGACAAACGTGATGGTTTCAATTTTGCAATTGTCAACTTTCCCTTCTTGTGTATCAACAATCCGTCAGCTCCAGCTCATGGAGTTTACGTATTACAATTGATTCATTACTCTAGACCTTGCGAAATTACATCGATTTCCTTAGCAAAGCGTCACGTTTGACACAGAAATTGTTAACACAAGGTTATGTTGCTCTCCGGTTGCTTTCTTCACTCTTCATTCATCGTGATGAATGAGTAAGCGAGTGAAGAACCCCTGGGTTTCCGATGATGTAGGATCCCCGGCAGCAGGCTAAATTGTCCGTACCCTACCCATCAGTCCCTTTTTCCAGTGGCAGTCTAAACTCCCAACTCCGATTAGCCTTGTGTCCTAATTTTCTCCGCTTCATCCTCATTTCATGTTCATTGTATCATCCCTTTCATGTTCATAGACAAATATATCTTTATCTGTCAGATGAGTTAAACTCCTTTTTTTTTCTTCCTTCACCGGGTTTGATACGCTGAATAGGCAATTTATAGTAGAGCAACAGTTGTGCTAGTGCAGCTAGTCCGCTTGCTCTTCTGGTGTCATGGAGTTCACTCTTTCTACATTAGTTCACGTTGCTGATTGTTGTTCAGTTGTGACTTTGTATTATTGTACTGTTGTTGTTCGAGTTAACTGTATTTTCTAGTTTATATTTAGCCCCTTTTGTACCTCGTTGCTTCTTTCATTTGAGAGTCTCATTAGGGAGCGACAATTTGATTTTTATGGGGGGAGGGGGCTATGGTGAAATTTGAAATAAAAAGGCAGGATGGCAAGAATCCAGAAATAAAAAGGCAGGACAGTGATTTGACGGTTAAAAAAAGGCAGGATGGTATTTTTGGCTTAAAAAATGATAGTAGCTTTTAAAAAAATTGCGCGCGCTAGCGCTAAAAAAAATCCAGGCTCGGTTTTGTCCGAAAATAAAAAGGCAGGATGGATAAAAATCCATAGCCCCATAAAACCAAATGGTTGCTCCCTTAGTCATACAAACTTTTTTTTTCATATTTTTTTGTCTGGAAATCCGTAACAACTATTTACGACTTAAAAACAATATCTTGTAAGCACCCTCACTTATCTCACTCGTTCACATTTGGACCTATGGAAGGGAAATTAGCCTATGTATTGAAACAGGAAGTAGATGTCAAACAGACAGAAAATTGATCCTCGTGGAACTACTACCTGAGGCTACATACAAATTTTAGGATCACTAACAATAAAATTGTGACGAAAATTCAGGTAGAACGCCTCTGATGAGTCTTGAATAGACGAAACGCGCGCCAAGCGTAGCAAAATTTACTATCTGTAACTTTATAATTTTTGTTTCTAACATCCCTGACGGTTAGTTCTGCTGGGGGAGTTTTAATTGCCCGCGGTTTAGCCCGCTCTGGCATCAACATTATTGTTTTGACGAACGCATCAAAGCTTTGAAATTTAACTGTTGTAAATTTCAAAATTGTCAAAAGTCCTTAAGCTTCTTCCTACCCCAGACATAGGTTTATCTTAGTCATAATTTGGTATTCTAGTTCGGCAATTTTTGGTTTTATTGGTCTATGCTATTCATATTCATATAAAATTTAGTTTATTCTGCATGATTACAGACAAAAATGCACAATTGACGGGGCAAGCTGGGTCTTGTTTTATACAGTGGTGGATCAAGAAATCCCGAGAGGGGCACACTCGTCCTCACTCGTCTAATATTTTCAAACAAATTAGGGATCTCTTTGAAAAAAAGAGGGGTTATGCTTAAGTGTAATATTGTGCGGAAATTAAATGCAGAAACATTTATCTCTCAATTCAACGGGGCATACGCTCCTCTGGACCCCTCTGCAAATAACCCAAATTGCACATTGTTATTAGAAGATCAATTTCGTGATTTTTTTGCATTTTTTGTATCAGGTTCACAGTCGTTTGAAGATTGTTCCCCCTTTTCCATTTAGAAATTTGGGACCCAAAGGAGCAAAACATGCCACTTTTATGTTAGCTGCCGCGAGAACTTGAATGTAGTGCAACTGAAATTTCAACGGCTTCAATATAAATCCACTTATATGTTTCTTGAAGGGTTCTTGTCCATTCATGCATGCTTTTTAATCCGCCGATAATAAAAGTTTTGCAGATTTTAACAGATTGAATATATGTGCATTTTTTTAACAATTGCAAATAAACAGGCTTTTTCGTCATTGTGAGAAATTTTGCAGTCATGGATTGACCTACTTTTTTGCAACTAACTGTCATGTAATGACAGAAAATCAATACATTGTGATTTTCGACGGCATGTCCTGGATTGACCTAATTTTTAAACCACGTCTAGTTTAGATGTCAACATAGCCGCTTGAAATTTAACCAAATGTTGAACAAAATAATGTTTGAAAAGCTCTTTTTACAAATAAGAGTAAATTTCCAGTCCAACATGCTAAGCGTGTGCACGATCGGCTACAGAACTGTCCACAACAATGCCATCGGCTTCTCCGTCCGTTAAAATACAGTTTTGCTGATACAAACTTTATGTATATTATTTTAACAAACGCCAGGGGCAGATCCAGAATTATAGAACCGAAAAATACAGTTACATTTTAACGACAAAATAACTGTAAAACGATTCTTACTTCGAACCGAGAAAAACAATTGAATCTGCCAGATTATTTGGGCGATTCCAGAAATAGTCTTTCCCCCCTTATATTTGTCTATGAACATGAAAGGGATGATACAATGAACATCGGGTTTCCGATGATGTAGGATCCCCGGCAGCAGGCTAAATTGTCCGTACCCTACCCATCAGTCCCTTTTTCCAGTGGCAGTCTAAACTCCCAACTCCGATTAGCCTTGTGTCCTAATTTTCTCCACTTCATCCTCATTTCATGTTCATTGTATCATCCCTTTCATGTTCATAGACAAATATCTTTATCTGTCAGATGAGTTAAACTTCCTTTTTTTTCTTCCTTCACCGGGTTTGATACGCTGATTAGGCAATTTATAGTAGAGCAACAGTTGTGCTAGTGCAGCTAGTCCGCTTGCTCTTTTGGTGTCATGGGGTTCACTCTTTCTACATTAGTTCGCGTTGCTGATTGTTGTTCAGTTGTGACTTTGTATTATTGTACTGTTGTTGTTCGAGTTAACTGTATTTTCTAGTTTATATTTAGCCCCTTTTGTACCTCATTGCTTCTTTCACTTGAGAGTCTCATTAGGGAGCGACAATTTGATTTTTATGGGGGGAGGGGGCTATGGTGAAACTTGAAATAAAAAGGCAGGATGGCAAGAATCCAGAAATAAAAAGGCAGGACAGTGATTTGACGGTTAAAAAAAGGCAGGATGGTATTTTTGGCCTAAAAAATGATAGTAGCTTTTAAAAAAATTGCGCGCGCTAGCGCTAATAAAAATCCAGGCTCGGTTTTGTCCGAAAATAAAAAGGCAGGATGGATAAAAATCCATAGCCCCCATAAAACCAAATGGTTGCTCCCTTAGTCATACAAACTTTTTTTCATATTTTTTTTTCTGGAAATCCGTAACAATTATTTACGACTTAAAAACAATATCTTGTAAGCACCCTCACTTATCTCACTCGTTCACATTTGGACCTATGGAAGGGAAATTAGCCTATGTATTGAAACAGGAAGTAGATGTCAAACAGACAGAAAATTGATCCTCGTGGAACTACTGCCTGAGGCTACATACAAATTTTCAGATCAATAACAATAAAATTGTGACGAAAATTCAGGTAGAACGCCTCTGATGAGTCTTGAATAGACGAAACGCGCGCCAAGCGTAGCAAAATTTACTATCTGTAACTTTATAATTTTTGTTTCTAACATCCCTGACGGTTAGTTCTGCTGGGGGAGTTTTAATTCCCCGCGGTTAGCCCGCTCTGGCATCAACATTATTGTTTTGACGAACGCATCAAAGCTTTGAAATTTAACTGTTGTAAATTTCAAAATTGTCAAAAGTCCTGAAGCTTCTTCCTACCCCAGACATAGGTTTATCTTAGTCATAATTTGGTATTCTAGTTCGGCAATTTTTGGTTTTATTGGTCTATGCTATTCATATTCATATAAAATTTAGTTTATTCTGCATGAATACAGACAAAAATGCACAATTGACGGGGCGAGCTGGGTCTTGTTTTATACAGTGGTGGATCAAGAAATCCCGAGAGGGGCACACTCGTCCTCACTCGTCTAATATTTTCAAACAAATTAGTGCGCTAGTTTGTCACCTCTCTAATTTAAACAATAAAGAGTAAGGGCTGATCCGGATCTCTTTGAAAAAAGAGGGGTTATGCTTAAGTGTAATATTGTGCGGAAATTAAATGCAGAAACATTTATCTCTCAATTCAACGGGGCATACGCTCCTCTGGACCCCTCTGCAAATAACCCAAATTGCACATTGTTATTAGAAGATCAATTTCGTGATTTTTTTGCATTTTTTGTATCAGGTTCACAGTCGCTTGAAGATTGTTCCCCCTTTTCCATTTAGAAATTTGGGACCCAAAGGAGCAAAACATGCCACTTTTATGTTAGCTGCCGCGAGAACTTGAATGTAGTGCAACTGAAATTTCAACGGCTTCAATATAAATCCACTTATATGTTTCTTGAAGGGTTCTTGTCCATTCATGTATGCTTTTTAATCCGCCGATAATAAAAGTCTTGCAGATTTTAACAGATTGAATATATGTGCATTTTTTTAACAATTGCAAATAAACAGGCTATTTCGTCATTGTGAGAAATTTTGCAGTCATGGATTGACCTACTTTTTTGCAACTAACTGTCATGTAATGACAGAAAATCAATACATTGTGATTTTCGACGGCATGTCCTGGATTGACCTAATTTTTAAACCACGTCTAGTTTAGATGTCAACATAGCCGCTTGAATTTTAACCAAATGTTGAACAAAATGATGTTTGAAAAGCTCTTTTTTTCAAATAAGAGTAAATTTCCAGTCCAACATGCTAAGCGTGTGCACGATCGGCTACAGAACTGTCCACAACAATGCCATCGGCTTCTCCGTCCGTTAAAATACAGTTTTGCTGATACAAACTTTATGTATATTATTTTAACAAACGCCAGGGGCAGATCCAGAATTATAGAACCGAAAAATACAGTTACATTTTAACGAAAAATTGCTGTAAAACGATTCTTACTTTGAACCGAGAAGAACAATTGAATCTGCCAGATTATTTGGGCGATTCCAGAAATAGTCTTTCCCCCCTCTGGACGATACTTTAATTTCTAAAAAGATTGTTGGCCTTAAACCCTGTGAAAGATAATGGATTTCCAGACTTTTATCGAGTTATTTGGTAACCAATATAGGTGGAATTCAAAGGTATTTTAATCCATTATTTCCTGATCTCTTTCACCGTGGGTGAGGGGGTACATGTAAAAGCCAATCAAATTAAGGTCGCTGTTCTCGAAGTTTGTCGGAAACTTGGAATTAACCTAACTTTTTAACACAACATACTTTATAACGCACGATCTGCTTTTTCAGTCTTTTAAAAAGAAAATAATTATGATTTTTAAAAAGCATGTCTTATTGATTTAAAACCTGAACATTTTTTAAAAACTCTTTGACGATCTTTGGCGGAATCAATTCTTTTCAACAATTTATGCAAATATTTTACACATGACGGAATATTTACGCTCAACGATCATACACGACATATATTACCCCGATCTCTATTTATTTTATTATAAGTATGTAATTAAACCCTTGCATTATTAAACAGAGTCCAGATACAGCAGACTTGTTGCAATGACTGGTCTGGTTACAACAGTCATGACTTTGTGACTGGTTATGACCAGTCAAAGAAAAGCTGCCGTAAGTCTGCTTTGACCAGTCATTTTTGAACTCAAGTTAACTTTGATGTTTGCAATAGCAGACACAAGCAGACATGGAAAGCAGTCACAAAGTTAACTTTATGTTAACTTTCATACAGGTAATGTGTGCACCTATCTGTAATTTCATGTTACATGATCTACATTTATGCTTATAACCTCAGCCTCACAATCTACAGTGTAGTAATGTATTCCATCACAATTGTTTTTTACACATTTGTCACATGAATAAAAGAAACAGAAGAGACTCATCTCCCCGTGTGCAATTTCCGGACATTGTTCAATGCAAATAGAAGAAATGTGTGCCTACTCAACACATACTGAAGTAAAAAAGCAATGTTTGTTATTCAAAACAATCATTTGAATATATCAAATACTCAATATAAAATTAAATTTCTAAAAAAAACATGACGGAAATTATCTTATCTTGTTCTGGTTAAACGGACATGATTTAAAATCAATGTCCCAAATATGTCGTCGTGGGTACAAAAAAGAACCACTCATATTATATACTTTTATAAAATCTTTATTGGGATTCGCAGAGACGACGTGACGTGACATGTGATATTTTCATTGGTCAACCGGTAACAGTTGTGTTAAATGTAAACCACCTGCTCGAGAGATTTTCCACAAGACTACCATGTTTTTGTTATTTTCATGTATAAAACTAGGCACAAAAAGCAATGATACTAATAAACTAACTTTAGGTTAAGGTTAATGTGGACACCTATACTGAAAAAAAATCTGTCATTAAACATTTGATTTTATGGTCTAAAATGAAACATGTTATTAATATCCTTTATTTAAAATAAAAATAAGGATAGGTCACCATGCTCGTTTTTGCATTATAAGTGGTTAAAGTATGCCTGAATTACAATAGATTATATAGGAAAGGTCAAATTTTAGGCATAAAATCATGTCTCAGAAAAAATCCTTACAATAGGATCTTGTTTTTATTTTGTCAAAAGTTATATTTTTATCTATATATTAAAATAAAACATAGAAAACAGGGGGTCACCAGCTTAGATTTTTGTCTACTATTCAATTCCATTGTAAATTTAGGGTAATTTTGAAGTGAGTTATCTCCCTTGTTTTTTGTCAAAAATTGTGTTTTTCAAGAAACAATTGATGCACTTGTTAAACAATTGAAAATTTATTACTCATTTCAATAAATTCAAATATTCTATTTTTTATTATTGACTTTATAGACACTGGTCTTAAATTTTGCATTTTTAAAGGTACAAAAGTCATGTGACACCTGTCTGCATTAACCTTAAGTCCTTCAAAAAGTAACTTAATACAGTTTAACATAACGACTAGTAGTTTTCTCATTTAATGTTACACAAGTCGATGCAAAGCGACATTGTGCTACTTTCAGTGTTTGACTAGCATAAGCGCCATTTTTCAAAAGCACTTTTCTGACACTTTGATGGCTTTTTTCAAATCAAATTCATATATAGTGCCAGTTTAATTGTGCAAAAATACAAATACCAAAACGTGGGTATAAACAGTTAATTTGGATATGCTATATATCGATATTTCAAGGAGTAACCTCTCATCAGTAGCACATGTAGCAGTTTAATCAAAACATTGGAAGTTCAAATACCAAAACTGTTGAAAACGAAAAGTACTCAAAACCAAAACGGTCGAACAAGGAAGACAAACAAATGAACCAGTTGCGAGTACGGATATGAGTTAAACGGCGGTTTTGACGTGTTGATATTTTTCGTCGTCGACGTGTACGGGATTGATTTGCAGTAGTAAATGTTATTCAAAAGTGAATTACTAGACCTTGTTTTATCAGGTTTGAATAACACACTTAGATTTCAACGTTATGGAAATGCAAAGAAACCTGTACAATTTAATGTCTCATTTTGCTCTGTTTTGACGTTGACGTTGTATTTTGCGGCTTCAGTTTTGATCACCTTCCGTTTGTCTTGTAAAAAATTACATATTTCATAATCTAGGTTAAAATGTTTACATTTCTTTCATGAATATTTTCACGATTAATTTTTTTGAAAACGTCAAAATTGACGTTATTCGTCAATTGACGTTATTTGACAGCATTGTTCATTTCAAATGAAAGATGAATTGTTCATTCCATTCATATAGCAAATTACAGTCAAACAGTTTCATGGAACTATGAAAAATTCAAATAGCCTTAGTATGTTTCTTTTTGTGACTAGTGTATTAAAATGACTAAGTATTAATATAAGATATAATACAACAGCTATCTCTAGTGTATAACACAAAGCTTCTTTCCCTGGAAAAGTAAGGTTACATTTGGATGCCCTTTCTCTAGGGAAAGAAGTATCTGGGTCACACAACAAATAGGGTGATAATTGTATATCATTTAATATAAACTCAAATGACCAAAGGGTCAACAAAAGTATCGTCAATTTTTAAGATCTAGTTTCTAAGAATGAAGAATTACAACGTATTCTTTATTGAAATTGTCCGTCATTAACTAACTCTGGGCATAATGACATTTGCTGAAGGTGTCAATTTAGCTATATACGATAAAAGATACATAATGATAATAAAGGATCACGTAGACGTATTTTAAGAAAGCGATCCTGGGTCTAATAAGTTTAATTATCAAGAGGCTGAGTAAAAACTATACGGCCAAGGTTACAAAACGATTAGTATTTGTTCATAGTTACGTTTACTTGTTTATAACATTTAAAAACAAAATATTACAAAAAGGCATATGATCTCAAGATAACAGCTTTTTAAGATTTTTTATTGTCCATGGTGCAAATGTATGCTTTAATGACCTGTCTCTCTAACTGTATGAAACTTTTTATTTAAACGCATTTGGCATTTAAGAATGTTTTTCGATGCCATTAATTACTTTTGCAGTATTTCCTGGAATTGAAATGACGGTAAAATGACTGGAAAGACAAATAAGGCAATGGCATACGGTATAGTTTTGAAGTTTACAAAATTTATTTTTATGTTCTGAAATATTTGGAATGTTGGGTTCTGCATACATGATACATCTTGTAGACGATGTACCGTCAACATATTCGAAATTATCTTCTGATTTATATCTCTTAGTTTATATGGTTAATTTTGCTCAAGCATTTTTTAGGATAATATTTTTCAAAAACAGTTAAGTACTTTACTAAAATTAAAAAGAAAACAACATCTTAACATGCATATATACATCATATACATATATGTTATTTTTTTTATAAATAATTGCATTGATTACCCTGAAAAAGTTAGTAAGCATGAAATGATGATCATCGGATTTGTTTTTCAATATGTATTTACATATTATGTTTATTTACGTACCAAAACTAGACTTGGCAGTCCACTTTCACTATTTTATGTGAATTTGTAAACATAAGAGACTCTTTTGTTTCGATGAAATTTTCAGAATTGGGAATCGCCCCCGTCAACCTCCTCAGATAATAATAGCTTTCATTCCTACCAATGGGTGAATGTGTGACTCTAATTCCATATCATAAAACTTGTGATGGTGGTTCTATAATGATAATAAAGGGATTACTACCAGGTTATTTGAAAACTTAATTCGATTTAACGCTCTTACTGGCGGTCATGATTATCAGTTTTTATCATCTAGAGGCTGAGTTGGAAATATACGACCTTGGTGCCAAATCGGCAGCTGTTATATTCCCATTGACTTATTTATATAAGAAAATTTGATAACAAATTTATTTCAAAATTACTGATTAAAAAAAGAAGACTATTGACGATCATTTATTAACTGCAAATAGAGTGGTCTCTTTCTTGTCCAATGGATTTTAAGTAGATACCAATTTGTTTTTACTTGAAAGCTTATTTGTATTTAAAAAAACAAATAGCCTGCTTTTAAACATGATGTTGAATTCCAATTTTAGAATTTGTCTATTCCACTTCTTACATGCAGGACCAAGAAAATCTTGTAGCGTAAAACTTTGAAATGATACCATATCAGGTGATAGGTGGGTGCATGGATATCCTTAACTAGAACTATTAATTTTATTTCAGCAGAAAAAAAAAACTTTAAGATTAGTATGTATAATGTAAACGTGGGTTGATATTTTCGTGTTTATGTAAGTTTAATCTTTTACACTGGGAATTATTTCGCGTCTATTCTGATTATTTATATTATTTGCTTAAAGACGAAGCAATTCACGTGAGGGAAATTTTCGCGATAATCTGAGATCAAAAATTACCCTTACGAGAAAATATCCACGTTTACAGTTATATGATTAAAGTGTAGCCTGGGTACGTCCAATGTTTTTGAAGATAACAAACAGAAAGCTCAAAATTACTAGTAGTATAAAGGTTTGTTTTAAAATTTCATTTCCCTTTTTCCTCTACTTGACTGTTCGATTTGTCTGACATCATATGGCACAGCAAAATTTATTGTCTGGAACTTTGTCATTTGTATTTCGAACACACGTGAAGGTTAGCACTTCTGGTGGAGTTTAAATTCCCCGAGGTTAGCCCGCTCCGGCACCAACACTTTAGAGTTGGAGAATACATCAAAGCTTTAAATTATCCGTCTAAATTTCAAAATTGTCTAAACCCTAAGGTTCTTCCTACCCCAGACATAGGTTGAATATCTTAGTAATTATTTGGTTCCCCAGTTTGGTATTTTTGGTTATACTGTTCTATGCTCTTCATATTCATAGTGTTTGGCTTTTTCAATATTTTTGGTAGAGCGCCTCTGATGAGTCTTCAATAGACGAAACGCGCGTCAGGCGTAGCAAAATTTATTGTCTGGAACTTTGTCATATGTATTTCGAACACACGTGAAGGTTAGCACTGCTGGTGGAGTTTAAATTCCCCGAGGTTAGCCCGCTCCGGCACCAACACTTTAGAGTTGGAGAATACATCAAAGCTTTAAATTATCCGTCTAAATTTCAAAATTGTCTAAACCCTAAGGTTCTTCCTACCCCAGACATAGGTTGAATATCTTAGTAATTATTTGGTTCCCCAGTTTGGTATTTTTGGTTATACTGTTCCATGCTCTTCATATTCATAGTGTTTGGCTTTTTCAATATTTTTGGTAGAGCGCCTCTGATGAGTCTTGAATAGACGAAACGCGCGTCAGGCGTAGCAAAATTTATTGTCTGGAACTTTGTCATTTGTATATCATATAATATGGCAATCATTCAATACCATGATGGTAGCCCACGCAAAACTCGTTATTAACATATGCTTAACAGAAAGGATGAGAGCTAAAGTCAATTTAGTGTTAAAGTTAAACTTCAAATGTTGAGTGTTAATTTTCCTGTTGAAACGTGTGTCGTCAAATGTTAACTCTAACGTTGAATTCACAATTGAAACTCGATGAACACCTATTAAACGTTAATGAAATTACTGACGTTTAACTGTCTTGAAAAAGATGATATCAGCCAAATTCATCATCAAATATTTTTAATCGAAAGTAAGAAGCATATGTACCAATGGGACATCCAAAAGTCCAAATCCAAAACGGCAGAGACAAAAATAACAAACACAAACAAGGACAGGACGAAAGAACTGACAACATATTAAACACAGAAACACAGAAACAACTTAATATAAATTAACCAGGTGAACTCTAGTCCTAAGGAGAGTGAAACCAGGTTTTTTGGTTCCTGCTTGCTATAACACACCCGTCGCGCTGCCAATTTCCAATTCAGAGTGTCAAAATATGTAAACATAGTAAAAGATGCACTCATCTGAGAGATATCATCCCATAAGTGCATGATGTCTACCATAAAATTTCTTCAGTGAAGACAGCAACCGAGGAGCAACATAATCCTGTGTCAACAATTTGTCTGTCTACCAAGAAAATTAATGTGATTCCCGCTTAATCTGGAGTAACAAATTAAGAGTGATACGTAAGCTCGATAAGCTGAAGCGGACAAAATGTTGCTACACAAGAAGGGAAAGTTGACAATTGGAATGTTGAAGTCATCACGTTTGCCATAGAGCTTTGTTGAAAGTTTTCATTGAGCGTCTATTTCGAGATGAAGATCTAAATATGAAGCAGACATCCAAGAATCCGTTGTATCCTTTATCTCAAGTTCCAGGGGATATCAGAGATGTAGAAAGTCATCAAATCGAGAATTGTTCGTTGATAGGACATCATCATTTAGAAAAAAGAAAGTATTAACAAAATTACTGAATTAACATAACCAATCCCAATGTCAAAAACAGATCAACATACCAGAAAGTCAAATTCGAAAGGGCAGAGACAATACCAACAAACAAAAACAAGGACAGGACGAAAAAACAGTCAACATATAAAACATGGAAACACAGAAAAGTGCCAGAGATATCAGAGATCACATTGGTCCTGATTTAGTACACAGACTTGAAAAAAAAGAAAATGTAAAGAGAAACTAAGATAATCTTTTAATATTCAATTCATTTCGAATAAAAATTTCAAAAAAGATATTTTCAGAAAAATGCTCATTCCTGAATGTTTAACATGTTTAGTGCACACAAGGACAGTGGAATACTTACTGCAATTTTCATGTCAACATTTATAGAACTTCAAAAAATGAGAGGAACAGAATGTTAAGTCTGTTCATAACAAATAAAAAACAAAAATTTTCAGAATATCACATGGTCTTTAGAATAAAACGTTCTTGCTAATCTGCATATACAAGTAGAAGACAAAATCAGGTTAAAAGTTCCATGTAGCATTACTTTATGAATGTTAGGAAGGAAAAATAATTCACGAGCAAGATATAAAAAGAAGAGGAACTGAAAAATTTCAGCTTTATCAATATTCAAAAAACCAACTGCCAACTGAGGCGTATAATTTTACTAAAAGGATTTGGAGTAGCTCTGACCGTCCTCGAAGATTCATGGCATCACATTAATGGAAAAATGAGATCAGTATTATTAACATATCAAAAAGGGGACTTTTTTCAAATGGATAATTAGAATAATATCGGTCAATAAATTTTTGAAAAAAAATGAATATAATATTTCAATTCATGCTTGACCGAATTTAACAGAAAACTTATAACAAAAGTTTTCTGTCTTAAGGACAACAGACATCGAAGATAACAAAAAAATATACCGAATGAACTTAATACTTCAATATTTACAAATACTTAAAGAAAAGGTAAAGTATTAAACGACTTTTCAGGTTGTTTGAACAGAAGCTATGTGAAATCTAGGTCACAATATGGAAAACATAGAAACAAAATATAGTCAGCTAATTTTATTGTCGTTACAATTATGACAACACTAATTATGATAGAAACTTCTTATTGTATTTTCTCTCTGTCTTGGAAATCCAATAAATAGCATAACGTTCTTTATTCCCGTTTCTCGGAAAATTGATATTCAATGTATGTACTATCATAGGTTCATCATACAGATTACTTTTATTAGTATTATTTAAGATTATGTAAAGGAGATAAGCCGTAAACAGTCAATTCGGTAAAATATTAGACAGCCAAAGACCTGTCTTATATTTTACCGAATGGGCTGTATAAGTCCTTTCGTTTGTTCTTGTTTTCTTTTGTCTAAGGTTCTCTTTAGTGGAATTGAACTTTGATCGATTTGATTTTTATTGTGTGTTTAGTTTTTGTGCTTTGTCTAGGAATATTGATAGGGGGAGGTTGGGCAAAAAAAAACTAGTTTAACCCCGCCACGTATTATATGAGCCTATCCTAAGCCAGGAATCTTTGACAAAGCTTTCGTTTGTAATTGTCTTTTTGATGTTTTCTGTTCCTTGTTAAACAAGGGGGTCTATCTGTGACTATTTCAGGACTAGATTTGAATAACAAGCATTTTATTTAGACCATGAGCCAATTGCAGAACCGCGAGCAGCTCCTACTGGCCTTGTTGAAGGCTGCTGGCGGTTATCCATTGTGGTTTTTTTTCTGAATTGCCGCTTGATTGTGGGCTGTGTCGCGTACACTTATTCCACATCTCATTATTTTCTATTATGTATCTTACCTAAGCACAGTTTATGCATACAAACTTTTATATTCAAGCATTACTCGATCAAAAATATATTTTTATCTGTGGTGCTATATACGATTATACAATCAGATAATTTAAATACTCTATGTGAACACTTATAAATCAAGTCTTCTATGGACGAATGGTTAGCTTTATGGACTATGTTGGATGATACTACATGTTCGATTCCAGTCATGGAAAAACATTTTTTGTTATCAACTTATTACACATGTTAATACAATCATAATGATTTAAACATTCCAATCCAACGCTTTTCAATCAAGCAATCGATAACCACACGCTTAATGACATGGGCTGTTGATTACTTAAGTGCTAATCTGCAAAAAAAAACATGTAATTTTGCCTTATAACATTATTTCATATCAATTTGAGAGGTTGTTCAACTTAAAGACTTTAAAGGGACAGTGGGTATTAATGTTTCTTCTGGGAAATTCAAGATGGCCTGCATACAGAACTGACAAATATTTCAGCTTTTCGTTACAAAATCACCTTTACTGAATACAAAACTTCAACTATTGGCCAAATGTCAAATAGAACAATTGTATATTATTTTACTCAGAGACAAAAAAAAATGAATTATTAATAACACATATGTTGTAATTAACTGGCTAATTTTGGGTATGTCAAAATCACCTAAAATTTATATTTTTTTTCACTTTTTCATTCATTCTTGAAAATCATATTAGTTTAGCCCTTGATTTGTCCATTAACTCAAAGACAAACATTTTGATATTTATATTAACAATTATCTTATCACGTATAAACAAATATACTTTGTTTGAAATTGAACTCTTGTAATGATGCAAATACTGACAAAAATTTGTCATTTTTCTTTAAAACAAGACACCCACCAGTAACCTTATGTTTCTATATATAGAGAGAATTTGATTGAAACACCATGCCTTAGACACACAACAATGCAAAAACCAAGCATTTTGGTGGTTTTTAACAATGAAGACCCCTTCCAACGTCATCCCATAAGGTTGAATGGAAATGGGAATTACGATTTTCAAATGTTTTTTGTTTTTGTTTTGAAGGTTAAGGTATTATTCGTTGAACTTTTGATGATTGGAAAATAAATAAGACTAAAAAACTTTCTAATCCTTGAAGTTTTGTATTCAGTTATGCTGACTTTGTAACGAAACAAATAAATAATGGTTGGCTCTGCAAATCAGCCAAAAAAAAATATATCTTACAAAACAAGTCTTTCGTGAAGGTCTTTCAATTGAATTACTAGTATATCCTTAATATCTAGGAAAATATTCGTATGTCACGAAATTCAGGATTTTGCAGAACTCCCTTGCAGATTTACATTCAAAACTTATTTAGAATCTTTGATAATTTCATCCAAATTTATCATTTGACTTTTTGGCTATTTGCGGAATGATGAAATTTGTACATATTAAAACGAACATTGTCATAAAGGTTTTAAATAGGTAATTGAAATTACAGAGTACATTTTTATCAAAAGAAAAAAAAGTGTTATTAAAAGAACCCAATGAAATAAAGATAACAATAATCAAACAATTTCAATAGCGCAATATATACAAAATAAAAAACATAAAAGGGGAATATTTCTAAAGAAACCAATTCTATCGGATGATGAAACGGAAGCCATGTAAAATCTTGGTCATCTGTTAAACATTGTATGTAGTATCAAAATTATTAGAAGCCAACGAAATTGTAAAGATTGATGTCAATATTCATAAAACAAGGAAGTAAAAATAACCACAGATAGAAACTTATTCTGTAGAAATTAATATTAATAATTTATATTTTTTACTTGATTTTATTAGTTGAATCATACCAGGTGACCTGGTGATATTTTTTCATATTGACTTGGCATGTGCAAAAAAATGATATTGCACGGTCACGTGTTTCATTCGAATCTGGGATTGTTTCATTCCCCGGCCGAGAAGACACACCAAAGGCAAAGCAGAAATTTTAAGTAAACATATGCAAATAACGATTCTCAAATGAGAATTTCAGCAGAGACGACTGAATTCCCAAGCAACGATTTGTTCATTTGACTTGTTGATATGGCAATTGTAGATTGAAATTGAACAACTCTTGGAATGGGAATTCAGTCTCATCAACAAAATAAAGAATAAGTCAGCTGTCTTAAAGTTTCCCTAAAAAGCTACCAAAGTCATTGAAAGTTCACTAGTGGATGGAATAGAAATTTAAAGGTTAGTTCTTCCATCTTACGACCCACACAAATCTATTAATCTTTTTGAAATGCTAGGTTTTCAGTATGAGAAATCTGAACAATATACAAATGCATTGATTGCAATCACTCAGTCATTACAGTTTGCAGATCACAATTACATGTAAGCTCAACATTTTAATTACCAATAATGTTGAATTAATAATATAACAAATATAGCCTTCAGCCACGGTCGATACAAAAAATATCGACCTGAGATATGCATATCGACCTCCAACTGCGTTGTCGGGTCGATATGCCTCAGGTCGATATTTTCTCGTATCGACCTACTAAAAGGCTATATTTGTATAATATTAGCCCGCTCCGGCACCAACACTTTTTGAGTTGGAGAATACATCAAAGCTTTAAATTATCCGTCTAAATTTCAAAATTGTCCAAACCCTAAGGTTCTTCCTACCCCAGACATAGGTTGATTATCTTAGTAATAATTTGGTTCCCCAGTTTGGTATTTTTGGTTATACTGTTCTATGCTCTTCATATTTATACAGTGTTTGGCATTTTCAATATTTTTGGTAGAGCGCCTCTGATGAGTCTTGAATAGACGAAACGCGCGTCAGGCGTAGCAAAATTTATTGTCTGGAACTTTGTTGTTATTTGTATATCGTATCATAATAAATGGATCCAAACTGCATGTACCTGTTACGTGTAAAAACATATTGGTAATTAGTGACTTACTTAAACATTCGACTTTTTAGCTTTTATATTCAAATTAACACACCATCCTAGAATTACTCAGAAATTCATAAATCAATTAAATTATCACTAATTGGAGAATCCATTCACAAAAATGTTGAACAACTGTACACGATTTTGTTTTCCGTCTGCTCCTGCATAAATGAAGTTTGCTATCGAAACTTATTTGTTATTTCATAGCATGTTGAGAGTATTTTTAATTTTTGTTTGTGCGTCACATCTACGGAAAAATGTTAACACAGGGTTATGTTGCTCATCGGTTGTTGTCGTCACTCAAGAAATCGTACGGAAAACGTCGTGTGCTTGTACACAAATACGGGATTTCTATCTCTCATGATAGATGTTAAATGTATACGTAGATGTTAGTCTGAAAAATGAGGTTTAGCATTGTCGTCCTTACCGGATTAACCAACACTAAATCGATCGTTGGCAGCGTGACGGGTGTACTATGGCAAGTTGGAACTGCCAACTCTTCCGGACCACCAGAGTTCATTTTTGCTTTGACTCAAGTTTACGTTGCTGATTGCTGTTTTAATGGTGAATTTGTTTTTGTTAGCTTTGTGGTTTATTTTGTTGTGATCGATTTTGTCTTTGACCAGAAATAACAACAAACAAATTCAATTTGATAATCATTTTGACATAAATATAAATAAATTGATAAATCACATTTCACAAAAACAATGTATTCCACTATAAATTGATATAAAATGGCTCCATCATATATCCACCATCATCAATATCTACGTATTCTGAAAAAAGAATAAATCTTGATAAATGCAAAATTAATACTTAAGAATAAAAGGGCGGTTGGAAGAGTAAAAATTTATACATCAAAACCACACGAAAACTAGTAGCGAAGTGATAAACAGCGCAATTGCATTCAAGAGCTGGATTGAACTTAAAATCAATGAAGTGTAATACAAGTAGCAGAGAATATAATGGACAAGATTAATCGTTTGAGCAAAGAATTAACAATATATTTTTAATAAAAAATTACCCTTCATCTTCTTTTAAAATATGTTTCGTCTGAAATCCTTGTATTTTTAAACATGTCATTTAATAAAGGTAACAACAAAACTACAGGACTTGAATGATCAATCTCATAGTCCAGAGAAAATGACAAAAACGAATGAGTCATACCGGAGAATTGGTGGATCGCAATGGTCCTGACTTGGTACAGGCATTTCAAACGAAATGGTGGTTTAAACCAGGTTTTATGGCACCAAACCTCCCTCTTCCGTTGACGCAAATGACGCTAATGTTTTCTTTTTTTAGGGGGGTGGGGTTTATTCAAGTCATTTCGAAAGGGAAATGACATACTTTATCTAAAGTCCTGTTATCGAATCAAGGTCGATTTGTGTGGTTTTCGTGTGTAAATTAAAACATATTTTGTCTTAACTATCCTTGTTCCACAAGCGAAATTAGATAAATGATTAAAGGCTAAACAGATGAACCCAGTTGCTAAGTACAATACATACAAGACCAGTTGCAACAGGTTCTCCGTACTTCTTTTCTACGAAAGCTTGCACTTGTTAGCACTGCAGGTGGAGTTTTTTTTTTAATTCCCCGAGGTTAGCCCGCTCCGGCACCAACACTTTTATGTTGGAGAACACATCAAAGCTTAAAATTATCTGTTTAAATTTCAAAATTGTCTAAAGCCTAAGGTTCTTCCTACCCCAGACATAGGTTGATCATCTTAGTAATAATTTGGTTCCCCATTTTGGTATTTTTGGTGTAATTGTTCTATGCTCTTCATAATCAAGTAGTGTTTGGCATTTTCAATATTTTGGTAGAGCGCTTCTGATGAGTCTTGATTAGACGAAACGCGCGTCAGGCGTAGCAAAAATTAGTTTCTGGGGCTTTGTTGTTATTTTAATTTGTTTCATAAATCTATTACGGAAACTCAGTAGCGTTATGGTTAATTTGGGGATTCCAATGGTGGAAATGTAGCTTGTATGGCTAAAGAAGGGACGCTTATTAATAATGTTAATGTTTTTGTACTTGGCGAAAAGGTTTGCTATTTTGCACAATGATTTATCCTCTTGTACCTCACTCATAAAACACAATCATAATAATTTTTTTTCATAAAGATATGGCGTTTTATGTTTAATATAGATTTTACGGGAGGAGATCAATCAAATTTGTTTTTTTTTTGAAAAAAAACAATGATACTTCAAGCCTGGCATTTGATTCGTTGCCGATGATTGACTGAAAATAAAGCATGTGTTGTATGGTTTGTTCTGAAAATGTCAACATTAGTAAGACATAAGATCTTATATAAAACATTCAATAATGATATAAATGTTGATACGGTTATGTTTTATACGGGATTTCTAAAAGCTTATTTGAGAAAATTGCCCTTGATTAAGCACTTTAAGTGGCTGTCATGATATTCAGTTCTCATTATCCAGACGCTGAACTAGAACTCTGCGACCCTAGTAGCAAAGCACAAGCTGCTATATTTCCATTGACCTATTTCCATATACAAAAAATGATAAAAATGTCTTTTACAAAATGACTTAGTTTTAAAAAAACGATGACTCTTTGAACTGCCGAAATTGGTCTTTTTTAAGCTAGTTCTGTTATGGTTTTTTCATGAAAAATTCCATATAATATTTAGTTACCATTCCATGATTTCTGACGTGTACGACCAAAAGATTTTTAGCATAAAACTTTACAATAATAAAACCAAAACGAAAAGGCACTGAACAAATGTTTGCATTACAAATGTATCAGTACAAATATTAGCAACTTACTTTCAGCTGAAGAGTATTAATCAACTGCAAGGTTTTGGGCTAGCTCTGACTGTTTTAAATACAAATGACAACAAAGTTCCAGACAATAAATTTTGCTACGCCAATGATTTATAGCGTTTAAATATTAGCCAAAAATAAAATTAGGTAACTAATATATAATCACAAATTAAAAGAAAATTATGTCTATTCAAATGCATAATTTTAATAATGCCGGTCAATAAGAACACTTTAAAAATATATATTTGAGTACTTTCCCATTACTTCAATATTAACGAATATTTTTTTTTTAAATTATGAAGTATCAACCAAATTTTCAGGCTAGTGGAACAATGTCTAGAAATGGGTCAAACGGTTATAATTCTTTTCATTAGTACTGAATCTTATATATTGTTTTTAGTCTTTGGACAATTTGAGACGACCAGCAGCAACCGTTTTTCATGTTGAAGACTGCTGGCCGTCTTCAATTGTGGATTTAAAAATTGCCGTTTGTTTATGTAGGCTGTGTCGCGTACACTTATTTCACATCTCATTATCATCTATTGTCGTCACTTTTGTTACAACACTTCATGATAATGATTTTTTTATTCTTTTGCTCCAAAACCAATAAATAGCAACACTTTATTCATTTCTGTTTTTTGGAATACTCATATTCATTGTATGTGCTGTGCTATATAGATTACTACCTAGAAAATTCAATAAGACATTATTTTACTGGGTTCTTTACGGTTGTTTTCTACCGGTATTCCTTCAAAGAAACAAAATCTGATCATTTTAGATATTTTAAAAGAAAACTATCGGAAAAATACCGCCCAATAAAGTTTGTTGAAAATAATTTTGAATATTAAGAAGCATACGTTTGTTTATGAATTGTTGAAATTCATCCTTTCATTACCATGTGTTTACAATAAGGTGTACACGTACATTTGTGTGTGTTATGGTTTAACACGTTTTTCCAAGCATCAGGGTAATGTAGAGCAAGTAGTTTTAATGGTGGGGAAACCATGGTACCCGGAGGAAATGAGCGAGCTTGGGTAGGTAACTGACAAACCTAATCGCATACAGCTGGGGAAGTCCCGTTTTTTGTAACCTCGAACAGCACCTGGAAGGTGATCGGCTAGTGACCACTCGGGCACCCAGGCCGTAAGTGTATATCGACATTACTGTTTTGGTTATCAGATTATCCTGATTTGCCATCCCAATTGTTAATTCAGATTTACTTTCTTTTTCCATGAAAACATATTGAACTTCATTATCGTTTGCGTTTTATAATCAAAGCGCTAAAGCGTTTAAAGGCAAGCGAAATATATAAGAACTGTAATAGATTTATTCTCTGTTAAAGTATATTGCTCAAAATGTTTGCAAAATATTAATTTTGGTGAGCCATGCAGATGCCCTTAAATTTAAAGTTAATGAACATAATTACACACACAAGACAGGTATCGTGTTAAAACGGTAACGATTGAAACACCCCTTCGATTAAAATGAACTCGTCCCAATGATGTGTATTGTATACTGAATTTATGAATGAAGAAGACATTTTCCTTGCATTACCCAATCAAATAACAGAGTATTTATACGAACAAATCAAGTAATAGATGAATACATAATGTATATTCTATCGCCTTTAACTAAATAGTTCCTCATGTAAGATGCAAAGGAATAAATAAAACTCGTGCCGGTCATATAAAATACCAATAAAAATGGAGATTTATAGAAATGTGTATCATGTTAACAAATATTGAAAAGTAATATAGAAAATAAAGCATTTTATTCCAGACTGGATGCAGGAAGATCACTCCGTCTAGACGGAAAAAAACGCGAAAATCATCACTACCCTATAGACTCCATAAGGCTTCGCTGGCGCTTGCCTAAAAACGGAATTATGTTAACTGTTTTTGACAAATTTTCCCGAGGTTTGTGTTGTAACATTCTGTTATATCCTGCCTATTTCCTCTCATCGACAAATATTTCTTGCATTTTTAGGCAGAGCCTTATAGCGTCATAAAGCTATCTGATTTTCGCGCTTTTTTTCCGTCTAGACAGGGTAAATTGGTCAGTCAATATTGCTACCAGAGGATTTATTACAGAACATTATTCGTGTATTGTATTTTAAATGTTATACGTATTGTCTAAAATAGTAGGTACATATTTATACCCCCAACATAAATGCGATATAAATGTGCACTACATATCGTGTATCAATACTCGTTGACGTTTACTTAAGCATTTTTGACCTTTGACCTTTGATCAAGTGGGCGGAGCTTAATTACAGATTTCTTAACAAATGTGTAAGTATGCGGAGGAAACAAACAAAACTGATGTGCTGTGTTTCAAGTTAATGAAATACAGATCGTTCTTTATTTTTAGTGCTTAGATTTAGCTCTGCCTTTAAACGCTTTAGCGCTTTGATTAATGATAGGGCCTTCTTGTTCATTGTATTTTGTCTCGATCTGACACGTGTAGTTATTTTTTTACATTTTTAATTTTATACAATCAAATATAGAAATCGTTGCTGTGATGATGGACATAAGACAAGAAATGTTATACATTCGACTGATACTGGTGTACAAGGTGGTTAAGAGGTTGGTGCCGGCAATGCCAACTCAGGAATTTATAAGTTTTCATATAAAACAACGGAGAACGGTAAAACCCATTGGCAAGAAAAATAGCGACTACGAAACAACATAAATATTAACCCAACACAAAAATATCTCCTAAACGTAATCATCTTATCCTTTTACCTAAATTTTGACATCAAATCCTATTTCACCATCATATAGAACCCCTATATACCAAGTTTTGTTGAGATTGAAACATTTTTACAAATTGCTAATTTTTGGACCTGAAATATCATATTTTCTAAAATAACTCAAAAACCGTAAATACCGCTTCAAATTTTTTTTCCATATTATTGAGGAGCTCCTTTTGCTCTATAAACCTAGAAAATTTCAGAACCCTACGCACCTTGGTAACAGAGATATTTGCAATGTCCTATATTGTGACCTTTTCCTGTTTCCATGGAAACGGCAGCCATTTTTAGAACTATGATTATTGCATGCACATTTTTGAGTAGCACTCTTTCACCATACAAAATTTCATTACGATCCATTGAGTAGTTTTTAAGAAACCGTGCGGACAAGTTCATGAACGGAAGAATTTTTACCCTAGAGTAAAAACAATATTATATCTCCCGATCATAGTGTTTGGGAGATATAATAAAATAGTTTGCAGAAATACATAAGCAATAGTTATTCCGACTAGCAAAACGCAGCTAAGTACAAACAGCCATTCCTGGTTGAACCAACAATTGATAGGAATCACTAACCAAACAGTGTCGTGCAAGCATATTTCGTGGTAGGTATCCCAAAACGACTATATGTATGCGTAATTATCGCCAATAAAATAGTGGCACCGACCACGCCGTTGAATAAAAGCCACGTGTCTAAACAAATTTGGTAAATAAAGGTAATAACAAAATTACCGAACTTGGCAAATCAATCTCAAATGTCCATAAGACTAGACAAAACAAGGAAAACATACCGGAAAAATTGAAGACCGCAATTGTCCTGACTTGGTACAGGCATTTCAAAAGAAATGATGGGTTAAACCAGGTTTTCAGGCGCGCCAAACATCACTCTTCCATTGCGGTCTTTGGGTCCGGTAGTTACACAAAACACAACATGTTTGTGATGACATATCAAGTATGCTTAAATGGATTAAGAAATAAAGATGACAACAAAGTTCCAGACAATAAATTTTGCGCGTTTCGTCTATCCAAGATACGCTATCATCAGATGCGCTCTATCAAAAATATTGAAAATGACAACACCATATGATTATGAAGAGCGTACAACAATAAAACCAAAAATACCAAACCGGTAACCAAATTATTACTAGATTATTAACCTATGTCTTGGGTAGAAACTAAAGTATTCAGCTTTTTAGCTCTTATATTCAATTTACTTTATGACGTTCAAACACCAATTGAACCTAAAATTATCCATAGAACTTAGATCAATTATATTATCACTAATTGAAGAATCCTTACATGTATGCAAAAATATTTAACTAGTCACGATTTTGATATACAAGTTTTCTTGATAAATTATACGGCTTGTTCTAATACAGTTTGTAGAAATCTTTTTATCTTCAAATATCATGAATATGTCATTAAAGTGACTCAGAGGCAAATGGTTTTGAAACTTTGTTCTTATAGAGTTATTTTAGTTCTGTTCTTTAAAGATTCGTGTGTCAATCAAAGCCTGTTTGGCCTCAATAATCTTAATGAAATGGATTATTTTACTATTTGGTATGATTGAGGAAACCATGAGTACGTAAACATGTAAAATTTGTCCTACGTGAGAAATAAACATGATAAATGTAACAACATAACTACCGAACTTAGAGCTGGTGTTCTAGTCGCATATGTATTTAAAACAAGAGGCTCCCTGGAGCCTGAATCGCTCACCTGACATATGTGTCTGAAGTTAAGGTTATTAGGCATAACATAATAAGTTTGGTCTCATTTGGACTTATGGTGTCAGAGGATTTTATTTACGTTTTTAATGTAATCAGGAAATGCTGTGAAAATAATCAATTTTGATGTTCCAAGGGGAATAACCAATAAATGAAAAGGTCATACAACGTTGACCCTATTATATATTTTGTAGATCTTGATGTCCTTATCAATATGCAATTTACATTTATCAAATATCTTATATAGTTTTTAAGATATTGAGCTTAGCAGGTGCAAAATTAGGAAAAAAAATCACAAAAAGGGCAATAACTCCTACATGGGTTGTTTGATCTTCTCCAAACTTTCAGAGCTTGTAGATCTCGAGGTGTTGATTTCTTTAAAATCTGTCACCGTTTTTGAGTTATTTGTAACAAACTTCAATTTTCCCCTATGTTCTATTTTTAGCCACTGCGGCCATGTTTTACGACCAATCAAAAATCCCCACATCATTTCTATACACCTAATGGTAATAAACAACTATACCAAGTTTGGTTTTAATTGGACTTAAAGTGTCAGAGGAGTAAACGTTTTCAATGTAATGAGGAAATGCTATGAAAATGCTTAATTTTGACGTTCAAAGTGCAATAACTCCTAAAAGTCCTACAATGTGGACTCTCTTACATGTTTTGTAGATCTTGATGTGCTTAACAATATGCAATTTAAAATATCGTATATAGTTTTCAAGATATTGTGCAAAACATGTGCAAAATTAGGGGAAAAAAATCACAAAAAGGGCAATAACTCCTACATGGGTTGTTGAATTTTCTTAAAAATTTCAGGGTAGGTAGATCTTGAGGTGCTAATTACATTACTTATATCCTAGCCAGAATTTTGATATTTTGATATCTGTAGCCTTTTTGAGTTATTTGCAAAAAAACTGCAGTTTACCCCTATGTTCTATTTTCAGCCATGGCGGCCATGTTAAACGACAAATCAAAAATCCACACATCAGTTCTAAGCACCGAATGCTAATGACCAACATACCAAGTTTGGTTGCAGTTGGACTTATGGTGTCAGAAGAGTTAACGTTTTAAAAAGTATATGGACGACGGACGCACGGACGCACGGACGGACGGACAACGGACGCCAAGTGATGACAATAGCTCAGGTGAGCTAAAAAGGGGACTTCTCCAACTGTATGTGATTAGGTTCGCCGTGCAAAATGGCCTCGTTGAAGGCTGCTGGCGGTTGTCCATTGTGGTTTTTCTGAATTGCCACTTGATTGTGGGCTGTGTGGCATACACTTATTCCACATCTCATTATTTTTTATTGTCAGTTGCCTGTCCTGTCGGGTACTCTGGTTTCCTGCACCATTAAAACTGATCGCCGCCTTACATGGTGCGTCGATAAAGGAAGGGAAGTAAAACGCAAACACACACACACACATAGAGAATCTGTCCAAAAGAAAAGATCGACACACCGATCGCAGTCACAATGGACTGATACTGAAAATTGTATTTCTTGGCCTAAATTGTTGATTATTTTTTTATTGGCATGGAAGCAGGGTGATTAATGCTATTAATTAGTAGCTTTGGAAACACAATGATTTGTAAGACTTTGATCAACATTAAATTTAGAATTATTCTGCATTATTTTACTGTAAAACGTTAAAACTCAGAGTCAATTATCGTTTGCAAAGATTTATAGCATCAGACCCAATATTTTTACCGTTTAAGCAAAATATTGAAATTGTAAATCATCGTAAAGCAGACGCATTAAAAGAATATATATTTCCTATTTTGACTTTTTTGAATAACGAATGAATACTGCAATCAAACTATATTATCATATTTGAAAGATCCAATTTCGGTGTACATGCATGAATGAACCCGGGCTAAATTCTGTAATTGATTGGAAAAAACTAATATTGATTTAAGGAAAAGAGAAGCTTTAGAAACAGACGTGCTAATGATATTATAATTGGTGATAAAATGTATCAGGTTTCCAGAACGATTTATTAAATAAGTCATTTAGGCATCTTTCCCTGAAGACGAAACAAATTCGTTAATTCCAATTAGAAAGTAATGGAAAGTAATATCAAATCGGTAAATAGACTAATAGTTCTGCAGGATAAATATATTTCAGGCAACACCAAGTTAACATTGACCAGATTGTATTTGTCGCAGCTCATGTACTGTAAAGTTTTAAAGGTCTTTGTAACCTGATTAAGTAAGGGTAGTCTACAAACTTTACACCAAAATTGGCATGGCATTAATTCAAGTGTGGGTTCACAACGCTCATGCGCTGCTGCGAGTTACCACATTCTGACTTATATTCTTATATGGTAGCACGCTTTTGACAAGACACTTCAGGATTTGTTAGGCTTACAGGTACAAAAATGTATAAATAACTGAACACAAACTCACGACCTAGCACCATTAAGTAAACCTGATCAGATTCACCTCAAGAATGCAATGGGCAAAATGAACTAGGAGTCAATCTTGGACATAGCAACGAGAAAATATTTGTTGATGTTTATACTTAGTCCATAGTAAAGAATTCGGTCAATGCTATTGTTCCATTTTGTATGTCTTTGTCTTTTCTTGGTCTTACTCGTCCTTAATCGTGACAGCAGGAACTATCATATTCTTACAAATACAGAGACTGGTAATAAAAAGTGAGTGAGTGAGTGAGTTGAGTTGAGTGAGTGAGTGAGTGAGTGAGTGAGTGAGTGAGTGAGTGAGTGAGTGAGTGAGTGAGTGAGTGAGTGAGTGAGTGAGTGAGTGAGTGAGTGAGTGAGTGAGTGAGTGAGTGAGTGAGTGAGTGAGTGAGTGAGTGAGTGAGTGAGTGAGTGAGTGAGTGAGTGAGTGAGTGAGTGAGTGAGTGAGTGAGTGAGTGAGTGAGTGAGTGAGTGAGTGAGTTACGCCCGTGCAACGCTATAAAGGTTATTTACAGGCGAAGGAAATTAAAATGACCACAAAGTTCAAGACAATAAATTTTGCTACGCCTGATGTGCGTTTCGTCTATTCAAGACTCATAAGAGGCGCTCTACCAAATATATTGAAAATGCCAAACACTATAAGATTATGAAGAGCATAGAACAATAAAACCAAAAATACCAAACTTTGGAAACAAATTATTACTGCGATGATCAACCAATGTCTACGGTAGAAAGAATCTTAGGGTTTAGACAATTTTGAAATTTAAACGGATAATTAAAGCTTTGGATGTGTCCTTCAACACAAATGTGTTGGTGCCGGAGCGGACTAACTTCGGGGAATTAAAACTCCACCAGCAGTGCTAACCTTCACGGGTGTTTAAAATAAAAATGACAACAAAGTTGACAATAAAACGAAAGTAAAGAAAATGCATAGCACAAAAAGAATGAAAACCCAATGGTCACTGAGGATATGACAAAGCACATCAAATAGACATATCACAGATTCTGAATTCAGATACTCTTATTTGTAAACTAAACAATATTTTAGATATTTTTCTCATGCATGCCTGACAGCAAGGTTCGTGGTTACCTTCGGGCATCTGGTCCACTAGCAGCAATTATATTTTCTTCTATCCAATCATACCAGTGGTTCAAAAACAACGTACAAAATACTGTATGTTTTTATTTTGTTGAGCAGGGTGTATTACTCTATTTTATCGACCGGGTTGGTCACGGGTCAATTATTTCGGGATTCTTTCGTTTCAATCATACCTAAAAACTAAAAATTTTAGCTCCGCCAAACTTTGTGAATAAAATAAAGTAATGTGTATATGCAAATGAGATGGACAATTTTCGTGAGTAGCAGAAACGTAATTATCATTCCAAACATGTGGGCTTCTAGGTCCATTTCGGGAGTTACAGTACACGTATACTATTTTCGCTGTATTTTTGTAATGATACATGTACAAAGTTTTATGTATGTTGTATGTACGTTTGTATTTTGCTGTAAAGCTATCATGTAGCGACAAAAGATGTGTTTTATTTTATCTTGATGTTTATCCAACTATCAAACAAACTTACCAATAAAAATCAAAAATTGTGTAAGACGAAATGTTTTGTGATGTTTCATTTCCCATTGGCTGTTTGTTTATTGTACTGAGAATCTTTTTCAAGGTCGCAATAAAAGAGGGAGGGTTTTGTTTTAGTTTTTCATTTCTTTTGAAATGCCTGTACCAAGTCATGACCATTGTGACCTTGAATTGTACCGGTACGTTTTTGTTTTGTTTTGACTGGAGTTCGCGTTGTTGATTGATATTCAATATTTTGTGTTTCCATGTTTTACACGTTGTCTGTTTTTGTCCCGTTCTTGTTGGTGTTTACTGGTTTTGTCTCTGCCCTTTCGGACTTTTGACATTCGGATACCCCATTGGTACCTCTGCTTCCTTGTCTTTTGAGGTAGAATATTCAAATCCAGTAGTTTTGTTTTTACTTTTATTTCCCATTTTCTTTTTTTTTTGGTCGTTCCTGCACCTCACCTTTTCATCCAATATGGGACAATAGGCCATTGTCATTGCCTGTCATAATTTTGCTGTCATTCCTATTACAGAGTCGGTGTCATGCCAAGTGGGACACGGGTGTCATGGTCAATGTCTTCTTACTCCGATCGATCTTGTTTACAGAACTGGTGACGTTGGAATGATATTCACCTGCTATTTATCGTTGACTTTCAAATTGTATCATTGGGGAGATATATACGTATTTACTCAAATCTTTATTGCTTTAAGCAATCGTGGAATATAATAAGATTAAATTCATTGTAAAAAATTCTCAAGGACCTTGAAATAATTAAACCTTTCCAATTAGCAATACCTCTATGACTACATTTTTTTTAACATTGGTACTCATAGCTTTAAGGTTTGCTACCTACGACAAAACAAATTTATTTCATTTCTTTCTATAAAAATATGACAAGAAACTTTAATTCATTGAATTTATTGAATTCAAATTGAAAAAAGTCGTTCCATCTCTAATACTTATTATGTCGTTTGCCTAGACATCTATAATTGATTAATTTCCTGGAAAAAAATTGTTTTCTTTTTAAACCTTCGTTGAAAACGGAACCAACTGGTTGGAAAAGAGATGTAAAAATACTCAATCGAAACGACCCATATGATGCATGCCTACTCAATATCTATTATGCTATAAATTAATTGATATATAGGATATACATGTAAGAATGAACACAAAAATAAGAAGAGTGTTTTGATCTTTTTATGAACGAAAAACATTTCTCATTACAATCTTTTCCATAACAAGAACAAGAACTCTTGTGACAATCTCTAGGTCACTCTAAAATTGCGAGTGATATAGTACGTCCAATCGTCCGCCCGCAACACTTCAAGTAAACCATTGATCTTAACCTGATTTCTAAAGATCAATCAATGATAATTCCTGAAAGTTCGTGTCCTTATTTTATTATATCAAGGAACATTGGTGTAGTGAGCTGGTGTTCTACGTTCCGCAACGCTATATAGATTATACAAAGGCGATGAACATGAAAAAGGATGATAAAATGAACATAATCAGAAATATGGGGATGGAAATGGGAAACAAAGGTACAGTCATTTTGATAACCACGGGAAAGGGAAAAACCTGTCAAAACATATATGTGCCAAGTAGACCACTAGCATTTGCTTATTGTATTGAGCATTTTATTTGTTTGCAATTTTGTTCATCAAAATGGTGTTTGTACATACATATACCATGAAAAACACCATTTCAAAATAATTAAAAAAGGAATATGATTTAATCGACCTCATTGTGGTAGTTTGTTGTTTTTTTAGTTTAAGAACCAGATAGATACTAACAGGACAAATGTCAAAATTCCGAAAGGGCAAAGTCAAAGCCATTGAATACAAACGAAAACAACACCAAGAAACAGACAACACAAAAACAATTTAAAAAAACAACTGAGAAGAAATCAACAACGCGAATTCAAGTTATAAAGACAGTAAACTCAGATGCTCCGGAAGGGTAAGCAGATTTTTTTTATTGCAACACATCCGTCGTGTTGCTAACCCGGTCAATTCAGCGTGTTAGATTCGACAAAGGAAGACAATAGAACATCCAATGACAAGCAAACATCTGTACACATCAATGACAACTAAAACATCTGTACTCATCAATGACAAGCAAACATCTGTACACATCAATTACAACTAAAACATCTGTACTCATCAATGACAAGCAAACATCTGTACACATCAATTACAACTAAAACATCTGTACTCATCAATGACAAGCAAACATCTGTACACATCAATGACAACTAAAACATCTGTACTCATCAATGACAAGCAAACATCTGTACACATCAATTACAACTAAAACATCTGTACTCATCAATGACAAGCAAACATCTGTACTCACCAATGACAAGCAAACATCTGTACATATCAATGACAACTAAAACATCTGTACTCACCAATGACAAGCAAACATCTGTACTCACCAATGGCAAGCAAACATCTGTACTCATCTGAGAATTAAATATTTGTTTTGTTATCATTGTCAGGTTTTAATACTTATGGATTAACTGTCCATCATTTGAATACAAGCAAAAATCGGTTATTGAGTAAATAGTTCTTTTATCCTCCTTTGGTTTGTTGAATTCTAGACTAACACATCTTTAATCGACTTCAGTATTAATTCAAATAAGACTTATTAGTTTTTCTTTGAGTAAACCCGCTAGAGGACATCCAACACGTTTGTATTTGAGACATCAAATACTAAATTATTTTAGTTGATTTTCTTTAAAGAAAGAAAAACAACTTAACCCTTATAGATAATTCTACTCCGTGTTTTGTCATTGACACTTTTCCGATACTTAAAAGTTTCAATAACAATATTTTATTCTAAAGTTTGGCTTGAGCGTCTCTGATTAGTCTTTTTTATTGATAATGATTAACGAATCGCGAGTTTAACGTTTTGTCCAATTGTATGGTTGATTCAGCTAAACAAATTTTATTCTCGAGATTAACAATTAAAAGTTACTTATATATTTCATGTATTTTTTGAATTGCTGTTTGTTTATGTGTGTTGTGTCGCGTACACTTATTCCACATCTCAATATCGTCTATCTTTTGCAGAGTTTGTCTCATGTGCTGTGTGGATGCAGTTGAACGTATCCCCGTGCTTGAGGTGTATGCTCTTATATATTTTCATGATGGAATACTTGTACACGAGATAGCTTTCATATTTGAATCTCCCTTCCATTGACCTTCAACTTACATATTTTTTTGAATTGCTGTTTGTTTATGTTTGTTGTGTCGCGTACACTTATTCCACATCTCAATATCGTATATTTTTTGCAGAGTTTGTCTCATGTGCTGCGTGGATGCAGTTGAACGTATCCCCGTGCTTGAGGTGTATGCTCTTTTATATTTTCATGATGGTATACTTGTACACGAGATAGCTTTCATATTTGAATCTCCCTTCCATTGACCTTCAACTTACATATTTTTTTTTAATTGCTGTTTGTTTATGTTTGTTGTGTCGCGTACACTTATTCCACATCTCAATATCGTCTATTACATATTCTTATACTTTTGTGATTGATAAAAATGCGCTGTTGAAATTTCTAATGTTTTAAAAAATATTTTACTCCCTGTTTTTGTTCGTCGGCCTGACAGACACTTTTTACCAATTGGTAAAGTACCATTACATTATCCGCTTGACCTTCCAGGTTGGCGGTCTCCGGTGAGCGCTTAACTAAGACACAATTTGACTCTTTTGTCATTTTACATACTGATTTTCATGATGCACAATAAAAAAAGCAGGTATATATATATTTCAAGGAGTAAGCAGCATTTGAAGAAAACATCGGAAGTTTGAAAACAAAATAATGACTAAAAGTACTCCCTACCAAAATGTTCCATCTGCGAAACCAAATCAAGCACCGATGAAATCGACAACGTACACGTAACAGGATTATTTAAAAAAAAAAGTAACAAGTATCTTTCAAACACCCAACGAACAATTTTTACAATTATTCAATATGCGGTTCTATAATCTATTTTTCGGTAACCTACTTTTTCGGACAGATGACATTCGAACGCCCGACTTGTACCTCTATTTTACTCTATACGATAGGTTTCATTCTTTGTTTGTCTGAGCATTTTGAGGTGTTCTTTTTTGTTTAGAACCAGACTAAATTGTTTTTATTTAGTATTCAGAAGTTGTAAACTTCTGCTCGTTAGAGAGTACCTTTCCTATCCCTGATTTTTTTTTAAATTGAACAGATATGAGATGTTTTTCTACAACATTGTTTATTTTTTTACAAGTTTTCAATTGTCACATATTGATTATCATAAAACTTTTTAGTGAAAGTTTGGCGATACAATTTGAAATATTTTTCTAAAGTTTTCTTACTATAAACTATGTCTGACTTTCTTTGTCGACATACATGTTGTCATTGTCCATTAAAGAATTTTCTTCTTCCGGTTTAGTGTTCTCTCCTTTTGCCACTCCATGATTGTCAGCCATTGTCAAAGTTGTCATTTCAAAGTTTTCGTGGTTTTTGTTTTTCTGTCTTCCATTCTTTTTCTTTCCACTTGCTTTTGTAAAAATACTATTTTCATGGATAAGACTTTTGTTTATTTCCGCTTTGGTAGCACACTTGAATGCTTTTGCAAAACTTTTTCTAAAATTTTCACTAAGGAATGCGTACAGTAGTGGGTTAAGCATACTATTGGCAAAAGTTAAAACGGTAAAGGCGTTAAAAACGTAAATTTGCCATTTTACAGGTGTTCTGCCCCGTGGCTGAAAGGTCAGATTGACTTGAAAAACCCAATGGGGTAACCAACATATAACATACACCGATATTACAGTTAGAACCATCTTCGTGACTTTTCTATGGGACCGTTTCTTTTCCTTTGATTTCACCTTTGGACCGACGGTTCTTAATCTTAAGATAACAGATAGATAGAACACAGATATCATTGACACAGGGATCGCAAATCCTAAAAGGAATGTATACCAAGTAAAAGCCTTGTCTGGTGGAATAAGCTGATTACGCGGCCACTTGATTGTACAAGTCTTCCAATCGTGATTTTTCCGGTTAGGAACAGTATTAGAATAGAGGATTATGGGTAACATGACAATAAATGACACTGTCCATATACAAAGACATATGAAAAAGGCTTTATTTGTCGTTCGGTATTGTCCGGATCGTATAGGATGACACACGGCTAGATATCTATCTCCGCTTAGGGCAGTAAGAGTAAAGACACTTGTTACGAAATTAATTGAATACAAGACAAAGAAGATCTTACACATGGCGGCTTCGAATATCCAATGTTCTAAAATTGTAGTAGTAATTAGAAACGGAAGACTGATTAGAAATAGAACGTCGGATATAGCCAGATTCAAAATGTACAAGTTTGTTACAGTTTTCATCTTAGCAAACCTGGTCACCACGTATATTACCAAAACGTTTCCAACAAGTCCGCCAAGACAAATGACGGTGTATGACGTCACTAAAAATATCCTCATGGCGGCTTTGTTGATCGCCTCGAACGGTTTATTTGTATGATTCCCAAACTCATTCGTAAGGTTGTCATCACAATAAAAATTCGTATCGTTCATTATGTTCATGTTTGTCCCACTTTCTATCACCACAGCAGTCTTTTCTTTCTTTCAAAAACTCCTTCACTTTTTGTCTTCTACTACTTTTAACTTGTTGAAATACTTAATATACGGCTTGACATATGTCAAAAAGGTCTCACGCAATATATGTCAAATAAATAATTGAATTCCAAAATTATCAATTAAGATCACAGAGTAATTCAATCCTTGTCTTAAACGTAAATTAAAATCTATCTTTTTTTTTCTTTAATAATCGAAATTTCTTACCCCGCACAGAATACGCTCCCTTCTATAACTCGTTAGCTTGATGCTTGCCTCAGCTGCTGTAGCAAGCAATAATCAGACTTCTCATTGAAGAGCTTATATCAAACATTGTTATTATCCAATCAAGTTCTTCCATTCTTCTCCTACCATCATACCACTACAGCAAACTAATCGCTTTGTCTTTCGAGTGTTTCATTCTTAGAAAATAATAAAATCAGTTCAATGGTGTCTTATAGGAAGAAATAGCGGTCTTTATTAATTTCCTTTGGTCTATAAAAACAATTTCGTTACTTCATTACTAGGGACGAAGTCGCAATTCTCATATTAACTGGTCGATGTAATTCTTTGTGGATACCCTATTTATCAATCTAATATTTCCAATCTCGTTTACGTTTTAGATTATGTTGTAATTTATTTTACTAATTAATTTTTTATTCACGATAATAAAAAGTTCAGAAAAGACAATGGTGTTGATAAAAGGAAGAAAAAAGACTGCCAAAGGTGTACGATGTATTTGATTTTCAAAAATGTGGATAAGGGACAAAAATATTTTTTGACAACAAAACTTCGAAGAAACTCAATGCATACATGTATCTGATCCGATATAAGCAGGGCGAAATCAGATCAAACAAAAGTCAACTCAAGTGATGTAGAAGGGCAATTGATGACATATTTTTTTTCTTTTCGTTGCTTTATTGACTAAAAACCTTTATTTCTACATATATACTTTTTAAGTGTTCTTTTTTAAAATGGAGTCCATGATGTATCTATGATGTCTTTTATAGAAGAAAAACAAAACTACCTGACAAGGGTGATCCATCTTATAATATCCAAGAAGATACGACCAAACAAGACACAGACAAACTGGAGAAATTGGAGATCGCGATTTTTTTAAAGAGATAGGCTCTGCTTCGATGGTTATGGCGCATGCCATGAATTAAGGAACCCGAACAACTCAAAATGGACACCATCGAAGGGCAAAGGGAATCAATGAAATTCAAAAGAAACCTATCGAAGAACTGCCACCAGCTATTTCAAGAGCTTTGGAAAGATCTGTGGTGAAATGGAAAATATTGCCGAGGACCGAGTTGAATGGAGATCTCTGGTTATTATTTCAATTCACCACAGGTCTTTCCAAAGCTCTTGAATTAGCTCGTGACAGTTCGTCGCCAGGTTTCCTTTGGCTTTCCCTGATACCCTGTAAGTTGCAGTTTTAAATTTAGAGTTGGTGACACTTTGATACTTTTCATACGAGAGACCTATTCTCGAATATCTATTCTAAATGTATACTTAGATTCACCTTGTTGTCGATTGCATAACGATTCGTATGTTGCATAATAGGATGTAAAATAGTTCGTCATGAGGAATGATTTTAATGCCAGTTTGTGAAGAAATTAGAGTCTGTGTAAAATTTTATCCAAAAAAAATACCGAAAAGTCACCATCCAGTGCATTATCGCGCTATAATAGCTGTTACTGCAGTTAAATTTCTTATATTACTGCGCGAACTATTTTTATCTCAGCAGCATAATATACACAAACAGATTGAACTTTTCAAGATATGTTAATTTTTTCATCGTTTTATCGCTTTGGCAACTCTCTACTTATGTATTTATGAACCATGCAAACATTTTGCGATCTTAATGATATAATTTCACGTGTAATTTTTTTTTTAATTATCAATAAGGGTCAATAAGGCATTGAAATCGTGATGTTATTTTATGAAAACAAGATGGCTGGATCGATTCGTTCTTCGTTCCATGTGCATGTACACAACCTGTTTGAGAGACATCAGTAATACTTTGACTTGAGGCTCAACGAGATAATTTAACTTCTACAAATTACTGTTGTCCGGAATACCCTACACTAGTAACAGACCACGTTTGCAAAGGCGGATCTATGACCTGCGTACCGGGCGCCCCCCCCCCCCCCCCCTTGACAAAAACTGTATGAAACAAGAGGTCCCAGAAGGGTTTTTTTTTTTATAATTGCGCCTCCCCCATTTGAAAATTTCTGGATCCGCCACAGGTTTGCGGGGTGGTGGTAACTCAAAGTATTTTTGTGCGGCCCAGAAGTTTTATACCCACTCTATTCATATATTGGCCTGCTTAAAAAGACAACCATTCATATATTTTAATGCATTTGAAATTACACAGAATATGCTTCAACCTTATCTTTCATTCTAGTATGGTAGGTATTACTATGATGCTAAATGCATTATGCATGTTTCAGGAGCATAACTGTGACATATATGTAACTCGAGTACCAATGGATATGGTTTTAACCATATCCCTTCTTGTTTAAGATGTGCACATTCTATCTTGATATTTTACATGTGTCACATTCGTGTTTGATATTTAATCCATGTGAAAATAATGAGAAGTCACTCACTTTTGACTTAAGACGGTTGTTCTGAGTTTATAAAACTATGGGTATTTTTTAGTTCAACGTCCATAGTATAAATGTCAACGTTCGGATTGGATTATATTTTAATACTTTTCCTCATTAAAGTTCCACAAATTTAATCAGCTCTTGTTCATTGTTTTTCAATTGTTGTTTATTATTTTTCTATATTAAGCATTTTATTTTCCTAGAATTCTTCAATTTATTTCATGAAACCATAAAACCCTGAATAATTACATTATATTAATAATAGATCATTTTGTATTGAAAATGAAGACGTAAAATTTCTTAATTACTTCGTCAAATTAATGAAAAATCATTAAAATTCTAATTTAAAATTTAATAATCTCTGAAATTCGGATATATATCTTTCATTTATCCTCATATATTACGTGTAAAAAATCCGTAAAATCTGTGTTTTCAGTTATCAAACACTATTTTATTTTCTTATTTGGATCAAGGTAAATTGAAGGTAAACGCCGTTTTCATTTGTCTGAAACCTGCAATGTAATGTTCTTTACATGACTTTCATGAAATTTTCCACAAAAGACACCAACAGCGACTTTTTTTTAAATATGGAAATTAAATATAGACATTATATCGAGGTGAAATTAAGGAGCAACCATTTTTAAAACTTTTTACGGGGGCTTTGTCTTGAAATTTGACAAAAGGCATGATGTCCAGTGCTTTGACGAAAGGCAGGATAGCATTTTTATTGTAAAATTTATAGAAAATGTTAAACATGCACCCGAAATTGCGCAAAACGATTTCAAGGCTCTGATTTTTCCCAAAAAAAAAGGTCTGAATGAAAAAAAAATCCAAGCCCGCCATAATAATCAAATGGTTGGCTCTCTCAACACTTTGTTAGCACCCTGTTAATAATGGGGCATTCCCCGCCCTTTGACCGTCAATGTCGTTCCTATAACCCCAGAATCTCAACTTCCTCTAAGTTCGATTCCCACGCTTTGTTCTTATTAAATCCTCTGCTTTGAGCCGTTGTATCCCTCTTGTCCACTCAAACCCACTTCATTTGACATTTGAAATAAAAAGGCAGGATGCCAAAAATCAGGAAATAAAAAAGCAGGACAGTGCTTTGAAATGAAAAGGCAGAGAGTAAGTATTGTATTTTTTTTAAATCGCGCACTAGCGCGCAAAGAAAAAAATCCAGGCTCCGATTTTTCCAAAAAATAAAACAAAAGGATGAAAAAATACCACCCCCACCCTTAAAATCAATAGGTCGCTCCATAAGTCATGTCACCTTTCTTTTACTTTTTCCGCTGTAAAAGTTTAATTCATTATCCATACTTTTGAACATATATTTTTTGACCGGATCAAACGGAATCCAATTTATGGCTTACCTAAACATACTAACATGAACTCTCTGTCATATTTTGACATAATACATAAACTGATCTACTGGTAATCTCTGACCAATATGTACTTAGGAAATCTTTGGTGGTTTCAAGGTACACGTGTATGGAACAAGTACATTGACACGAAAAATATTTACTACACTTTAACGTGTTTTAAATTGAATAGGGAAAACCATTATTTCAATTTTGAAAGTCTTCTCGTAAAGTGAAGACAATGTAAAGATTCATGAAGATCGTTTTATTAGATTTAAAATTAATATGGATTACAATTTATCCGAAAGAACAGTAGCAAATCTGTGGGTTTTTTAATTTTTTTCTCAAATTTTCAAATACGTATAAATCTCATTGACTTTGCAAAACTAATAAGAGAAGAATGAATTTATTAATAAGTTTGATCTATTATGGTAAAAATGTGTTTTTCTTTCTTTCTTTCTTCCTTTCTTTCTTCCTTTCTTTCTTTCTTTCTTTCTTCTTTTTTTTTGCATTGATATAACCTTTTATTGAATTTCAATAGTTGAAGTTGTAGCATTGTATTATGGATATTGTTACAAGGGGTAAATTTTGTTATAATGTACATTTTAGCTCCTGTGCAAAAACTGAAATCTTATATGTAATGAAATAGTTACTGGTGCTTCAAAGGCGTATATATGTTTGGCCTAATGCTTTAAAGCTTTTATCGTTCTATCAGTATCCCAACGCCTCAAGCATTTTTTTTCTCATTTGTAAAATACAATCATGGGTAGATTATTTATAAAGCTTGAAGATATGGCATTTGGAAATGATCAAACATTCTACGCATTAAAGAATTAAACGCATTCTAGAATCAATTTAGAAAAAAAAATGTTTAAAAAAAACATGATATAACACTTCTGCCCTTTGACTTCTGTGCTGATGATATGTTGAAGATTAAAGCATGTCACTAAAATGTGTTTAAATTGCCTTAGTCCACAGTGGATTGTTACTTTTATCTTTGTTCCTAGTTGAAAAGTTAAGTAGGTTGCCTGAAAGTAAGGTTATACATATATGTAACGTTTTATTATCATATTGTCAGAGCAGAAAATATCTGAAAACGGCAAAAAAATATGGCGCTGTATGTTTGAAAATGGCAGATTTTTTGCAAATTCCGAAGTCTCTGATAACTTGTGAAATCATAATTTGTCACTTTGAACATACATGAACAGGATTGAATAAAAATCACCAGAGGCAAATTAAAGGAACTGCTAAAAAAACAAAAGGTTAAGATATATTGAAGAAAATACATGAAACTAACAGAACCAAAAAAAAAAGAAACAAGACCAATAAAACTCATGTTTAGGAGGGGATACTTTTAGCAGAATTTTATGGTTTTCCTTTGAAAATGTATCCGGGACCCTGGTGAGTAATTTTGTTTTTCTTTGTGATCATAAAGTTTACTTTTGACAAGAGCGTCTTTGATGAGTCGATAAATAATTCAAGACATTACTAGCTTTAGGCGCAGTCTTCAAATCGTACTTGCCACCCAAGATACAGAAATTATGTGCTTTGCAACAGACAATGCTATGGTACTTAAAAATATGTAGACGTTATAACTGAACCAGATTAAGACCTTGTAAATTTTACGCAAGCAACGCGACAGGTGAGTTGCAACAAGCAAGAACTGCTAGCCCTTTCGGTACATCTGCGTTCACTCTCGTAACTACTTGAGTTCCAGTTGCAATTGCTGACTGCTGGTTGGGTGTGTTTTTACATGTACATAATATGTAGTATGTTTTTGTGTTGTCTGTTTCTTTGTGTTGTTGTCGTTTTCTGGTCCTTGTCTTTGACTTTTCGGACTTGTGACATTTATACCCCTCTGGTTTTTTTTTTCCTCTGAAATTTAAGTGCACAATATATGACAGTGAGGGTTTCTTAAGCTTGTGACTAAATTTGATTTGCTATCCGATTTTTAATCAGATATTATTGACGTAACTGGAAATTTTCGTAAATTCAATTAAATATAAAACATTTTGTATTTTCTTTTCTCTTTTTTTCAATTTCAAACAAAACGTTCATAGGATTGAGATACAAAAATACTTTCATTATGCGTTTATATATTTTACCAAGCATAAAGATAAAAAGATATGGTCATTCAATAATTTACAAGTCTTTGATTTATCCTTAGCTATGACATTATTTCGTCCAATTTTTCCACAATCGCCTGATTTATACCAGTCCATCGTATATACGAACAGTTCTTCATCTCTAGAAAGAATCGAGTCACTCGTTTTAATTCTTTCTCCACGTCGGCCTGAGTAAAAGACCGTTGTTTTGATTTCTGTTGATTCCACGCTACTCCCGATGAAACGAACGGGGTACAATATACCGTGTTGTATTCATCGTCCGATGATGAACTTGACGAAGATTCCGGTTCATCACTCGATTCTGATTCGTCGTCGGAAGCGTCCGAGTCGGCAGGTGGACGAAGGGAAGCGTTAATAGCTTCTTCTTTTATTCTTTTCTGTTTTCTCATTTTTCGCATTATAATTTCGATTTTGACGTCTTTAGCTGGAATGTCGATTCCACGTAAAAGTTTATGAAGATCAATTCCTTTGGATCTTTTAAGATCATTCTCATTAAGGCTCGGTCTTCGTTTAAGGACTTGATTTCGGTGAAAAGCAAAGTATTTAACTTTTGGAGTCGGGGGTAATTCTTGATCTTCTTTGTGTCCGCATGTCTGATTTAAGGAGGATAGAGTCGAAAATCGTCGAGAACAAGAACATTTTGGAAGCTCTGGGGACTTGTTTCGTTTTGCCTTCTTTTTAGCCGACTTGATTCGTCTAACTGACTTGCTCCTATCACGTCGCCGGTTTTTTAGTTTATCCTTAACCTCAATCATTAATTCTTCACTTGATAACCTCGGGGCACTGTGTCTGCGAAGATGTGGAAAAAGGCTCAGTGTGCGGTTTTTGTCCGTAAGAAGATTATTGACATCTTCAAGTGATGCTTTGCTTGCTTCGAGCCAATATTTTGACGATTGTGCAGTTTTATAATTACTATCAACTATGTCTGAATCATTAGTGGAAAACAAGTCCAGATTTTCAAGATCTTGGAGAAATTTGACTCCGATTTCCTGTATGAATTTATCTTTTAAAGATGGAGGACTTTGTGTACGTTCAAAATCGGCATACTGATTTACGGAGTGCTTCCAGTTTACTTTTTTCGTCCGCTTACGTGCTTTTCGTGCACGTCTTTTTCGCTTCTTCTCACGCAAATTGGTCAGAATCTTTCGAAACTGAACAGCCACAAAAACTGCGTTAGCAACTTGCAGAAACTTTCTTTTTCCAGTGATCACAGGGGCATCTTTCTTCTTTTTAATATTAAGTCGCATTGCCCTTAGCTCTTTGTCGCTTAACTGTGGAATTTCTACATCTACTTGCTTTGGGCCTTGCATTGCTTTACATCTCTTTTCCTTTTTCCTTCTTTTCTTTCTCATCTTGTGTTTCGTCTTTTTCTCGATTAATTCATTGTCTTTTAAAACGATTTCAATTTCGGATGGGGTAGCGCGATCAATTTCGTTGTCTTCGCCAGTTAGAACATCCGTAGAAGAAAACAGTCCCGACAAATCCAGGAGATGTTTTCTTTTTTCAAACTGTTTTAAATCAGACACTTTATTGTCCATTTCATTTCCGTCTTCGTCAAGATTTTCATTACATTCACTGTTGATATCGCTTTCGATCATCGCCTCGTCCTGATCACTAGGCTCGGGACTGTAGAACATGTCTAGCCGAACGTCAAATTTACCATCGCCTGAATCGGTAGCAGTTTGTTTGGCCTTCGCTTGGAGAATGAAATTTTTGAACCAATTTTTCTCAAGATTCTTGCCATACTCTTTCCTTATTTCAAAGTTACTCTTTCTTATTCTTCTTGGAGCGTTTCCTTGTTCTAACGACGCGGAGGTATCGACATAAAAGCCCATTTCTTTTAAAGCCTTCGCACGAAGCATCGCCTGAGACTCCGCAACCAACGACATGTCTTTCTTTTTATCGATAAGCTTATCAATATCACTTGGATCGCCGTGTAACCTTAGTTCCCCTGGAAATGCACTTTGACCTCTTCGGTTGCCATGGCGAAGGGCAATTATTTGTTTCATCGGTTGATTTTTCATCATATCTTCATCTTCCATCTCATCAACGCTACGGTACTCGTTTTCTTCGTCAGAATAATTTTCTCCGTCACTCTCAATTTTGTTCATTTGTCTAAGCTGTATGGGCGGTAACTGCTCTAAAGATGGTACGGTGAGATTGCTCCTAAAATGACCAAACTTTTGTCTCTGCAGTTTGTTTTTCGCTGACACTTTGTGTAAAGGCGGCAAATTATACTTTTTCGACGCAAAATTTTCCTGAACATCTGATTTTGACCTCTGCATAGCTTGTTGATAAATGTTTTTATCTTTTCCCGGAATACTTTCTTGCACTAAGTTTGAATACGCACGACGAAGCTGCATTACTGATGCTCGATCCTTTTCTTGAGTGTTGTCTATAAAATATGCGGTTTGTTTCGGACTTGTGGATCCCATTCTGCTTCCGTTTTTCATATTGTTAATGAAATCCGATTCCTTCGTCCGAGGGGTTGCAAATGCATTTGCTGGTGACTTAGACAACTGATTGAAATATTCCTTGTCAAAATTAATGAATTTTTCCAATTGTTGCTTATTCAGTCCAATCAACGTATTCGCTCTTAGATCCAGGTCCTTTTCGGCATGGTGCAGATAAACAGACGATCTTCTCCGTTCAAAAATATTTGTTCTGATTTTGACATTAGTTTTTGCAGATTGATTGTTTTTCATAGTTTTCATAGTTTAAGTCCTTGATTGATAAGTCACTACGGACTCCTATTGTTGCTTTTTCACAGATGTCACCGGGCTTAGGCGAACTGCACACTGGCGCAGCGGGACATCTTAGTTTGAAAATTTGGCAATACGTTTGTCGGAGGGGTTTCTAATTGTTTGTAACAGGTACAAAGTTGTCAGCAACATTAGGTATGTTTTTCTCTCCTTTATTAATTTTACATATTTAATTAAGATTTTTGTGAAATCTATTAAAACTCTTTATATGATAAAAAATCAATTTGTCAAACCAGTCATGTTTATAACACCTTATATATACATGTACACGTTCAAGACGAAAAACTTTATTATATTAAAATTGGTATTAAATATTGCTTTACAAGCTTTAATTTTGGAGTCAATTGTTGATGTTATCAACACGGTATTGAATTTTGTAAAAATTATGACCTTGTTTCTTTATTAAACTTTAAAATAACAATGATCAAATAGATCTTTTCAAAAAATCCATGTACCATCAATGTCAAAAATGTTGCTGAACAGATTCTTTTTCACCAATAAAATAATTTGAAAGCATTTTTAGATTTAAATAAGCTAATGCAATGAAAATTGATACTACAAAAATAATGGAACAAATTAAACATAAATTGGTTTTTGATTTTTTTTTTTTGATTTTTTTTTTATATCTCTTCTTTTTTCACAAATTAACAAACAAAACGAAAATCCATACAAGCCATGTAAATGACGCACTTTTTTTTGTTTCTTTTAATTACTACTACTTACATGAACATGTATTTATATATTTTTTCATATCTATAAATTCGTGTTTATCATTTAACTTTTATACGAAATTGAAAAGGACTGAGCGGTGTGTTTTGTATACTTTCTATAGTGCATGTAAAAAGTTCAACGAGATCTGTATTTAGCATATTTACACCCTTATTCACCTTTCCAAAGGCACTCGTAATTTGAGGAAATATAATCACAACGGGCGGGGGGTTCTTTTTTTATTATTATTCTAGCGCTTTGACTCGAATCATCAAACACGTTAATTAAGTATAAAAAAAATGGAAGCTTTCTATATACATTATGGAAAAATGAACTGGCAGCTTAGGAAACTGCAAAGTTTAAACATGACCATCAATACGGATTTATTTATATCTAGACGAAATCCGCAGACTGTACATGTATGAACAGCGTCATTTTTATCCCTTTTCGGTCTAGAATTTCTAAATGAAAAAGAGAAGCCGAAAATCAATCCCAACCATTTTTGGATGGGAAAATTTAAAGCAATTGGATGTTGTTTTGCGAAGAGCTAACGGACACCGCCGGACGACACAAGAAGTTATACCAAAAACGTATGCATCCGTATTTTTGGAGTCGTAAAAATATGTGCTATAATTATAAATAAAAAGACTAGAAAGTATACTTCTGTTCTCAATTAGATGCTTTTCCCTTCTATCTTACTCTCTCAAAGAATTGTTGCAACATTTATATTAACATTCAATGCTGCATGGGCACACTGCCTTAGATATCAGATTGCACAAGGATTCACAATAGCTCAACAAAACTGACAACAAGTTTTCTTAACCGTTTTAATGATTTCCGTTTGATTCGGCTGAGAAGATGTCAACAAGTCGGTATAATGGCTTGCTTTTTACCGTTTACCATTTATATTTGTATTTAAATAATAGTGTCATGGCATGAAAACTTTACGCCGTATAAACAAATTCTTGAGCGCAAAAACAATGCACTTTGTGGTATATTTAGTTTAAGCATGCATAGGAAGACAATAAATTGCGGATTTAATGTCGATATACATGCATGTAGCTCAATACAAATCAAAAAATGGTTTAACAGCCAAAAGCTTTTAGTGTTACCAGACTGAATGGTCACTGAACCCAGATCAAAAATATCAAAAGATTCAGAACCAATCTTAAACCTATCAACGAAATACCCCTTCTGGACAAAGAACAAAATAAAGATGACAAGTACAAACATAAGCTTTGACATAGATTCCTTACCTAAGTCAAGTTATATATGATGTGGCGTGCTTTATTGCCAAAAGCATAAGGGATTGGTCAGTCAGTCATTTGTTACAGTGTTTGGCTGATTGTTGTACTCAAAATATGATCACCCAATTATCCCTATTATGTTTAAACAACGTCTTCGTGTGTTTTGTGTAAGTGCCGGATCCTAAGATTGCAATGGAAGAGGGAAATTATACACGCCATAAACCCTTGTTTAACCCACCATATCATTTGAAATATTTGTACCAAGACAGGACCAGTATTCTCTATAATTTCTCCGGTATATATATGTCAACGTGTGTCTTCCATGTTTTGTATTTTCTCTTGGACATTGAGATCGATCCTCCAGGTCCGGTATTTTGTAATTGCCTTTATTTTTCCAAAATACAGTGTTCAATAGAATACTTAGCATGCACGAGGCAAGACATCATCCATCTATGTATGAATAAAAAAAAATCCTTTATGATATACGAATAGGACACTTAAATATATACTTTTTTCATGAGAAAAAAAATCTACCAAAAGATTCTAAAAGAAGTTATCTTTATGTCAATTAATGCCTAGAGAAAACCTATTTGTGATTATTTTTTTTTGCGTGTCCGTCGGCTACAAAGAACTCTTTAAGTCTCAAGATCAAACATCTTTTAACAAATTGATGTTGGTGATAATGAGAACGATTGTAACGATTTAACCCCAAGTCATAGTTGTAAACAGAGTGAGAGAGAGAGGGAGATTCAATCAGAGGCATGTCTATTGTAATTATTTCAGGGTAGTCCTATCGAAAAACCTCTTTCAGTGTTAAAAAGATAGGTAATATTATGTTAACTGAGCCCAATTACATTTTTGTCCCGGAAGCATCATGGCGAAACTGGAAGTTAGAAACTCTGGGCGTCCTTCGTCCTTCAGTGCATTCGTGGTTCAGCGCGTTTGTCACATCAAGATTTTAAGACATCTAACTTCTAGCTAGGTGAAACATTGTTATCTGTTTTACTATTGTCCGTCCGTCCGTCTCAAAAGTTTATTGCTTAATCCTATTGAGCAATATGGTGTATAGCGGTTTTTGTTTCTGCTTGACATAATCCTTATTTACCAAATTCTCTGATTTTTACAGATAGTGTACATACATTCAAAATTTTGTCAAATATTTGCATGTGGCTTGAAGCTATAGTACCATTAGGTGTATAGCAATTTCATGCTATAGCTAGTAGCTTGTTTACATATTGTTTGCGAAATAAATACTTAGGTTTTATAATGTATGCAAGGAATAACCTTGAGAGCGGGGCAGCCTTATTGAGTACTACTCGTCTTAGATTGAGTCAACGTGCTGGGCAAAGGTTCAATTAGCCTTTTTCATAAGGTTGCATTTCTGGCTCCATCTTTAAAAATCTAGACTAAGAATTTATATTAACGTTTGGAGCCTGTCACATCTTCACTATTAAGGACATTAACAGTAAATATTTTTACTGGAAAGAATTCTACTGAAAGACGTCATGCATGAAATCATATTATCAAATATTCTTTTAAAGCTATAAACGTGGAAAATATCAATTGACAATTGCACTCCTTCCATGTTAAAAATCAGAAAAGATTTCACTTCAGTTGGAAGGAAAATGATAGTGTCTTGAAAAAAAAATATGTTCCGATTAACATTTCACAATTGCAGCGAAGCAGTGGTGCCGTCCCGAGGAGCCGTGTAAGTTTATGTTTCTGGTCGATACACATTTTCATCAAAAGTAAATGGAACTGAATTTAATCCCAATTTATTTTCTTTACAATTCAATAGGCGTGAGACATAAAGTCTAAAACTGTTAGGCATGTACATTCTAAAAGGAATAAATTTCAGACTGTAGCTGATTTGGGAGTTATTTAAACTACAAAATGCGTTGAAGGGAACATTACATAGGAGTTAAGCTATATGTTGCCTGTCAGTTTAAACACTGACAAGGGTTATGCATGTACAGTTTCCTCGAGATTCATTTGAAAAATCGAACATACCATATTTGCATTTCTTTAGAAAATTAAAAATTATTTCAGAGGAAATGATTTATGGTTGTTTGGAATATTTGACAAAGCTTTCGTTTGTACTTTTCTTTTTGATGTTTTCTGTTCCTTGTTTAAGAAGGGGGTCGATCAGTGACTATTTCAGGACTGGTTATGCATTTTATTTAGACCATGGGCCAATTCCAGAACCGCGAGCAGCGCTTACTGGCCTCGTTGAAGGCTGCTGACAGTTGTCCATTGTGGTTTTTTCTGAATTCCCGCTTGATTGTGGGCTGTGTCGCGTACACTTATTCCATATCTCATTATTTTCTATTAGTTTTTGTGAAAACTGGAAATATTACCTCACTATCTATTCCTGCTGTATATAACAAAACAAGCGTGGTGTAGTATTGTGTAACAACCGGGCTCATGGATTTATTGAAGAGGGAAGGGGTTGGCATCATAGAACCTGGTTTGAGCCATTTCTTTTGAAATACCTATATTCTAAGTCAGGACCATTTTGATGTTTAATTTCGCTTGTTTTACATGTGACAGTGTCTTTTTGCCATTGCTTTTTATACCTTTCAGGCCTCTGTCACACATGTAATTGCCAAAACAACTGTGCTGGATTTTATTAATCACACAGAAACCCCTTAGAATATTATAGATTAACACAAAACAAAATGAGTGGTAAGACATTACTTCCATTCAAATTAAAGGTCAAGGATAGACCAAGAAACAAGATGCATATTGTTACTCAAAAATATGCGTTCAAATTGTCATTCAGATAGGCCTGTAGTTTTTGCAAACAAAATGTGTTTCTTCCCTTGCTATTGTAAGTTTTGTATAATGAAAAGCCACTCAGTGAAAGTCGAAGTCAATGACAAGTGAAGAGGATGCCAATGTTCACCGGTACTAAGGAATCTGTCTATCAAGTTTCATTTACATAAGATCATTAATAAGCAACCGAGATATTTAGATGACTTTGAACACCCACATTCTCATTGCCTAAAGCGACTCTTGCATTGGTCTTACTTAAGATAGAGATATAACTTTCAGCTCTTTGATAAGCTAGCTCCATTGAAATAGTGAGTTTTAGGGTTTTTTAAAAATGTCAACATAATTAGTGTCAATAGCTGTTCAGTGTATAATGTTTAATGACTTTGGATTCACAAAAGTAAAAATGTTGTTATTCTGATTTATCTTAGTTTTACAGATTAGATATGTTGTAGAATTTAAAACAGACATATCTTGTGTATACATACCTTAAACTACAAATACAGCTTAGATAGTAAGGAAACTCAAGAGCCAAACATTTTCATTGATTGATTGATTGATTGTTAGCTGTTTAATGTCCCGTCGGTGATATTGCAGCCATTATTGGGACTAAACAAGTTGAAAAACAAAACATTTTCAAGATACAGTGAAAGAGGAATAACTCCAACGTGTTTGAAATATATGATAATACAGTTATTTTCTAGTCTACTGCTGTTGGGTTTTTCAGGCTAACCCTTGTCTATTGATTTACCATTCTTTAATCGAGTTTTTATTTAAGGCATAACCCATTTGTCTTACAAGTTGACTAGAGATATTACTGTACTAGCATTTTTTTGGGGGGGAGGGGGGGGGGAAATTCCAGTTATAAAGCACAAAACTGATTACCTTGGACAAGCTTTTTAATTTTGATAAACTGAGATACTCTCTTCAAATACATGTAAATACTTATAAATTTAGTGGGCATTACTTCTTCCAAGGAAACTCAAGAAATTAAATTTCCCACATGTATGTCTGCTTTTTTTAAGCATTTACATATTTGGAATTCCTGTTTCCGAATAAACTTTCTATGTCACAAGGCATGGAGTAGAAATTCCACTGAGAAATTCATAAGGAACAAACAAAACCATAAGAAACACAACTAAAGCTTTCCTTTTAAGTTTTTTTTTAAATAAAACATAATACATGAAAAACTACACAAAAACAAGCAACATATTTAGTTACATTCAACTTTATAATTGTATTTGTCTTAATATTTAGTGAACTTTTTTAATATATAATCTTTTAAAAATATTTAAATTATTAATCATTGAATAAAAGTTAAGTTTTGCCAGTTCAACCGGTTTTTACAATTGAGAAATCAATTTTGCCATTAAAAAATAGTCAGATCCTGCAATGTTTCCTCTTCCACTTATTTTCTTCTTTACTTCTTTCTGTTCCTTTTTCTATTATTTTCTTCTTTACTTCTTTCTTCCACCCCCCATTAAAATTGTGGCTATTCTGATGAAGATGTTGATTGTATCCATATAGATTCCAAGGCAACTGAAATAAAATTGAAAATAAATTTTGCAATTATATGTAGATTTAAAACTAGAGGCTCCCAGGAGCCTGAATCGCTCACCTGGTCCTTAAAGCATAATGGTCTCTTCTTTAATGGGTCAAGTCCTAACTTAGACACAACGGAGACTTTCCTGAGGCTAAATGAGCTGAACATTAGAGCAAGCCCCACCTTTTCTCTCATTCAATAGGGCAAAAAACATGAAAAAAACGCTATTTTTGACCTTAAAAGGCCATTACTTCTATAAAGGTTTATCTGACAACTTCATCGCTATTGAGACTTTTGTAAAGCTCAATGAGCTAAACATTTAAGCAAGCAACACCTTCTCTCTATCTGCAATAGTTTTCATTCAATAGGGCAAAAACATGAACAAAACCGCTAGTTTTGACCTTAAAAGGGCCATAACTCCTAATAGGGGTCATCAGACATTTACTGCTTCGACCCAGTGGAGACTTTTGTAGAGCTTAATGAGCTGAACATTTTAGCAAGCAACACCTTTTCTCTATCTGCAATAGTTTTTATTCTTTAGGGCAAAAACATGAAAATCGCAATTATTGACCTCAATAGGGCCATAATCCCTATTAGGGGTCATCAGACAACTTGGACCCAATGGAGACTTTTGTAGAGCTTAATGAGCTGAACATTTTAGCAGGCAACAGCTTTTCTCTATCTGCAATACCGTATGTTCTCGGGTATAAGTCGATTCGCTTATAAGTCGGACCCCTTTCTCAGCAGGAAAATTGAGGTATTTGGCATTGACCCGCATATAAGTCGGAGTCAGAATCAGCTGTTGTATGTGGACTAGAATCATTGAGAAACAAGGAGAAAATTGCAGTCGGCATTCGCCGATACTTATTTGAAATGGACTATACATTTTGTTCACTGATGTTTTAATCTATTTATGATAAATAAATTATAAGAATAAGAATAAGAATAATTTTATTAGCTCAAACTCAACTACAATAGATGGTTAAGGCCTATATAAAGTGACATATAAAGAATACAATACACGTTTAACCTGACAATTAATATGTATGTCATTGCATGTGTATACTTATTGTATATATATGTAATATTTATATGATAACATATGATATTTATTGATTTTATAAGCATTGTGTTTGCAATAACCTTTATAACAGTTACAATAATATGAATAAAACAGAAAGATTATAAACTTAGTTTTTTCTCATATTTAATCCATCAGATATGAAAGAGGAAGTTAATTTTAGTATTGTATATGAAGTGTTATTAAGAGAAAGTTAATGTCATATACCTTTTTCTTGCTTTGAAAGATGTTTAATAACTTATCATGAAATGTTTCTCTTAATTGTTTATATTTTGAACAATAAAATAAAAAGTGATTTTCATCTTCAATCTGGTCAGAATTACACAAATTACATAATCTTAATTTTTGGGGAATTTGGAGATGTCTTCCTCTTTCAATCATTAATGTATGAGAGCTTATTCGTATCTTACATCATGTACATACTGCAGCTCTATCATTTCTATTTTGCAAAATATCTACGTATGGTGCCCTCTTGCCTGTGCTGTAGACTTTTCTGAAGAAATCTAATTTTTCAGATTTATTTATATTAGATTGTTGATTTTGAAAACATTGATCGTTTATATATGGTTTTCCTCTTTTTTAGATATCTTGATTAATAAATATGTATTGATAAAATTGTTTGCTGACTTTTATTTAAAATAAAGAGAAACAAATCCTGCCATGTGTTTACATTTCATTTGTGTATCATTTTAATTATATATAATGTGCCCATGATTTGTCTGAAAACCTATTTATATTTTGTTAAAGCAATACACTAATGTGTTCATTAACATACTAATAAAAGTTTATATTAAGTGACCAATTAATCAAAGTTACACGATTTACTAGTTATTTAGGCCTTTAAAATCAATAACTTCAAAGAAATAATTATTTCTTAATTGATTTCTTGAGTACAGTTCAAAGGTATTGTTCAGATGTCCTATAGCAATTAACTGCTCTCCAGATTATCATGTTTTTACAACAATTTAATTGTTTGAATTGTTGTTGACACCTGTCAGATTTACAACAGTTATTTTATACCTGGGGATATATTGTGTATTGATTTTTTATAATTTTGACATGTACTTGAGGTGCCTTTTATCCTATGTTTGCATAGAATGATATTTGGGTTTTTAGCTATATTAAATGAAAGGGAGAATACCCATATGTAAACAAAACAATGCTTCTTGATGCTAATTAAAACTTTATTTTCGGCAAAAATAAACTAAATAAGATTCTTATTTTTATTTCAAACGATTAATTCATTCTATAAATCCTTCTGAAAGGTAAGGGAAGTCTTGATTCTTCAGTTCAGCTACATGTCTTGTTCCATTTGTTCAATTTCTGGTCTGGAAAATATCTCGATCTTCCGATATCTCGCCTATAAGTCGGTACCCGTTCTTCAACTTGAATTTTACTCCTCAAAAATCCGACTTATACGCGCGTATATACGGTAGTTTTCATTCTATGAGGCAAAAACATGAAAAAACACTATTTTTGACCTTAAAAGGGCCATAACTCCTAATAGGGGTCATCTGACAACTTAGACCCGATGGAGACTTTTGTAGAGCTTAATGAGCTGAACATTTTAGCAGGCAACAGCTTTTCTCTATATGCAATAGTTTTCATTCTATAGGGCAAAAACATGGAAAAAACGCTATTTTTGACCTTAAAAGGACCATAACCCCTATTAGGGGTCATCTGACAACTTCGACCCAATGGAGACTTTTGTAGAGCTTTTGATTGTGAAGAGCCTAAGATCCTTCAGATTTTTTCTATCTGTTCTAGTTTTCAAGTTATAAGTCTTTGAATGTGATTTTACCCTATGTTCTATTTTTAGTAACAGCGGCCATGTTTGTTATCTAATCATAAAGCCGAACACAATTTTTAAACATCATGCCCTGATTAATACAGTCAACCCTCTTTACAACGACCATGTTAGTTTCCAGTCAGAAATGACGTTAAACTGAATTTGCTGTTATAATGAATTTTTATTTTTATATTATTATTATCTCCCTTTCAGGACTAATTGACAGAAAGAAGAAATGAGTGAAATATACTTAATAAACATGATTTTGTAATGTTTTGCAATAAAGATTTTTTATACCTTAGTATGTCTTTGATTGTTTTTAATTTTTGTACATGGATTATCTTCAACCTTGTGAAAGATTATTTGTTGTGTTGTTATGGTCTCGGTGACTAGCTAAAAAATTCTGGCTTCGTCTAGTGTCAGTCTCAATCAAGGGTTTTGAAAGTTTTTAGCTGATTTGGGTCATTTTAGTCATTTAGTCTGATTGTGCTGAATACGTACATAAATAAACATAAATGACCCCCCTTTTTCCTTTATCCTTCTTTCAAATCCATCTTTTAATCTACAAAGGCAGTGCTTGTTTGTGAATAACTTTTTCTGACATCTAACTTGATATCCAGAACAGGTTTTTATTTCAGGAAGAGTCCCTTCATAGATAAAAATTATTTTGTTTTCCTTGTAAACAAAACACGTTTCGTGTAAAAAGTGAAAGTGAAAGTACAATGCCCGTATGTGGATTAATAAATGGGGGAACACAAATAAACATATTAAATGTCAAGAAAGACTGAGAAATGTTATTTTAAAGTGAAATTGGTTACAATTATTGTTTTTATTAGTATCAAACTAATAAAACAATTTGCACTTGTTTTATGAAAGAGTATTTACAAAATAAATATATTCCCGCACATGCGTCGTCAAACACCATGTAAATGTCCACATGTTTTGATAAATATCAAACGTTAAAAAAGATTAAAATTCAAAATGCCTTTCACACCTTTAATTGAAGCCATATTTCTGTCAACTGGTTGTATAACGGAAATGTCATGCGAGGTTAATTACACAATAGCAACAGGTGTTCACCTGTGCAGTGGACCGTTATAAAATCAATACTCTGCACATAGACAATTAATTACAGGTAAATCTTGATAATTTGTCGTTATAACGGATCGATTTGTGCTTGATTGTGACCTTTTGTTACCGAAATTCACTGTCGGAGTCGGATACCGAATATTCCGTTATTTCGAGTATAAATTACATGTGGGCACGTTTGTTCCCATTAAAGTTTTGTCGGATGTCGAATTTTCCGTTAAATCGAATGTCGTTGTAGCGAGGGTTGACTGTACTTGGACCAAGTTTTGAAAAAATCCATTCAGTGGTTTCAAAGAAGAAGATTTTTGAAAAAGTAACTGACGGACGACAGCCGACGGACGGATGGCGATGACAATAGCTCACTTGACCCTTCGGGTCAGGTGAGCTAAAAAGCATCAAAATATTTTTTTTAATATTTTGACCCCTTACAAAATCCTTTACAATGAACTATAAGAAATGAGACAGATATAGATTTGTTTTCTGTGGCGCGCAATTATGGGACCTCTTGTTTCATGCAGTTCCTAACCAATTTTTTTTTGTTAAACGTGGGGGGGGGGGGGGGACTAGACTAGTACGCCGGTCCTAGATCTGCCTTTGGTTTTGTATTCAGAATGGAGACTTCTGAAACACCTCAAGTCACAATGAGATAAAAACCACATAGAATATGTAGAAGATGAAGTAGAGGTAGACCAAATTAGGTCAATTGAATAAGAGTTACTGATGGATAAACGGTGGGTATTGTCTTATTGCTACGAGTTTGAAGAGGACTTATTTACAGATAGATTTTTAAAGGGTTAACTTACTTAAATCTCATAAATCTTTTAATTTACAGTTTCATAGAAATGAGTATTCTATCACATGCATGTCTACATGCACAAAATGTATAGATAAATTGTAAAGTACATTCACAGCAATGTCTTTTTTTAAATTATTCATTATCTGAATTGTATGGTGCATTCACAGCCTTGTTTTTTTAATAATTCATTGGTGGAACTTATGGTGTCAGAGGAGTTAACGTTTGAAAAAGTTAATGGACAGTGGACGGACGACAAGTGATGGCAATAGCTCACATGACCCTTCGGGTCAGGTTGGCTAAAAGGGCTACAATGAACATAAGAAAGATATGACAACAACAAGGACCAAGACCACATTGCCTCTTCATTTCGTATAAAAACTAGATAAGCCCATCTGCTTATAGAAGAAGACTAACGGAGCACCTAAGTTTACCCTCATTTTAACTTGAATTGGCATTGTTGAATGCTATTCAGTTTTTTTTTGTATTTTTATGTTTTTGTGTTGTCGGTTTCTTCACGCTTTCTTCTTTCTAGTTTAGTCTTTGCTCTTTCACACTTTTGACATTCTGATACCTCATTGGTATCTCTGCTATTTTAAATTAAGCATAGTCATACTGGTAGCTTTTTTGCTCTAGTTAGGAGGGAAAAATTTTTCATGTTTTTTTTATGTGGAATGTGTGCAAAAATAAACATAATTTTTGTCAGTTTAAGGGGGGTGTACTCCTGGTATGCCCTTCATTGGATCTGCACCTTGTTTATCAAACACCATATTTATATAATTTTAAAATATGTAGATTCTCATTTACAACCATCCCAACCTATTTGATGGGAATTAATTTCTGGAATTTCACAAAAATAATTTCCTGTTTTGGAAATTTTTAATGAAAATAATTTTTAAAAATATTAAAAGCCATCAAACTAGAACCAAACTACATAGGTGTATGTGAATCTATTAATTAACTTTATGTGGCCTTTCATCATGTGCATGTATATACTTACGCATTGACAGGGTCGAATTTCTGGACACCATAGGTTGGATGAGTTTCAGCTTTCTTAATAATCATCTGTGTGTCATACAAAAGGAAAGCACTGAATAAGACCAGACCACCGTACAGAGCAATGGAGTAAAGCCCAGCTCCGAGGGCTGTGGTAGGGGGCAAAAACCAAGTTCCTGAAGTGAAAAATAATATGTGTTCATTATTTGTAATTATAAGCTCATGACAAGTTTTGTATTTATGTTTTAAAGAACATACATATTACAATGCAGCCCTCAAAGTAAAACTTTGCCGTTGTAGGACAATTTGGCCACAGAAAGCAAAAGCAGTTGGTAGACAATTTTGCCACTGAAAGCAAAAGCAGTTGGTGGACAATTTGGCCACAGAAAGCAAAAGCAGTTGGTAGACAATTTAGCCACTGAAAGCAAATTTAAGGTAGCCACTTATAAACAGAAGTGGCCAAACCAGTGTATTAATGCAGGAATTTGCTCAAGTTTGAGTGGAAAGCTGGCCAGCAAGTCTTTTTTTTAGGTAATTTGAAAATTCTGTAGGTTTTGACGATCATTAAAAGGAATAAAATCAAAGGTTGTAGAGTTGTTTATTCGAAGATGTACATCTGGGAATTTTACAAAAAGTTCACTTAAAGCCAAAATAAAATTATTATAAAATAAAACAATATTGGCAAAAAAAAAACAAAAAAACAAATAGTGTTTTTAAGGGGGCTGAAAAAAAATATCAAGAGCTGGAAGGGAAGATAATCTAGGATATTTTTTATGTGGGCATAAGAAAATTAGATAAATGAATGGTAGTCAGATAATTCTTAACAGCCATAACTTGGGAAAGACTAAAGTATCCTTAAGTCTTACCAACTGAGGAAGCTAAAACTACACCAAATCCAATAGCCAGAGGTCCTCCCATGCGTAAGAACTTCTCACTGGGGGCACACACAGCCACTGTGGACAAACCTGAAAATCAAATAATAAATGTAAATTTACATTACATCATGTAATTGCTGTTTGTGTACATGTTTACTTTCCTCAAAGTAAAAGTTTCCAGGTAAACCCTAGCCATACAGCATTGCTATTCACATTTCCAGTAGTTCACAAAAGATACCTTGCCAGAATTCAGAAAAACAAGCTTATCTTAAAAAGGTATCTTCAAAACATGTAGAGTTTACTAAAAAACCTAGTTTAACCCCGCCACATTCTTAATGTGTCTGTCCTAAGCCAGGAATCTTTATCAAAGCTTATGTTTGTATTTAGTCAGATTTATGTTAATTGTTTTTTTGTCAAGAAGAGAGTCTTTCATTGCACTTTAGGGTTGGGCTTGTATCATAAGTAGTTTATTTTCAATCCAGGGGCCAATTGAAAAACAGTGAGCAGCAAATGCTTGGTCACATTGAAGGCTGCTGGCTGTTTTCCATTGTGGATGTTTTAAATTTATGTTTATATTGTAGGTTGTGTCGCGTACACTTATTCCACATATCATTTTCTTCTATTTACCTCCCACAACACCTGCTGTCAACCAGGCTGCTCGTACTAACAATGGTCCACCCATCATTGTCATGGGGGCCAGCACTGCCCCAATTATACCACTGTGGACAATCCAGGCTAGCTGCTTAGCTCCAAAACCTTTCTCATAGGGTATAGACCTGCAGACAACTTGTGCTCCAATCATACAGGCGAGTGATCCAAGCATAGCCTGAAATATACATAATATATAATGAGAAGCAGATCTGAGACACAACATTCAATAATTATTCATATATTGAAGCATTACCAATATATTCTACTTCACCTTGTGTAAAAAAAAAGCTTAAATTGGTCAAATTTGAAAAATATCTTTTAGATTTATTTGGCTGCGATCACAGAACCAAAATCATGATGACAATGGTGGTGTAATTTTACCTATTGTTAACAAGTATTTGTATGAAGTTTCATAAGAAGATCATATTTCCTCAAGGGAAAAGTAGCTTTAACCTATAGGCCTGATTTTGGATGGACTTGTTCTAACTTGGCTGGTCTTACCGTATTTTGCTGTGTATAGTGCGCAGTTTTTTACAATAATTTCCAGAATCTAACATAGGGGTGCGCACAATACATCCCTATATGAATTTTCATACATTTTCATGAACATCGGCAACGGCAAAAGATCGATGTTTGTCAGACTTTGGACACAAGATTCATCCATGATTGAATACAAGAATCATAACTCCGTGATTTCTATTGAATCCTGTTCATTATTAGTATCTCTAAATAAAATTTATCCTGCTTTTATCAAATAAAAACTTAATTCCAGTGTCTTCATGTGTTTGTTTATTAACTCATTTTCATATCGACCGCCATTTTGGTTTAATGTTTATTGTTAGTTTGGTAAAACTATTTGTACTCTTAAAAAATACTTCTATCCAATTTCTTTATTCAAAATAAGAATAATAAAATATGATTTTAATTTATTTATTCATTCTTCCTTTACTTGTTTCCTTTCTGGACCAATAATGTGTATTCCCCTAAGTAACCTCATTTAAATAATTCTAAAAATAGAATGGTTTGTTTACATGATTGTGTATTTTCTTTCATGTAATTATTTGAGCAACAGATAGCCATTTTCTAATTGTTTTGTGAATAAATACTCATCCCAAGCTGGAGATAATTTAGATCTACTGGTAATTATTTGTTTTGACACTGAGGCCAATTTCCGGGGCCAATTTGCACAAAACATCGATCTTTTGTAAATGGGCTTGGACAATTAACAATTAAAGCCATTCAGCTGTAATACTTCAGGATTGTTTGAATAGTAATTTGTTGATCATCACTGTTTTGACACCTTTATTGTTTTCATCAAAAGATGTGAGCTTGGGTTAACACTTGTTGTTTGTTGATTGAAAAGGGGGACCATTATAGGGATTTACGATTTCGCTGTCATAATAAAATACACAATTAGTATAACAGTTTATTTTTATTTTCACAATAATTACAAAACAATTTTATTTTCATTAAAAAATCTTCATCTGTAGTCTTTCTACCTGAAAAAAGAGACAAATTTTGAGGGTACTTATCATAAAAAATGATCGCGCATTTTACACAAAACTTCGTTTTTTCCCCAGATTTTCATAATGAAAAGGGGGTGCGCATTGTACATAAATGCGCACTTTACACGGCAAAATACGGTAGTTTTATTTTTGAAAACATATCATTTTGATTAAACAAAAATAAACTTGATGTAAAAATAAACCTCTCATGCAAATTCCCCCTATTGGAGCAGTTCTTCAACCTACCATCCATGAGTTTTTCATCATGAGTGACATCAGGCGTGGATTTCTACTAATGGCCACTGCAGATGCCGCTGTGATACCAATACTGCCACCAAAATACATGTAAGTATCTTTAATCCTTTGCTGTACTTCCTGTGACCACATTCTGTTAAAAAAAATATCTTCAAGTATATTATAAATACATGTATCAGATTTAAGTACAAAATGTATCTAATATTTATAATCTTACAGAAATACATTTAATGCATAAATATATATAAGATTAGGGCTGTTCCAGAATTAAATGTGTGGGGGGGTCGGGAGGCACTTTTTTCTTTACCCCACCACGCATAAAAAAATTATTAATTTTTATCATTATTTCTTCACGAAATATTTCTAAAACACCCACCACCCACCATATACATGTATGTAATTCCTCCCCATCCCCCCCACAGGATTAATTCTGCCACAGCCCTTATTTAATTCAAATAGTATTTAGGCACAAAAAAGATCACCACCCCACATTTGACATTTTGTAACCCTGAAGTTAGCAGATAGGAGATGATTACCCAAAGGTGTAATTGTTTAAAGTTCCTTTAACTTATACATGTAATTAGGACATACAGTTAGTCATAATGAACAATTCTGTCAAATTTAAAATCAAAATCTTGTATATGTATATATACATTGAGAAAAGCTTGACAGATATTTTTATGAAGGAACAGAAAAATGGACGTGATTAAAATTTTATGCCCCCGACAGGTAGTCACTTGGACAAAATAAGCTTGGACCTATATGCATGTTTATTATAAGGTCGTCGGTTACCTGCCCAAAGTCAGTGATTTCCTCTGAATACTCATGATACTTTTGTTTTTACCCCTTGAAACTGACTACTTTGTATGGCTAATGGGCATTGAAAAGGATTCAATACCCTATCACTCACTCACTCAAACAGAAAGGGGGTGGTATTACATGTATAAAATATTTTTGTTGAAGTAACTTACACAGATTGATCGATAGCACCTAATTCATTTGACATGCCAAGTCCATAATAACACAATGCTCCCAAACCAAGCACTGATCCACCAGCTAAAAATCCTTGTCCAACTTTAAAAGCTGAAAAATACAAAACATTTATGCATGAAGATGTATTTGAAACACTACAATTAAAACAATAAACATGGATGCGGAGATTGCCGTCACATCCTAAAGAGGATGTGCAAGCTCCAGTCTATCAAAACATTCAGCTGATCATAAAAAAACTTCTCCGCTTTAAAAATTCCAAATCATTCCCGTTTCTGGATCCTAAGAAAAGCTTGATATAAAACTGAAGGCCCATGACAAGTTGTTGATGGGGTATATTATACTGTAAACAGGGAAATATTTGTACTGTCTTTATTTTCTGTTTCTGTTTAGTATTGGAAATGGTATCACACTAATCAGTGGCGGATCCAGAGGGGGGTTTTGGGGGTCAGAACCCCCCCTTTCCTCAGAAAATTTTAATTTTTTGTGTATAGTTTCAGCAAAATTGGTCTGGAACCCCCCCTTTGGCCCACAGAACCCAGTATGTGGAACCCCCCCTTTCGAAAATTTCTGGATCCGCACCTGCTAATAAGCATTTAATCTTTAACATGTTTAAGTGGAGGACAGAGCAGATGTCATTATTTGCACAGAGCAGTTATTGCAGTAGGCTGACTGAATTTAATGTCATAAAGTTTTAAATTTTATGTGTAATGCTATTGTGTGCAAAATACTACATTTCATTACAATAACAGACATATTGATACTTTTGTATTGTATTATAAGTCTTGGGCCAATGCATGACAGTAAGCAGTGACCTATGGTCATGTTGAAGACTGCTTGCTGTTTTCAGTTGTGATTTTTTGAATTGCTGTTTGTTGTGTCGCGTACACTTATTCCACATCTCAATATCGTCTATATTTGGGCCATTCAATTGTCATGCTTGCAATGTCAATGCAAAAATCCAAGAAATAAAACTGCCACATTTTTTTTCTTTACAGTACAGTTCATGTGCAAGTATGTATTATACATGTATTTAAGATTTTTCAAACCTTAACTTAATACATTGTATGCTATAACCTCTATAACCATTTTCTCAATTTTACAGTTAATGTGGGTTCAGTTATTTTCTTGGATACCATTTTTTGTGGTTTGATGAAAAGGATCACTTCCTGTATTTTTAAATGTGTGGTTCTGAAAACTTGTCTGCAGCATACAGATCAAGTTAAATCTACTGTTTGTGGGGTACCAAATTTCATGGGTGAATGCTACATGTACCAACAAAACCATGAAAATTGATACCCCAATAAATTAATCTGTCTGTCAATGTTGTCAGCATGTTCAGGTGGACAATTCTATGATGGTAAGCAGCCATAATGGTCACATTAATTGATAATTGGACCTGTTTGCAGTAGCTCATTGTAGATTCTTTTTTTAACTCCCTGCTGGTAAATGAGTGCATTTTTCATATTTATAAACATCTAATTAATATTGTTTACAGTAACATAGGGATGATAAGTTTACCGTTATGTCATAATTGCTAAATCATGTAGCAGTTTTGCACTTTAGTGAGATTTATTTTGTATATTTTGTCCTGATGACACCCTTCTTTGGACGAAACATATGTCGACCATGATAAACCAATAAAGGATTTTGCAGACCAATGGAGTGTTGCTGTCATCTATTTGCTTATGCTACAAAATGTATACTGTTTCAAAATGAATGGTTATTCTTCTTTGTTCATGATGTTACATAAATGTACAAATGTATGTACAAGACAGAAACTACAACCATTTACACATGTATCAATCAATCTATTACCTCCAGATCCTCCAGGTGCCATGATGGTTTCTTTAAACGAAGCTCGCTTGGCAGCACGGCGTGAACTTGTCCTAGCTTCATTTGCGTAAAGTCTGATCTTTCCAAAGTTTGATTGAACTGGCTTCAAAACGGATGGCTTTTGCAAAGCACTTACAAAAGCTGTGATAGGAATCCTAGTTAGCCTAGAAGCCAACATTGTGATGTTTTGATGTTCTCCTGGAAAGAAAAAATATAAATTAACTTTTCTTATGCAAACTAAAGCAAAAGTATTTGTCATGACTATATTGATTGATATGGGGTGTATTCTTATATATGTATATGTACATGTACCTATTACTTTATTTTATTGACTGGGTTAGTCTGACATGGGTCAATTATTTCGGGCTTCTTCATTAAACCGAAGACGAAGTACATGTACATGTATGTTCTCCCTTGTGAAAGGTGTCATACTAATTAATGCTTGAGGGCGCCCAAGGTGAAATTTAGTGCCCGAGCGGAAGAGTTAGCACCCGAGCATATAGTTTGAAAGTTTGATTAGTACATGTAGTATTAACCTTAAATTTTGGCGATGGAAATGAATATACATGTAGTTAATAGAAATATATCAGATGTATTTTATTTGTTATACTTTATATTGTTACATCTTTAATCATTCATACATATACATGTAAGTATGATCGGGAACTATTTACATACTGAACATGCTGAATGGAAAAATACATAACTAACAGAATAGAAATTGTGTTTCACTTTAAGAAATATGTGAATATTGTGAAGTTTAACAAAGACTTAAAATGTTCTCGGTGTATCACGGCCTTATGAATTAAATATCTGCTACTAAGCTAGTCATGTATCATAATATCAATCAGTAAAAAAATTAATCAAATTAGATTTTATTAATTAATATTTGAGCGTGACTTATGTTTGTACAATAAATGTCAAATTCACTGATGTTAATTAGATTAACTATTGTTAATCACTTTATAATCACTTTGTTGGTGAACACACTGATAAATAGGTTCATATCATAATTTTAGACCAGGCGTTAGTATACGTAATGTAAAACGATGACCGTGCACAAAAATCAATAACAAATAAATATATAAAAATGAAAACATGTATCATGTGTATAGGTGAGACATTAATTTATTTAATTTTTGTTAAACTTTTGGAGAATTTTTCACATCCGTCAGTCTTTTCAAAGCTGGACCATTATTCTCGTCGCTGAAGCATCAATTGCATGTGTATGGCAGAGTTTTGTTCGTCACAAAAACATCAAATTTGTCCAATGTAAGCTTTTCACACTGGGGATTGAACCATGTACCGCAGGAATCACATCCGATGATGCAAAGATGACAGTTTGTTCTGCATGTTCCACAAGGTCAGAATGGAGAGAGAACCTTTGTTTGTTGTTTTAATTTTTTTGATCATGTTGATCAGACACCGATTTCTTCGTGACCAACTTTTGGAGCAGGGCTATAAGAAAATATGTCTCTTATTTTATGATCCCTAAAAAAAATCTTTCTTTGTTATCAGCCACTAGTAAAAAAGTTCAAAATTGAGTTAAAAGATATGGTGATTGTTTTAATTGGTGTTTGACTGGTCTGTTGTACTGAGATGATCACCTCATTATCCCTATTGTGTCTCACAACTATGTTGTGTTCTATGGTCATTACTGGATCCTAAGATCACAATGGAAGATGGAGGTTTGGCGCCATAAAACCTGGTTCAACCCACTGTTTCGTTTGAAATGCCTGTACCAAGTCAGGACCATTGCAATCCACTAATTCTCCGGTATGACTGATTCGTTTTTTTCATTTTCTCTGGACTATGAAATTGATCATTCAAGTTCAGTAGTTTTGTTATTACCTTTATTAAGTTTTTAAGTAGACGGCATGATGTTCCAACAAGAAATGACCACAGACAGATAAGTTTTGACTTTTATTAAAAACAAAGTTCAGATGATTTCAGTTCACTGCAGTTACAAATGCACCCCCTTCCTGGTACCAATAAATTTTAATCATCATAAAAAAATTCAATGTGCTATTTTCTTTATCATTTTCGGGTACAATGTATTTCAGCTTAATAATACTACATTAACTTACTGTTTGATTATCTTATAGGGTTTCACAAGTCTTACAATGACTTTTAATTTCAAGCATGTATGGAGCATGTGGACCCACCCTCAGGGTTGCCACTCATTTTCAGACTCGAAATTCAAGGGTTTTTCCAGGATTTTTAAAATTTTTCAAGGGTCATTACCAGCGGATAAAATTAAGAGTATGCGAGATATCCCACATTCTTCTTTCAAAATTAAGTTTTAAACGCAAAGATAGTATATTACTACTTAAGTACATGTACATAATTTCATAATTTAGTCAACTTTGTTCCAGTGTGGAAGGATGCCATCCTTGTGTTCAGAATTATCGATTAGGGAAGGTGCAGATATATAATATGTGCCGAGCGGAGCAAGGCTCAAATTTTTTTAGTAGAATTTCTGACATTGCAAATAAAATGATTTTTGTAACATTCAAGGGGATGGTTGGCCAGCGCCTGGATACATTTGAAACGTTTTTACTCGTTAACACTCATGTTTTAGTTTTATGGTATTCTTTTCAAATGGTCTCCAGTCCATACATTTTCATCCTTTACCCTTTCACCAATGGGTTCCTACAGTAAGTTCAGTTGTGACGATAACTTCCCTGGAAGGTCACCATCAGTCCCAAATTGTTAATTTAGTGAACAGGTAATTTTGATCTACGTGTAGTCATTATTCTATGAAACAAGACAGGATTTAAAAACAATACACTGACAGTTTTTCATGCATTTATAAGCTCCATTTGAATGCTGAAATGTAGTTGAAAACCTTATAAATTGCTGTCTACATTATTTTTTTTTCTCTGAAATAACACAGCAAAACGTATTTCATACCTGGCATTTGTCAGATGAAAATGACACAAATATTTACGATCTTATTAATCCTTTGTTTTTTGTATGCCTACCATGCCTACCTTCTGCTGAGTCTGTCATTTTTACCTTACTTTACTTCAACCTATTAACCCCCGAACACCCCTCTGGACCTTCCCCCCAAAGTTTTTTTGTCAAATTCTTGCCAAAAAAAAAATCTTCGAACATGTCCAAAAACGTCAAAAAAAGAAACAATTCTATCAAACGCTTTCGCGATCCTGATTATCAAGTTCGGTCGTCCCTTATAATTCGCCCCCAAAAAGTTTAGTTTGTTCATAGGGGATAACATGAATTTTGGGGCGAAATCAATCAAAAGCAAGGGAATTAATCCAAATATGTTTACATTTCTGGTCTTGTAAATTTCAAGGTTTATTCCCGGTTTTCTTTGGTTTTTTGTGTTTTCAAGGACATTTCCCGACGGGGAACACTTTTATTCAATTTCCAGGGTTTTTCCCGTTTTCCTGGGTGCGTGGCAACCCTGCATCCTTTTTCAAAAATAAATGGCTCCGATTTACTCCTCGTGATTTACTCACGTCTTTTATTGAAAATTGACAATCAAACAAAATAAATGCTCAGGCGCTTATTTTTCCTCTCAGGCGCTAAATATCACCTCGGAGGCCCTCGGGCACTGATATAATTTAGTATGACCGTGTGAAAGGGGATAGAGGGGTTAACGTAAGGCAGTGTCTGCTCGTCCACGCCGCGTGGATGAATAGTCCACAGGCTGCGCGTCCACACTTCCGATATAACGAGTAATTAAGGATTTTTTTCCGGACAATTTTCGTTATTTTGTAATTTTTATTAACTTCCCAATGCGTAGAGCAATAAAGTAATTACTAGTAATATTTAAACATAAAAATGTATTTTAATATTCACTGATATACAATTTAAGTATTAAATAAGTGAAAATTAGCGAAAACTGCTAGAATTTCGTAATTGTTTTTATTAATTTTTATAAATCATCAAAGGGAATGCAGTGTAAACAATAATTCTTTGGGAATTCGGAAAAAAAATATAAAGAATGATATAAAAACGTAATTATGGTCTAAAAGAAACCAGAAAACTCTAACTGAACCGTTTTAATGCAAACTGCATAAAAATAATTGCAGTGAAGATATATTAAAATCGTATACATGTAACAGTTAAACTATCAGTCGGACACGGAAAGAATCTTTCCACAGGAATTTTAAGCTTACGGCATACACTAAGTACATATACTTATGATAGAACGAGGACTTGCTCACATCTATCAATATTATGCCAGGATTCAAATGATAAAAGTTGGTACTAAAAATATATAGCTTGAACAATCAGTCTCTATCAATATTTGATATATTTTAAGAGTCAATATGCATACGAAAAAAAACCCATTTTGTTGGGTTTTGTTTTGTTCTCTGTTAGGACGTTGCTGGGATGTCCGAAATTCTGCATTCTGTTGTTATTTTTTTGCCGAATATTCTCCTTTTTCTAAAGATTTTGACTACTTGTTCTCGTTATTAAAGTCTATATAAATTAGAACTTTCATTTACTGAACTTCCATTCATTGTAGTATGAAATTGAATTCTTTGTCATTATTTGTACCTGGAAATTTAAGTTCACATTTGATGCGAAATGCAAATACCGGAAGCGTGGACGCGCAGCCTGTAGTCTATTCGTCCACGCGGCGTGGACGCGCAGACACTTCCTTAACGTAACGCTACCCAACTGTATATTTTTTACTGTACACAAGCCCATGTGTTTGATACATGTACATGCCAACATCTCCTGCAAACTTTTCTGACCAAGTCACAGGCACTTGCTTTGTAGTCTGTGGACACAGTGCATGACAATGTTTAAAACTTTTTTAAGTTTTAGTTTTATCTGAGAAAATGAAAACACGTTTTCACAGGTTTCATTCACAGTGGGCTACTTACTACACTAAATTCTTCTTGTCTTCTGTTTCCTCGATCAAATTCAATGGATATTGGGTATGTATAATGTCACTACTTGACTTAAAGCTCCTTGAATCTACAAATGTACTTATAAATTGCGTTTTGACTTTGTTTTTTCTGTTGGCTTACGAAACAATTTAACGGGAGGTAATTCAGTTTTCTAGAAAAATCGGGCAAGTCTAAAACCCAACCAGAAAAAACCGGTCCGATATTTTAAAGCATTAGATTCATTAATTTTTTTATTTTTTTTTTTGGCCTCTGAAAAGACTTAATGTCCGAAAATTGTGCATCTTTTATGTTTAAAAACTTTTATTTTATTACTATTATTTGTTATTTGCTTTTCGCCTTTAAATGTGGTTTTACATACCATACTGAAGTACAAATGTAGACTAAACATTGCAATCTAAGACAGGAACATTAAATATACTTGTTTTAAAATGTTCCTGTCTATGCTAAAATCAGATGCATCAATATTGTTCTTCATTGTTTCTGTAGTGACAGTAAGAAACAACTTATAGGTCTGAAATTAATAAGATTGCTTATTTGATACCTTTTCAAGAGTGTTTAACAAATATATATATATGACCAGTGCAAGTTTTTTTTTAACAAAATACACAAAGTTCCGTATCAATGTCCATATATTGAATACAATATATCATAAATAAAATATTAATTTAGTAAAAATATCTTTATCCAGTATAAATCTGTTTATCAGTGTCCTTATTACTAAGTAAAAATATCATTTTGGAATTGTTTGATAGACTAGAAAAATTGAGATACTTTTCGGTCGGCAATAAGATTTAATAAAATATTTCTTTTTGTTTCAAATTTTGAACAAACACTGTCCAATTGTTTACATTTGTCTTGACCTGACCAATCAAATTCCTCCTAAATGGATTACAGCTTACAACTTTTTTTCATATCACTGACGAGCTAACCAGAAGAGAAAATTGCAAAAGACCGGTAGTGCCATTAGTTCTTAAAATAACATTTCTCGACTGGAACTACATATATCATATTTCCAAGTTGACATTTCTTAGTCATGTTAGTTCCAAGTTTACATTTCTTAGTTCCAAGTTGATATCTGATTCTCACTTCCATCTTGGAAGTAAGAAATGCCAACTTGGAAGTGAGAAATGTCAACTTGGAACTAAGAAATGTCAACTTAGAACTGAGAAATGTCAACTTGGAAGTGAAAATTGTCAACTTGGAAGTGAGAAATCATAGTGACAACTTGGAACTATTAAGAAATGTCAACTTGAAACTGAGAAATGTCAACTTGGAACTATGGTATTTGTAGTTTCATTCGAGAAATGTGAAAGAACTAATGGCACTACCGGTCTTTCGTAGATAATACTTTTGCGTTCGGTCCTTTGTGTATAATTTAACTAAAGAATTACACCATCGCGCCTTTATTGTATTTTGCAAGTATAAAAATTAAGTATATGGAGCATGCATAAGACATTGTTACAAAACAGTCATGGAATTTAGGATTCGGGTTTTACAGGACCGAATTCATGAATATGAAAATTTTTATCAAGATTGTGTTTATAGAAAAGTTGCTAAAATTTAGAAGACCGAACACATTTTTACAGGCTGTGGTCTGTCGGTCCTAATTAACATGTCTGCAAAATGGCCATCCTTCCAAGTCATTCAAGCAGCGGATCGTGGACTCAAAAACCTGACTTGGGAGGATACAGATGGACAGACTAATCCCCTAATGCAAAATGGTCAGTGAAAAACATGATTTAAATTTAAGAATTGATTAAATATAATTGTATTTTTATAAAAAAGGTACCCCCTCTCGCCAATCAATTTTCCTCTATGTGAATGTGAGTGTTTCAATACAGAGACAAGTTTTAATAGCTGAAGATACTTTTGTTCCAGTCCTAAAAAAGACTAAACACTGCAAACAAAAGGAAAGAGTACTTTGTCAGATAAGCGTTACTAAACGAAACACAAGTGTAAAAGATTTAAATTCAAATTGGGCATAGAAAATCACGTTCTGGTTAAAAGTTTCAACATAATATCTATAACGGTAATAGGTATTTGTGACAGTATGAGAGGTTATTGTATACCCAAAATGGAAAATCATAGATTTAATGTAGTAGACATTGTAAGTATATTAAAGGTGTTTTGGTCGAAATGCATGTTCATTGTGATGATGAAAATGGCACCAACAATGTTATGTTTTGAAAGCAAGCTTAAGGTAGAAACTATCATTATTCTATTTTTCGAAAACAAAAACAACAAAAATCGTCAAAATGATATTCTTTGAAGTCAATGAAACTTTATGAAGTTAAAGTTAAGAAGAATATGCAACTTCATCGGGCACAATTGAATACACGGGGATAATCGGCAAAGAAAAGGCAATGGTAGACAGCAGTTATCTAAAAACTGTTGTATACCGTTTTGTCCTTGTGCTATATGAAAAAAAACATAGTTGTTTTGTGGGCTAGGTTCACCTTTCCTTTCGTTAAACACCACCGACTCTCCTCCATTAGACATAGAACCTATCATTTTGGCAATTTTCAAAAAATAATGAAATTCACACTATTTGAAGAATACATTGTAAAACCTTTGAAGAAATTGTTCAATTTTCAAAAATCCTACCAGAAAGTATTTTTTTCGACGGAAAACTGAAGAAAAAAACGCAGTGTCAAAAAAGAGGACAAACTAATTATAGAATGTAAACACTTGCAGGTGCCGGTGTTACATACTAGTTTTTCCCCCATACTAGATTTTCCCCCCGGAAAAATGAGTATATACTCAGCTTTCCCCCCGGAAGATCTAGTATATACTAGATTTCCCCCGGGGAAAAATGAGTATATACTACGTTTTCCCCCAGGGGAAAATCTGGTATGTGTAAACACATACTCATTTTTCCGCCATACTGGTCTTTCCCCCAGTATTCAAAACCGTTGCACTATTAATAATAACTGTGAAAAAAGTGGGGCTTTCAATATTTTTGAGATAATTACTTGTAATGAATTTAAGTTAAAGAATATTCTTTTTTTTATTATATATAGTGCGGATGGGATATCAAAGATGTTTGTAAAGATTTGAGAAGAGAAACCCATAGTGTTTGTGTGCACGTTAAGTGCAAATCAAATATTTTAAGATTGTAAAGGCCATGCGAATTTCAGGTTTCGTTACAAAAATTTCAGTCTATCAGGCACATCCTTTTCTCGCCTTTCCTTATACATGTTCATGGTCAAAACCGTAGTCAACGTGACACAGAGAAATAACTTTCTATCAACCTATCCATAATCATCTCAAAAAGAGAGCCTTAAATGCTATAATATTACTGTTGAACCACTTCTACAAAAGCCATTGAACAAAGAGTCTTGCTTCGAGTGTCTCAACTACGTGGACCGGGATTATAGAAATGCACCGGCGTCCGCCCCTTTGTGCGTCCGTCACAGTTTATGTTTTTCAGCAACTGTTATGTGAGGCTTTCGATATTTGGTATGTAGCTTTAGGTAGGAGTCTCAAACGGTGGGATTCGTTTTCAGGACTGTCGCTCATCTGTTTCCTGTGTAAAAAAGCGACGTAGAATGTTTTGCTCTTGGGGAAGACAAAAAAGTATATTCTTGTATTTTTTTTATTCTCGAAAGCTTCTTTTACAGTGCCTGCATGTTTTATTTCATTTTTTTTATTTTAACTCAAATAGATGTTACTTTATGCTTTTTTCTAATATGTCCCATTATGAAGCAAAAAGCAAAATAAGACTAGCATAATAAAACAGAATCTAGACAATTTAAAGTTAAAACAATTAAAGAAAATTAATTGAATTTGATAACAATTCTTACCAATAAATTAAGTTTTTTCTCAAAGTGCATTATTAGAAGTAGTCCATTGACATAGTGATAAAAATTATATTACATATAATCAAACAAGCCTATACGGAGCCTGAATTTGAAGGGGGAAAGATCAGTATGGATTGGCGAAAAGGGGAAAATCTAGTATATACTCATTTTTCCTACCCAAATTTTAGGGGGGAAGATTCAGTATATACTGATATTTCCGGGGGGGAAATCTCAGTATATACTGGTTTTTCCGGGGGGAAAGATGAGTAGGGGGAAAAACTAGTATGTAACACTGACCGGTAAACTGAGAAACGAAAATTAACCAAACGAAACGGAGCGGAACAAAAACGATATCGGTAAAGAAGGAAACGTATTCAGTAAAATAAGCAACCGAAATATGTAAAAAAAAGGAAAAAAAATCCAGCGAAACTGGAAAAAAAAAGAAAACTGAATCGATTTTAGCCGACACCAGTCGTTTTTTTTAATTTACCGATATTGTTTTCTCTTCGCCTCGTTTGGTTACATTTCGTTTCTTAGTTTAACAGTACCCAATTTACCAAAAGTAAATATTTATGCTGGACAATACCTAATCAACGCGAATAATGAAAATAAGATTATTTTATTGAAAACTGCAAAACATTGAGTTTTTATGTTGGTAAAGGTAAGTTTTAGATAGTATATTTTTAATATATGTACTTTTTATTCAATGTAAAAAAATGCGAAATTGATAGGTTCTATGTCTTTAATATTGAATAACATATATTTTTTAAACATGTTTATACATGTATGGTGTCGCAAATTATTGCAGTCGCTTTGGTACATGTATTTAACATTTTATTTAAATAAAAATACACCACAATCATTAAAAGTCAGATAAAACCATATATCAGTTTCTTATGTAAGAATATTCCATTTTTAATCGTTCATTAAGGTACTCATTTCTCCAAATAGTAAATTAATGAACTTTGTATTTCTTATGTCTTCTAAGAGCTGCGGTTTGATAGATTAAATTTGTCAAAATGGAGGCGAACTGGATGCAGAAAAAGACTATCACGATACATAAAGGAGCAAATGACCTGTGGATAAAGAGCTGCGCTATCCTACCCAATGGGAAACTAATGTTTGTAGACCAGGAAAATAATAGACTAATACAGCACCACCAGACCGGTGCATTTGACCGTGAAATTCATCTCAGTTACACACCGTTTGACATAACAGTAATAAAACCAGAAATGTATGCAGTGTCTTATGGGAAATATCGAACGCTGCAGATATTCGACTTGAACGAACACACTCTTTGTCATGATATCAAGTTCCAGAAAAGTTGTTGGGGCGTTTCGTATTCTGATGGGAAACTCTACGTTGTGGTATTCCAGAAAGGCATAGAGGTGCTTAATTTATTCGGATCACGGATTAACACGATTCCAGTTGAGGTTCTGATTGAAAAGGGTTGCTACTGCACCGTCGATCGGGAGAGAATTTACTACACTGGAAACTTCTGGGGCGTTGTCAATTGTTGTGACCTTGAAGGCCGACCTATATGGCAATTTAACGACGATCTTCTAACTTCGCCCTGCACTATCGCGAGTCTTATTTCCGGAGATATTTTTGTCGTGGGATACGAGTCGCATAATGTTGTATCCATAAGCCGAGATGGAAAGAAGAGAAAAGTTGTACTCCGGAGGAATGATGGTCTTAACTATCCCGAGGCAATCTACTATGACCGGAGTAGAAATCTGTTGTTGGTGTCTAATTCTTGGGGAGGAACGGCAATTCTATATAACATAGTGGTATAGATTCGAAGTTGTTTTTGAAAAAAAAAACTTTTAAAATAAAAATTATGTAAACAAAATTGAATTAAGTTGACGCAATGGGGGTGTCACAGCCCCCGCCCCCGGAATACCGAATACCGTTTTAAAAAGGACAGAATACCGTTAAAAAGACTGGAATACTGAATACTCTAAAGATCACAGCGTACGCGTACCAAAAGCCTAAAAATTCGGAACATCGCGTACCGCGTACCACACCTTGGCGTACCGAATACCCTTTAAAAAGCACGGAATACCGCGTACCAAACGGGCTGTGACACCCTCCGTAATAGGCATATCAACGTATGAAAATCTATTTGTAAAACTGAATGTGACACGAATGGATTAACTTGCAATTTGACAATCGCCGAATATACCATGTATACAGTCTTAACAAACTAGTGGTACTCTTTTGTTCTCAAATACATAGTTTACTTTTACCACAGACAACGTCGCTCTTAGGTTGTTTTCTTCGCTACAAAAGTCCACCACGATCTCATCGACAAACACGGGATTAAGATCACTCAGTTGAACGCAGATTGATTTCCCATGGAGTCTTTTATGGTCTATAGATAAAACATTTCTTCACATGATTTGATATACATGTCTAGTATCATAGATAAAACATACAGAAACTGGCTACCGTGAAAATGTTCATAACAAAACTCACATATAAAACAACTCAACAACAGTCAGAAACGCACACGCAAACTCAAACGAGAATAAATACATGTACACTGGTAAGCAGTTTATGCCGCTTGTGCCTACACACTCGTCACGTTACCAGTCATCCAATTGGGCAGTGACTCGAAAGTGGAAAGTCCAAAAGGACGTACAACTTAGACAAAACCAGTCAACAAGCATGAAAACAACACAAAAAAACAGACAACATAAAAACACAAAAAATAACTGAATAGCAATATAAAAACGCGAACTTAGGTCACAACGTGAGTGAATTCGGGTGCCCCAGAAGGGTTAGCAATTCTTGCTTAAGTAGCAGTCTTTGTTTCTAACAAGTGTGGCCACTAAAAGTATGTCTCGCCTGCCGGCACCATCGCTAAAATCAACTACCTAAGCTTTCATTTCTTGATATAAACACAAAAAGTGTCAGTATACCTAATAACAGATGCCTAGTTATTATACTATTCAAGCAATCCATTGTCCACACAAGTATTACAAAAAGTTTTCTGTCTGAAAAAAGACCAAAGTTCACAGAGTCACTGGAGCGTAAAAATGGGGTCATGGTCACATGGCATGGTGACAGTTGCATTGTCCATAACCGCAACTGTCTGTTTACCCAATATCAGATGCCTAGCTATTATAACTTTCCAGCAATTCATCTTCCATAAAACACTTACAAAAAAGTTTTTCGGCCTGAAAAAGACCTAAGTTGACAGAGTCACTGGAGCGTAAAAAATGGCGTCAGGGTCTCACGGTATGATGACAGTTGCATGGACCATAACCTAAACTGTCTGTATACTAAATATCAGATGCCTAGCTATTAAACTTTTCAAGCAATTCATCGCCCACAAAGGTCTTACAAAAATGTTTACGGCCTGAAAAAAGAACTAAGTTCACAGAGTCACTTGAGCGTGAAAATGGAGTCAGGGTCAAACGGCATGGGGACAGTTGCCTAGACCATAACCTGAACTGTCTGTATTCGAAATATCAGATGCCTAGCTATTAAACTTTTCAAGCAATTCATCGTCCACAAAAGTCTTACAAAAAAGTTTACGGCCTGAAAAAAGACCGAAGTTCACAGAGTCACTGGAGCATGAAAATGGGGTCAGGGTCAAACGGCATGGGGACAGTTGCGTAGACCATAACCTGAACTGTCTGTATTCAAAATATCAGATGCCTAGCTATTATACTTTTCAAGCAATTCATCGTCCACAAAAGTCTTACAAAAAAGTTTACGGCCTGAAAAAAGACCTAAGTTCACAGAGTCACTGGAGCGTGAAAATGGGGTCAAGGTCAAACGGCATCGTGACAGTTGCGTAGACCATAACCTGAACTGTCTGTATACCAAATATCAGATGCCTAGCTATTCAACTTTTCAAGCAATTCATCGTCCACAAAAGTCTTACAAAAAAGTTTACGGCCTGAAAAAAGACCGAAGTTCACAGAGTCACTGGAGCGTGAAAATGGGGTCAGGGTCAAACGGCATGGTGACAGTTGCATAGACCATAACCTGAACTGTCTGTATACCAAATATCAGATGCCTAGCTATTATACTTTTTAAGCAATTCATTGTCCACAAAAGTCTTACAAAAAAGTTTACGACGCCGCCGCCGCCGGAAAGTAATACCTATGTCTCGCCTTCCGCGACTATTCGTCGCAGGCGAGACAAAAACCAAACTGACTCTATCTATAGCAATGGTGATTCATGGGGAAAAATACCTTTAATGCCGATGGCATTTCTGAACTTAGTCTTAATACCTTCGTTGAAAACCAATATAAGTTTTCCAAAATCGTCATATTCTTTAAGAATTTACAGTTTAAATTGCATGATATATGCATGTGCACGGAGGTATTACCGGCTCTGGTTTACTGCTGGAAATTTGAAGGCGGTAAACAAAAAACTGTGTACCATTTTCTTTACAAATCGGGAAAATGATAGACAATAGGTTAGGATTAGACTGTTGTGTACCATTTTCTCTTTGTTCAAAGTCATACATAGGAATTTGTTTTTGGACTGTATTCATATTTTCCAGTCAGTTATAACGATAGCCTATAAAACTCCATGATGTATACATTTTATTGTTTGGGTTTTTTGTCTTTTCGTGAGACATTTCCTCTGTTATTGTTTTTAAGATACACATTGTAGAGAGAAGTATTTAATAAACAGGTGATCATACTAATTGAACATTGTTGAACATCGCGTTAAAAAACTTTGATTTTTTCCAACACATATCATATCATGATTCTAGTAAGGACTGCCAACGATAAAATTGACGTGTTGGGTTCACTATATTTTTCAATTATGCATCAAGACTCAAAGTTCTAAGGGAACGACTATTAAACTTGAAAAAAGAGGGCTTGTTTTTTGTTTTGTTTTATTTTACCGATTGAAATATGTTTTATGAGAAAAAGCTCCTCCTTTTCAAGTTAAATGGTCGGTCCATTATTTAGACAGAAGATATTAAATGTATTGATCTTATTTTCGTGCAGTGAAAGTAAAATTGAAGTTTTATACGATCATATAAAAAGTGAAGCTTTTCTCTTTTTTCAATATAATAACACACAGGAATTGCTTACCCTTTTTAAGCACCTGAATTTACACTCGTTTTGACTTGAGTTCGCGTTGCTAATAACAGTTTATTTGTTTTGTGAATGTTTGGTATTTGTCTTGCGTTCCCCATCTTTTCATTTAGGTGCGCGTGGGGGGTATAAATAAAACAAATAACAACAAGACATTATTGCTATGGTACTTAAATTGTTATTGATTTAAAACATGTATAATAATGGAATTGGTAATGCTCCGAGTAGAAATTAACAAAGAAATATTATGTCCGTCCGTCCCAGATCAGATTTACATTCTGCATGGTTTTATTATTAGTTATTATTCATAATCATAATTATAATGTTTGGCATTTTCAACTTTTAATTGAGTGCTTCTGGTGAGTATAGATAAAACGCTCGTCGACCGTAGCAAAATGTATTGTCTGGAACGTTGCTGTAATTTTCATTTTAATGATGAAAGTATCTAATACATGTAATACTGCATTGTAACAAAACAAAACGAATCATACAAAATAGTCTACTGGCATCAGCTTCAGGGTTTAAAAAGGATATATGTTGCAAGCTGGGGCAAAATTCCTCTTAGACATAGTGAATAATGATAATATCATTTCTTTCAATTTATTTCTAGCAGCATCATACATGCAACTGCATCGATAAGGCATGTGTTAATTAAAGACTCAATGATTTGGCGTATAAATACTGACACAAACATATTAAATGGCTAATTACGGCCACAGCTAACTGCAAGAGAGGAATTGACAAGATAGGGAAACAGAATGCCAATCACTAGGATATACGGACAAGTCTGTGCACCATTGGTAGGCAATGGATGCTCACATTCCTCTCAGGTTCCTGGAGAGAACGAGGGACACAATATTCCAGTACGCCAGCTCATATTTTGTCACCCCATGGATTATTTTTTATTACATGGGAGTGAAATTAATATTATTTTTGATTTAGATTTACCATGGATTTACTTTTATTATACATTACACTGGCCAAATCCAATCTGGTGACAACAGATCAGGACCGACCACTCATGGAGGCATGAGATGGTCTAGACCAACTTCCAACGGTAAAGCGTTGGAAAGTTTTTTGGTAATATGACCCGACGTACAATTAAGGAAAGAATAGTGTCCCCTTATCTTGCCAAATTCCGCCCTAGTAGACTGTGACAGGAATTTTTATTAAAAATATTAGTTTATACACACAAACACAAAAAATGTATAAAAATTGAATGAAAAACTGATAATTTATAACTTTAAAATATCTGTTTTTGATATACTAGTGGTATGCAGTAAGAAAAAATAAATAAATATATAAGTAACATTTCAAACAAGTCAATGAAACTAGCAAAATGAACAGTAACATGGTCATCTTTGTAAAATCCAAGTGTATTTCAAACTGCATCGTCCGTATATATGTAGAGCTCCTGTAGTCATATTTGAAAAGCCTGAAAAAGAAAATAAAACAACAGCAGCAAAAATGTTGGACGGTGAAAAGGGGGATGGATGGAGGGATTTTGTTTCATTCGTCCATCAATGTCAACATATGTATAAAATTATAAAACCCGGAACAAAAAACGGATAGTAAATTACGGAGAAGAAAAATCGAAATATTATTAATCTCGCTTTCATTAAACTGGTTTATCTTATAAATAGATAAACCTCATTAATTAAAGACTCAATGATTTGGCGTATAAATACTGACACAAACATATTAAATGGCTAATTACGGCCACAGCTAACTGCAAGAGAGGAATTGACAAGATAGGGAAACAGAATGCCAATCACTAGGATATACGGACAAGTCTGTGCACCATTGGTAGGCAATGGATGCTCACATTCCTCTCAGGTTCCTGGAGAGAACGAGGGACACAATATTCCAGTACGCCAGCTCATATTTTGTCACCCCATGGATTATTTTTTATTACATGGGAGTGAAATTAATATTATTTTTGATTTAGATTTACCATGGATTTACTTTTATTATACATTACACTGGCCAAATCCAATCTGGTGACAACAGATCAGGACCGACCACTCATGGAGGCATGAGATGGTCTAGACCAACTTCCAACGGTAAAGCGTTGGAAAGTTTTTTGGTAATATGACCCGACGTACAATTAAGGAAAGAATAGTGTCCCCTTATCTTGCCAAATTCCGCCCTAGTAGACTGTGACAGGAATTTTTATTAAAAATATTAGTTTATACACACAAACACAAAAAATGTATAAAAATTGAATGAAAAACTGATAATTTATAACTTTAAAATATCTGTTTTTGATATACTAGTGGTATGCAGTAAGAAAAAATAAATAAATATATAAGTAACATTTCAAACAAGTCAATGAAACTAGCAAAATGAACAGTAACATGGTCATCTTTGTAAAATCCAAGTGTATTTCAAACTGCATCGTCCGTATATATGTAGAGCTCCTGTAGTCATATTTGAAAAGCCTGAAAAAGAAAATAAAACAACAGCAGCAAAAATGTTGGACGGTGAAAAGGGGGATGGATGGAGGGATTTTGTTTCATTCGTCCATCAATGTCAACATATGTATAAAATTATAAAACCCGGAACAAAAAACGGATAGTAAATTACGGAGAAGAAAAATCGAAATATTATTAATCTCGCTTTCATTAAACTGGTTTATCTTATAAATAGATAAACCTCATTAATTAAAGACTCAATGATTTGGCGTATAAATACTGACACAAACATATTAAATGGCTAATTACGGCCACAGCTAACTGCAAGAGAGGAATTGACAAGATAGGGAAACAGAATGCCAATCACTAGGATATACGGACAAGTCTGTGCACCATTGGTAGGCAATGGATGCTCACATTCCTCTCAGGTTCCTGGAGAGAACGAGGGACACAATATTCCAGTACGCCAGCTCATATTTTGTCACCCCATGGATTATTTTTTATTACATGGGAGTGAAATTAATATTATTTTTGATTTAGATTTACCATGGATTTACTTTTATTATACATTACACTGGCCAAATCCAATCTGGTGACAACAGATCAGGACCGACCACTCATGGAGGCATGAGATGGTCTAGACCAACTTCCAACGGTAAAGCGTTGGAAAGTTTTTTGGTAATATGACCCGACGTACAATTAAGGAAAGAATAGTGTCCCCTTATCTTGCCAAATTCCGCCCTAGTAGACTGTGACAGGAATTTTTATTAAAAATATTAGTTTATACACACAAACACAAAAAATGTATAAAAATTGAATGAAAAACTGATAATTTATAACTTTAAAATATCTGTTTTTGATATACTAGTGGTATGCAGTAAGAAAAAATAAATAAATATATAAGTAACATTTCAAACAAGTCAATGAAACTAGCAAAATGAACAGTAACATGGTCATCTTTGTAAAATCCAAGTGTATTTCAAACTGCATCGTCCGTATATATGTAGAGCTCCTGTAGTCATATTTGAAAAGCCTGAAAAAGAAAATAAAACAACAGCAGCAAAAATGTTGGACGGTGAAAAGGGGGATGGATGGAGGGATTTTGTTTCATTCGTCCATCAATGTCAACATATGTATAAAATTATAAAACCCGGAACAAAAAACGGATAGTAAATTACGGAGAAGAAAAATCGAAATATTATTAATCTCGCTTTCATTAAACTGGTTTATCTTATAAATAGATAAACCTCATTAATTAAAGACTCAATGATTTGGCGTATAAATACTGACACAAACATATTAAATGGCTAATTACGGCCACAGCTAACTGCAAGAGAGGAATTGACAAGATAGGGAAACAGAATGCCAATCACTAGGATATACGGACAAGTCTGTGCACCATTGGTAGGCAATGGATGCTCACATTCCTCTCAGGTTCCTGGAGAGAACGAGGGACACAATATTCCAGTACGCCAGCTCATATTTTGTCACCCCATGGATTATTTTTTATTACATGGGAGTGAAATTAATATTATTTTTGATTTAGATTTACCATGGATTTACTTTTATTATACATTACACTGGCCAAATCCAATCTGGTGACAACAGATCAGGACCGACCACTCATGGAGGCATGAGATGGTCTAGACCAACTTCCAACGGTAAAGCGTTGGAAAGTTTTTTGGTAATATGACCCGACGTACAATTAAGGAAAGAATAGTGTCCCCTTATCTTGCCAAATGAGCGTGTCTATACACGTTCAAAATACATCCTGGCCCTCTTTTGGGACACACTTTCTTTTTGTTTAATTGTAGTTTTGATTTATTTTGTACTAAAAAACACTGGCCAAATTCATCAGAACCGACCACTCATGGAGGCATGAGATGGTCTAGACCAAATTCCAACGGTAAAGCGTTAGAAATTTTTAATTAATATCACATGGAGCAAAAACAGTGTCTCCCATTTATTGCCAAATGAAAGTGTCTATACACGTTCATACTTTACCCCACCAGCCCACTTTATCTACCATCTATCAATCTGAGTTAACATGGGCCAATAAGGGACACATCAGCATAGGTATAATTGAATTATTCAATATAGTAGAAACCATAAATATGATTTTTATTTCCCACCTAAGTAGACTATACTTCTTTAGTATTGCTGGACTGTTCATGTTTCAAAGTATTGAATGACTTAAATTCTTCTGAACTGAGCGTATATAAGATGAGAATAATTTCCTTCTTCAATGTGATAAAACAATGCACTATAATGAAACAACATAATTCATCAATCAGCGCCTGAACGAATCTCTATCAGTCTAATATCTAGTGGTATTCAATTATCTCCCCTGCAGAAAACAGCTAATGTGTTTTTAAATTTTTAACGATGACAACAACGATGGCGACGGCATATAAACAATCTTCAATTTTCATTTATTACGCATGGATTTGACTACTATCATATACGTTGGACATGTTATGTTATTAACGAATCTTTTCTGTTGCGTAAACAGTTGTTTATAAGGTCAACAAAAGTGCATATTTTAACAAATTGAGTGAAACTTATTGGCCGTTGGAAAAAATTAAAATGTCAACTCAACCTTTAAATAAACTGTTAACACAGAGACATGTCTCGCCTGTCGCAACTGGACACAGTATAAAATGAAGTAAAAATCCTCCTTAAACTGATCTTAACTGATGCTTAAGCAGCTGCATACCAAATATAAATGGTGAACCATAACTGCTTTATCATGTTTATATAAAACACTCATGACATAAGTAAAAAGATAAAAAGTGTAAAATCTCAAAGTCAGTAGACTGTGACTGAAGGATCATACAGATAAAATACTTTTGAAATTGATCTGTACTGATGCTAATGCAAGTGCATACCCAATATCAATGATGTACCATAACTGTTTCATGTTAAACAGACGTAAGAAAAAAGGTCAACCTCGGCCAAATCAGTGAAAAATTTCAAAGTCAGTAGACCGTGACTGCAGATGCATACAGATGAAATGCTTTTGAAATTGATCTGTACTAATGCTAATGCAAGTGCATACCCAATATCAATGGTGAACCATAACTGCTTCATGTTAAACAGACTTAAAAAAAAAAGGTTAACCTCGGCCAAATCAGTGTAAAATTTCAAAGTCAGTAGACCGTGACTGCAGGAGCATACAGGTGAAATCCTTTTCAAATTGATCTGTACTGATGCTGATGCAACTGCATACCAAATATCTATGGTGTAACATAACTGCTTCATGTTAAACAGACTTAAGAAAAAAGGTTAACCTTGGCCAAATCAGTGTAAAATTTCAAAGTCAGTAGACCGTGACTGCAGGAGCATACAGGTGAAATCCTTTTAAAACTGATCTGTACTGATGCTGATGCAACTGCATACCAAATATCAATGGTGTAACATAACTAGTTCACACAAAACAGACTTAAGCAAAAACTTTAACCAATTGTGGACGCCGCCGCCGCCGTCGCCGTCGCCGTCGCCGTCGCCGCCGGAATCACCATACCTAAGTCTCGCCTTTTGCGACATTCGTCGCAGGCGAGACAAAAATCACACAAGGCGTAATACCTGCAGTACATTTTCGAAACTTGTGGGAAAGTTAGGTTATTACCTTTTCTTTCGACAGATATTAGTTTGAAAATTATATTTTACTGTTATCATATAACGATCCATTTAAATTCAATGTGTAACTATGAAAAACTTTCAAGGGACACAACCAAGTTCTATCTTTAATAAATTATAAACATGATAAATGGGAGTCATTCCTATTTCTAAAACGGATGACTGAACATTGAATTGGACATTTACTCCAATACAATGCAAATTCACATACTGTTGATCCCAATTTACGGATACCGGTCAAAAAGGTAAACATGTTCTATGACATAATCGAATTCAACAGGTAAATCGTGTACTTTTAAAAAGAAGGTTGTCAAGACGGACTAGAAAAATAGGTCTTTTTCTTAATTTTATTTTGGCTTTACCTCTTGCAGTACATGTCTGAAAATTTGCAGATGGGAAGATATACATTTAAACAAATAGTGTGATTTTTTTTAAATTTTTTATATAAAAGTTAAAGTTGTGCGATCCATTTCAGTTTGCACCGTATGCATTTCATAAATATCCACATAATAACATGCATTAAAATGCAATCTGTTACTTTTAAAAACTCTTTTTAATTCAAAAAAGTTTATTTTATCAGCATAACTTAAAATTGGAAGAAATTTTGTACTAAAAAGAACTTTTGATTCACTTGACAACCAGGATAAACATTCGAATTGACTTTTCTATCTTTTCCAATGAAGAGCTCACATTCTATTGTTTAAATACCACCGGTTTTCGGACTGCTATAACTTATCTACTGTCTTGTTAAGCGATCAAAGGGTTGAACATGTTTTGCATTAATGAATATATGTAAGATTTTCTTATTGTGCCACTAGTTTAATTCGGCATGCTTATAGTTTCAATCCAAGAAGTAAATGTAAATGTTCAGTGTCTGCATTCATGTTTTTGTCGTTAAATATTTGTATTGTCAACATGTACAGCATGCAAATAATAGGAATCTAGTAAACATGGTTATATCAAGAATACTTACGCAATCAATTGACTATCATAAAAATTATGCAGAAAACAAATGTTACAAATTGAATAAGTTAAAGGGATATTGTCTACGAAAATAATTTTGTGTACTAACAAAAAGGCCTACAGAAAACTTGGTATTGTCTAATTCTAAACTTTAAAATATAAACGACAATAAAATAAAGTCGGTGTACTCTATTAATTTAAAAACCGAAAAAAAACAACAAAAAAACAAACCAATAATCTAAAGTTTTACAACAACAACAAAAAATTAAAATTCATATTCGTGAGATCTAATCCCGCCTTTAGCATCATGCAGACTCTGTCAAACTTCGCTTAAACACTTTTACGGTTAATGCACGCTGTTAGCTATCTGTTTCTCGTCTCAGGTTTTAGTCCGTATAGAAATTTTAAAGGCGACGATAACGCCAGAGTCTCCAAACAAAGAAAATGACAATATACCGGTAAATGAATTTGTTTAATTTGTCACTGTAATGAACAACTGAAACATACATGTATGAGATCCAGACTGATGGCTGTATTAAATTTATACATTAAAAATATGTTTGTCGTCACGAAGGCAAACAAATAATCAACCACGTTGGTCTATTGTGAGCGAAATAAACCAAGTTTAATGCAATATTGGTTTTAAATGTAAACATGATACATGTTCAAAGTTATCTTTCATTACATTTCGGTCAAAATGACATCAAAAGATAGGAGTGTCCGACGAAAAATATGTGAATTTGGTAGAAAATATGCCTTTAAATGATGCTGAAATGGTATGGAATGAAAATTCATATACTCAGATAAAAAGATCACAAGTCTTGGCTGGGGAGCATTCTGTTACTATAGAAATATTTTACTCGTAATTCGAATAAACATGATAAATAAGAATAACAAGCATTCATTCTTCTGTCAGTACTCCAAAATTTCAATTTAAGAATACAGTTTCTGTACAATAAATTTTTATAACTTGAATAACCCCGTCTAAAAAATACCAAAAAAAAAAAAAAAAAGAATTGGGTCTGAAACAGGAAGTAAATGATCGAATGACCTAAAAAAGAGGGGGGGGCGTAATGCCCCACAGGACAATTTTAACAATCCATTTCTCAAGTGACATGTTGTGTACGTTTGTATTAATCTGAGGACCAGCCTGTTAAATGCAGGAAAACGTCTAAAGATATGATCTGTAATATTCAATATACAGTTTAGCAGTCTGGAAAAAATAAGATGTGTAGTTTCATATTAAGCCTTTAGATGCAGAACAAATCAAAATAGCTTTACAAGTTATAATAATTAAACCTTATATGGAGATAAGGACAGTGTGTAATTATTCGGAAAATTCTTAATCATTCTGAAACAAAAAGTTCAAAGCTTGGGTTCAAAGACGGGAAGACACAGTGATTTGACTTGTCACTTCATGCACTAGTTTAGGCTATCAAGTGCGATGAAAGAACAAAGTTAAAGCAAACGAAAAAACATTATAGAACACAACAGAAAGGTTTACTGAAATATAATATAAAGAGCAGTACTCAATTTTAAATTAAAAATGAAATCATTTAAAGAATAGCTACGTTTGATGTAAAGTTTGTTAATACGGCATGTACCATGTGTACCATGTGTATATGTTTTATGTAGTTTTGTACATTTTGTGATTGTTTTCGTTTACCATGTTTACATGACATTTATGATTTGATTTGAATGTGACGTAACGTCAATTTACAGGTGCCCGTCATCGTTTACCATGTTGATTTGATTTGAATGTGACGTAACGTCAATTTACAGGTGCCCGTCATCGTTTACCATGTTGATTTGATTTGAATGTGACGTAACGTCAATTTACAGGTGCCCGTCATGTGATTTGGTTGACACAATACAAACAAGATGGGAATGACAAGATTTTGACATGTCAAACTTTTACTTCAGAAAGTAATAAATATCGTAAAATTTAATGGTCAATATTCTACCCTGGTATAAGCTTAGTTAAAGTAGATTTATTTGTGTTATAGCTGCTATTCTTAATTAAACATAAACATGTACCTTGAATTATAAATCTGATCTCGGAAATGTGCCCCCATTGAAAAAGAAGATGCTACAGTCCTGCTATATCCTGATTCCTTGAAGCACCAGATGGCCCTATCAGCATCTTCCTGTACTTGACTACATGTAGTAAGTTCTGTTTTTCGACCGAAAGATATGTACCGATAGAGTTCAATCTTTCTTCTTTTATCGTTTTTCCTTAGTACATGTAGTAAGGTCTGTTTTTCGACCGAAGGTATGTACCGATAGAGTTAAATCTTTCTTCTTTTATCGTTTTTCCTTAGTAAGTTCTGTTTTTCGACATAAAGATATACAGACAGAGTTCAATTCTCTTTTTCCTTAGTTTTTCGACAGAAAGTAAAAGATATGTACCGACACAGGTGACAGAGTTCAATCTTTCTTCTTTTATCGTTTTTTCTTCATGGTCATGTTGTAATGATTCAATTCCAGGAAAGCGGCTGGTTCCTTTGGTTTTACGATGGTTCAAACAGAAGGGTTCAAATTATTTTAACAAATATTAAAAGCAATGTTTGTCCATGCTTGTTGATTCAATGTCCTACTGTTATACAAGGTTGGCTGGATAACTTTCAAATTTTTCTCCAATAATGTCAAAACAACTGTCCTAAATTCTGACGAGAATATCGCACCATATAAATGCTTCTTAAATTCAGCAAATTTGTCCTCTAATTATAGGGTAGAATGAAGGATTGCTTGGATTAAAAAACACAAATTTTGTTTCATTCGTCCATCAATGTCAACATATGTATAAAATTATAAAACCCGGAACAAAAAACGGATAGTAAATTACGGAGAAGAAAAATCGAAATATTATTAATCTCGCTTTCATTAAACTGGTTTATCTTATAAATAGATAAACCTCATTATTTGTCTGTAACATTGTGAACTTAAAAAATGTATTTTATCAACTTGGTTTGTTTGAATATACTGTCAAAGTTTTTTTTATATACACTGATAGAAAAATATTAAACTCGACACTTTAACAGTGATTGAAAAAATATTCCAGTCGACAATTATCACTAGTTATTTGAAAAATATTCCAATTGAAACTATATCACTAGTTATTTTGAAAAAAAATATTCCAGATGAAACAATCACTAGTTATTTTGAAAAAAAATATTCCAGATGAAACAATCACTAGTTATTTTGAAAACTATTAAAGTCGATACTATCACTATTTATTTTGAAAAATATTCCAGTCGACACCATTACTGGTTATTTTAATTGATACCTGTCAAACATCCAATAAGGTAGACCACTAAAATTGAGCTAGATTGTAATAATGATATTGTTAAAGAAAATTTTTGTTCGAAACAAAACTGTATAAAGATATATACATAGATTCAAGTCAAACATCATCAGTTATTTTATCTTTATGACCGTCAAACATGATCCAGAACCGCTGACGTTGACGACACCATCACTTTTTGCTGGTTTTACATTCACTGTGTCGTTAACATTGAGCTCCAGAGCCACAACAGACGTCCCGCTGTCGAATTGGTCGTCACTAGAGATGTAGTGGTAGTTGACATCCTTGCCGTTTTTGAAAATGTAAAATTTAGCTCCTGAGGTACTTGATACCAACGTGAAGGAGACCATATACAGTCCCGATGAGGGACATATGAAGTCTCCGTTCCTAAGAGCACTGGTGTCTATCGGTCCGGTCTGTGATTTAATGTCTGAAAAGGTAACTTTAGACAGGACGCTGTAAGTAGTGCTGTAGGGTTCACAGGCGGTAGCAGCAACTGAAAGGTAGAAAGAGATAAATAGGTATAATAATAATTAAATAACAATACTTTTAAAATTGACTTTTTATAAGGACGCCATTAAAAGATTATATTAGGAATTTTCTCCACTGATACTGTAATGTCTGTAATATGAAATAAAACTGTGCATCAGTTCTTATTAATTAGAGTAATCCATCTAGGAACAGGCGGACGGAACAACAAATAAAAGATAAAGCTTTTTATATTTATTTATTTGAATTACATGAATTAAGGATGTAAAGAAGTTAGCAAACTAATTATGAAAGAACGCAATTGCAAACAATACCAAACAAGAGGCTCCCAGGAGCCTGAATCGCTCACCTGGTCTTGATGTTGACCCTATACTTTTGTAGAGCTAAATGAGCTGAACATTTAAGCAAGCAACAGCTTTTCTCTACCTGCAATAGTTTTCATTCTATAGGCCAAAAACACCATTTTTCACCTATAAGGGGCCATAACCCCTATAAGGAGTCATCTGACAACTTTGACCCTATGGAGACTTTTGTAGAGCTATATGAGCTGAACATTTAAGCAAGCAACAACTAATCTCTATCTGCAATAGTTTTCATTCTGTAGGCCAAAAACATTAAAAATCGCTTTTTTCAGGGGCCGTAACCCCTATAAGGGGTCATCTGACAACTTCGACCCTATGGAGAATTTTGTACAGCTAAATGAGCTGAACATTTAAGCAAGCAACAGCTAATCTCTATCTGCAATAGTTTTCATTCTGTAGGCCAAAAACATGAAAAATCAAATCGCTATTTTTCATGGACCGTAACCCCTATAAGGGTTCATCTGACAACTTGGACCCTATGGAGAATTTTGTAGAGCTAAATGAGCTGAACATTTAAGCAAGCAACAGCTAATCTCTATGTGCAATAGTTTCCATTCTGTAGGACATGAAAAAACGCTATTTTTCAAGGGCCGTAACCCCTATAAGGGGTCATCTGACAACTTCGACCCTATGGAGACTTTCGTAGAGCTAAATGAGCTTAACATTTAAGCAAGCAACAGCTAATCTATATCTGCAATAGTTTTCATTCTGTAGGCCAAAAACATGAAAAGTGGCTATTTTTCACCTTTAAGGGGCCGTAACCCCTATAAGGGGTCATCTGACAACTTCGACCCTATGGAGACTTTCGTAGAGCTTTTGATGCTGAATCAGTAGCGTGGCCTCAGATTTCTTCTATCTCTTATACTTTTTGATTTATAAGCCAAAAACAGTAGTCTGACCCCCCTAGTCTATTTTTAGCAACATCGGCCATGTTTTTTATCAAAGCATTTCAAAATGAGGATCGTTTGTTGCCAACATGTCATATATCATTCCTGCCAAGTTTCTGTTAAATTGGTTCAGTGGTTTCAGAGGAGAAGATTTTTGAAATTGTTAACGGACGACAGACGACGACAGACGACGACGGACGCATAGTGATGGCATAAGCTCACATGGCCTTTGGCCAGGTGAGCTAAAAAGTAGAAAATAAAAAAATGATAATACAGCTGGAATTAAAATTTATGTACTGTACCTACCCTTTGATCCAGTCTTTTCAAATTTCAACTCCAAAGTGTCCAAACTATTCCGAAAACCCAATAACTTTTGTGTAAGTTCTGTAACCGCTGCATCAGACTTTTTAACTTTCAACTCCAAATTTTCCAAACTTTTTAGAAATCCCGACAACTTCTGCGTTACTTCAGTCGCTGCTGCTTGTATTACTGTAGATTTTAAATCGTTTAAAGTCTGTTCAATTTTTTTCGACTGTTCAATCGCATTGGCATTGATTTTTTTCATTTGTTCAATCGCCACGGCATTAATTTTCTCCTCAATCTCGTCATTTATGTATTTTTCTATCTTGATATTCATTGAGGTGATGTCAATTTCGGCCATTAGGGGTGCCTTTAGATTGTCCAGTAAAGGCAGTTTCCTTTTTAAGCATTTCATATTCTCACAATCTTCATCTCCATAAACGACAAACGACAAATAAAGAAAAGATCAAACCATTATAATATTTTGAGCAATGGTGTACATATTTGACCGAAATGGTGAACACTGGAGTATGAAGATACTTATCGCTTTCCTCAGCAATTTAAGAGATTTTGCAAGTAACGGATGTAATTACTAAGCACATTAGTTTAATATTGCGAGGCGTAGTCTTAATATGTAGGAAATTTTTCATGTTAAAACTTTTGATGTTTTAAGTGGTAACTATGGAACTACTTAGAAATGTTTATTATTAGATTAAAATTGCATTTAGTCGTTAAGTTGTAATTATCAAATTATGAAACTACATGTAGTACTTAAAAATACTCGTAATTAATTCGAAATTCCTATAATCGTGGAAGAGTCATTAGAAATGTCAAATTAAATGCTTAATTGCAAAGTCGTTGAAGTGTATCAAATGGAATTGTATGCATCCATGGAGACTTTACATTTTTAGATATAGCAGAAATAGCCTGGTGATACCGAACATATCTGGGTTAAGTGGTTGTTCTGGAAGATTATGATTATGTACATCGCTATTATACAAATCACGATGACATGCTTATCTTACATGCGCAAAACAAAGGCAATGTAAAACACCATGTCATATACACACTCGCCTGTGCACGAACTATGTAGGTTGTCTCAACTGTTACAACCATAGTTAGTAAACTCACTGCAATCAAACACATTCCATGTGACAATATTAATTAATATACCTCAGATTCCTGATATTAAAGTACCAATGTCGTTAACACGCCAGTCAAGAGCCACAAACGATCTTCAACGTTAATTACCAGATTATATTAATTATCATTTGAGAAGTAATTGAAGGTCACTTCAGCGCCAAGTTTGTAGATAAAGAACTTAGCTCCAACGGTCTTTGAAATTGCTGTTTAATACTTAAGATAAAGTCCGGACAAGTGACATTTGAACGCTCCGTCCCGGTAAGAGCGTGTCTATATCACTGTCGTGTAAAAACTGGTCATTTCAAGATGGCAGTCACTTCGTTGAGCCAAATCAGGTGGTTGTTTCTTTTCAATCATGTCAATGGTACTGTATGAAATTTCTGCACTTCACAAAAGCTTAAATATTTTCGAAGGAAAGTAATGAAATTGTCTACTTCACATAAAAGGTATGGATGGATTTTTATATACGACGCACAAAGGTGAGTTAATATCTGAAATGCTGAAAGATGTTCATATTTAAGAATCTTGCTATATTGATACTCGTTTGCTCTTGGCTGTTGAGAAGCTCTATAAGACTTGTTTGTTATTTGTCTAAAACTGTAAACATATGCATTTTAATTGAACAGGTCTGTTATTTAAGCTTTAATTGGGATATATGACTTGGCATTTATAGAAAACAAAAGCATAAAAGACTGAAAAAACTACCATAAATGAAAATAAGACATTTCCTAAGATACTTAAATTGGAATAGATTAAGGGATTTTGTATGCTCCGCCTATGGAGGTAAAAGAGTTGATAATTTCCGTACAACCGTTCGTCTGTGGAGGTAAAAGAGTTGATAATTTCCGTACAACCGTTCGTCTGTGGAGGTAAAAGAGTTGATAATTTCCGTACAACCGTTCGTCTGTGGAGGTAAAAGAGTTAATAATTTCCGTACAACCGTTCGTCTGTGGAGGTAAAAGAGTTAATAATTTCCGTACAACCGTTCGTCTGTGGAGGTAAAAGAGTTAATAATTTCCGTACAACCGTTCGTCTGTCTGTCCCCAATCAGGTTTACCTTCAGGTTTACTTCTCAATGAGGGAGAGTGAAATATCTTCGGGAAACAAATAAAACTCGTCAAACATAAAAAAAAAATATTTTGATTTAAGTCACCATCAACCGTTTTTATATCTTGATAACTATAGAAGATAGAAGAAAATGTTAACTTATATCCACTGGAGTCGACCACTATTTGTTCGTTTCCCTGACAATGGAACTCGATGGAATTATATTGTAAAAGAAACGGATTTTTAGTAAATATATACATGTATGATAAGATACAAAGATTTTTTAAAGTCTTTATCACCTGTTATCTTTATACCTGTTTTAAATTATGATCCTCTAGAGTTAATTACAATTGAAGATTATCATATTGTACAATAAAAGGTTTAATTTTTTTTAAAGTAGATTAAAATGTAAGATGCAAAGATGCATTCATCACTGGTTATTTTATCTTTATGACTGTCAAACATGATCCAGCAGAGCTGAAGTAGACACCATCTTTTTTTGCTGGTTTTACTGACACTGTGTCGTTTACATTGAGCTCCAGTGCCACAACAGACGTCCCACTGTCGCAATGGTCGTCACCAGAGATGTAGTGGTCGATTACACTTTTGACGTTTTTGGTAATGTAGAAATCAGCTCCCGAAGTACCTGACACCAACGTGAAGGAGACCATATATAGTCCCGCAGAGGGACATTTGAAATCTCCTTTCTGAAGAGCTTCGGTGTCTATTGGTCCGGTCCATGATTTAATGTATGTAAAAGGCACATTAGTCTGAAAGCTGTAAGTACCAGAGGGTACACAGGCCGTAACAGCAACTGAAAGGTATAAAGTGATAAAGATTTGCAATTATCTGATATTAACTAAAGAAAAATACTCATAAATTGAAATTGCTTTGTTTCGTTTTGGTTTTGTTTGTTTGTTTTTGTTTTTTGTTTGGTTTTTGTTTTTTTTTCTGTTTTTTTTTCTTTTAAAGATTATAGACAAAATTAGTCAATTTTTGTCACTTTTATTATGAAAATTGAACTATGCAAAAGTTCTTATTAGAGAGAAACTTAAATAAAGGTCGGAACGAAAATGTGCAAGATAGAAACAAAAACAGATCGGAATTCTCTTAGAACATGTACATTATCCACAATAACATCCATCAACCAGAATTGTTTTAAATGTTTTTGTATCTTTATTCTTCGTTATCAGTCAAAGAAAGGACGATTAGAAGAAAGAGTATTTTACATTAAATAAATAATAAATTACGGGGCTTTCAAATTCCAAATTCCAAATTTAATAATGAATAATTTAAAGTATGTTTTTACCAGCAAAATGACGTCCTTTGCCTTAACAATTCTAGTTCAAAGTGTTTTTGCTTTACAAAAACAGAACCAAAATTTCGTGGTTAAATAATATGCACATCATCACACGAGATATAGATAAGTATAGATTATTACATTTTGTACATGTCTTATTCTATATCTTAACCTTTATCAGCACTAGGTTATTTTATTAGCCCAAGAGCTGAACGGCTCGAGGGATGATGAATGACCAAGGGCTGATTAAGGGTAAGATATAAATTAAGACATGTAATGATGTATTTATCATATACTTCAACATTGGACTAGGGAAAAAAACTAATAATATCGGTTTTTTTTTTTTGAAACCGTTTTGTAGTTTAAAGGAATTTCTTTATCAATCGAGGAAGGCTCATTTTGTTGCATGATCCATTTTTGATACTGACAAAACCTAAAACATAATGACGTCATAAAAACAGCGTCATTCCGGAATTTCACGAATGACGTCAGGCTTCCGAAAAGTGACGGAATGGGGTGTGATATATTACCAGAAGCGGGCGTGATAAAGCTTTAGCAGCCTTCGAAGATGATGTCACAGCTTCATTAGCCATTGAACATGTAAATTAATCTCGAACACTATTTCTTTATAGACAACAGGCTTATCACCAAGTTAAATGCATCCTTTATTTACTATAAGTAAATTATGATAGTATTATTAGCGTAACAAAGTTAGTATACGAATAAAAAGAATGGAAGTGTAAGCGCAAAAGATAAGCAAACAATAAAAGATAAAAATATTTTTTTTAGCTTGAATTGAAAATATGTACAGTACATACCCTTTGCATCAGTCTTTTCCACTTTCATCTCCAAATTGTCCAAACTATTCCGAAACTCCGATAGTTTTTGTGTAACTTCCGTCGCCGATGCGTTAGAGTTTTCAACTTTGATTTCCAAATTGTCCAATCTTTTACGAAACGCCGACAACTTTAGTGTTACTTCCGTCGTTATTGAATCATACTTTTCGAGTTTCAACTCAATTTTGTCCAAACTATTACGAAATCCCGATAACTTTTGTGTAACTTTCGTCGCCGATGCGTTAGAGTTTTCAACTTTGATTTCCAAATTGTCCAATCTTTTTCGAAACGCCGACAACTTTAGTGTTACTTCCGCCGATGCGTCAGACTTTTCTAATTTTAACGCTATATTGTCCAAACTATTCCGAAACTTCGATAAATTTTGTGTAACTTCTGTCACCGCTGCATCAGACTTTTCAAGTTTCAACTCAAATTCCGATAACTTCTCTGTAACTTCCGTCGCCGCTGCTTGTATAACCGTTACGTTTAAATCGTTTAAAATCTGTTGATACTTTTTCGACTGTTCAATCATATCTACGTTAATTTTTTTCGTTTGTTCAATCAACTTTGCATTAATTTTCTCTTCAATCGCGGTATTAATATATTTTTCAATCTCAATATTCATTGATGCAACATCTATCTCGGCCATCAGGGGTGCCTTCAGATTGTCCAATAAAGGCAGTTTCCTTTTTAAGCACTTCATATTCTTACAATCTTCTTTTCCATTAACGGCAAACCACAAAGCAAGAAGAAACCAAACCATTTTCATATTTCTAACAAAGGCGTACATATTTTTTTTGTTATGAGGTTAAAGTGTAAGAACAAACGCTGAAGCTATGGCACATAATTGAGAAGTCCAGAGTAATGAGAGTATGAAAAACCTCTCGCTTACCGTGCAGAACTTTACTGTGTACAATTTTAATGATTTTTCAATTTGCGGGTATTTTTATTAATGTAATTAATTTAATCAAATATGTCGAGGCGTAGTTCATTTATTAAGATTGGAGGGAAATATCCCATTCATTTTAATTATCTAATAGTTTAAGTCGTAATTATGAAACAACTTAGAAATGCTTGTAATAAATTTGAAATTTCTTTAAATCGTTTGAGTCGTAATAAACAAATTATGAAACTACTTAGAAATGCTGGCAATATTGAAATCGAAATTTCTTTCATCGTGGCATGGGAAAAGGAAGTGTAAAATTAACCTCTATGAAATTCATTAAAGTGAAGTAATAAGATACGTGTCTGGGTAAAGTTGTTGTTCTGGCTGATTATATAACTGTGTTTTACGAATCACGATTACATGCTTATTAACATAATTATTTCAACTTTGGTATGTCCCGATGATGGCTGCAATATCGCCGACGGGACATTAAGCAACTAACAATCAATCAATCAATATTTTGTGAACATAACAAAAACAATGAAAAACACTATGTCATATATTAATGTAGGGCATGTACGGTCTAACTATACACGAGCGCCTGTGCTACGAATATTGATGTTGTCTAGTTGTCATCACTGCAACTAAAGTTACAGTCAAACACGTCCCATGTGGCTAAAATACTAATCCTCTGATTCCTGATTTTACTGTAACAATATCACAATAGTTTCAACACTCAAATAAAGAGCCACAACCGATGTTTCACTTTAATTACAAGTGGGATAATCATTTGAGAAATAATTGAAGGTCGCTTTAACGCCTTCTTTTGTAGATAAAGAACTAAGCTCCCACGATCTTTGAAACTGCTGTTAAAGATAGATAAAGTCCTGACAGGAGGCATTTGAACTCCCTGTCCCCGAGAAGACCTGTATAATATGCCCATTGTTAAACTACATGTATGTCTGTTATGCAAATTTTAGTTTTATAGTTCGAATGCCATACGCCGGGCGTAGACTGTGAGAGCCATTAAAAACCAAATATGTGTAATACATGTATTTATACATGTAATAGAATTGGGTAGCAGACCACCACGATTCTATAAAGATACGTCTTATTGGTACCAATAAGTAAAATTACTTAACATTCGAGATTATTAAAAAGTCAAGATTCTAGCTACTCCAACTAAAAAAAAATTTTCAAATCCCATAGTCAATCAGCTCAGATAGGTATCTGCTTCAGAAAGAAGAATAATTTATTTTTATTTCAAAAAGTGAAAAAATGTATGGAACATAGAACTGTTTAAAAAATGAAGTTTTCACTTTCAGAATTCTGCGATTTTCTTTTCAGATCGGACAGTCGAAAATTGTATACCATAGCTCCTAATGGTAGCAAAGTACCAAATAGGTACGTGCGTGAAATCATCTCATGTGAAAGGAAGATACAATACAGGAGTAAATACATTGCTTTTTACGTGTGGTTGTAAATGAAAAATCATTTTTGGTAGAAATATTGCACAGTCATGACAGTGAATAACGTTTTTACTTCACATCTGAAATGTGATAAACTCATGTTAATATTATTGTTAAAATGCATTTTATTTTTTCCAAAATTCTATAAAAAAAAGCATGATTTTCAGGTACTACTCAAACATAATTTTTTTTTGTTTCGGAAAAGCCAAGGGACCATATAGTTTCGAACCCGGTAAAAATATCAATATGTATATATATACATTGTACTTTCTTCTGATTATAAATTAAAACCCAAAATTTTAACTTTAAGACATACAGAAAATTATGATTTTTGACAAGAAAGCATTGTTTTCAATGGGACAATCTTTGGTTTTTTGCATTCTATAGGATCAAGACTTGATTCCCAAATTTTAAAGATCTAGAGTTATGACGCTTTTGCCGTTAGCAATCACATATCGGTAAAAATCTGTAAGAATGGGAGAAAATAAGAAACGACACAAAATTTAATTTTGACGTGCATCAACGTGCAATCAACAAACGTAATGAAATTTGGCATTTCGAAAGATAAAGTATTTATTAAAAGGGGTAATATAACTTCTCATTTCATCTAGTTTATTTGAGCAATGAAAAAAATCACAAACCAACAGATAACCCAATTTTAAGGTTTGTTGGAGTAGCTATAGCTTCTTCTAACAGAAGCAAAGGGGCACCAATTCGAGTGTCATAAGTCCGAAAGAATGTCACAACGACAAAACCAGTTAACACGAACGAGAACAGCACGAAGAAATACAAACCATAAAAACACAATAACGACTGAACAGAATTAAACAACAGAGGAACTACTAACTCTTCTGGGGCATATGAGTTTAAATTCGTTTCGACTTTGCGTTTTATCAGACGTTTTGTTATTTTGTGTGTTTCCTCGTTTTATCCGTCATGTCTTCTGTTATAACAGGTTTTTTTTTTACTGTCGAAAGAAGGTGTATCTAAAGGACAATACAAAATCGTCAATCCGAAAAGACAGACATTTGGATGCCATATCAATACTTATTGCCTCCTGGCTGTTGAAAAGCTCGTTAAGACAAGTTGTTATTTGTCTAAAAGCATATTCATTTTCATTGAGCAGATTTTGTTATTAAAGGAATTACTGAGAGATGTAAAAAACAAACGTATAAAAGCTGACCAAGTTACCATATAATAAAAAAAAGATACTTAAATTGCAATTTATTTATAGATTTTTTATGCTTTGCCTATGATTTAAGTAGAAGGGGAAATGTTTCCGTCCGTTCTTCTATCCGTCTCTGATCAGCTGTACCTTCATGATATAGTCACTTTTCAATGATGGAGAGTGAAATATCGTCGTGAAACAAAACAGAACTCATCTAAATTATACCATCGCATCGACATCAAGGTTTAAAAAGGACATTTGTTGAAAGGCAGAGCAATATTTCTTTTAGACACATACTTTATGTGTACTTTGTTCTTGATAATAAGATCTTCATTTTTTTCTAGTACATGAAGTATAAGCGTGCTATTTCATCCAAAAGGCATTTATAATTTATATGGGAAAAATGAATGTCTTTTAGTGCCTGTCTCAGTGAAAACCATGCAGTTTTGTCCAGAAGTAATATTTTCATGGCTATAAATGCAATGGTGTAACGTCATTTCCTGAAAACAGAAAAACATAATCATCACATTTTACCTGACTTTTAATGGTTCTGCTATGATCATCTAAAACTAACCATTTCTTTATTTTTCCATTAATTCTTTATCATTTCATATTTTCAGCCTCGATTTGAACATTTTGCGCAAAGTCAAGACATATACAGCTTTTGTTATTTTTACTATAATGTCACTAATTAAAATGCATTTTGTTTGAAATTAAACACTTTCATGTTATTACAAAAGATGTAAAAAAATTGGAGTTTTGCAACCAAAATCGAAACCTACCCATTCACAGACTAAGCTTGTACCGAAGCTAGAATACACGATCCATGGTTGCAGGTTTAACATGTTCACCTTGTAAGCATTAAATGTTTGTATATTAGAAAGAATTTCATTTAAGAGGCCTGCCTTGGACAAACTTAAACGTTAAAAATAAGCATTTTGATGATTTTTTGACAATTTGGCAAATTGCCAATATTACCCCCTAAGGTGCTTGGTAATGGAAATTATATTCTTAAAAATTAAAGAATGCCAAAGCATAACCCTTAAAGGATTTCATGTTCAAATTTTGATAGTTAGAAGACATTTGGACAAAATAAACCTTAGTATAATTGACGTATTGCTTTCAATATAAAGGCTGATTTGGCAAAGAAATGCAGTTGTATTGGTTAAGGCCCAAAGGTTGGCCATTTTGAATTTTCCAAAAAATATATTTTGCCAAAAGAAGCCTTCTATGAAGGGCTTTAAGTTACACCATTGCTTTCATACATGTAGCCATGAAAATATTGCTTCTGGACAAAATTATGGATTTTGCATGGTTTTCTCTAAGACATGCACTTAAATGTAATCTGTCATGTCTGTTTGTTTTGTTGGAATATATTATGAAATATTAAGTTTAGCTAACATACATAATTATTCTGATTCAAGTCACCATCAATTTTTTTTATTTCTCGACCATCACTATTTGTTAGTTTCCCTGACAATGGAACTCGAGAGCATTATATTTCGATAAAAATGTTTTGTTATATATAAAATGTATAATAAGATACAAAGATTTTTAAGTCTTTATTGTCTGGTATCTTGATATCTGTTAATTATGATCCACTACAGTTAACCACAGTGACTATATATTTGTGTGCCTGGTAGGGCTTACTTTAAAACTGAAATTGAGACTGTTCTATTGTATAAGAAAAGTTATAATGAAAATAAGAATATAAGATGTAAAGAGTCACTCATCACTCGTTACTTTATCTTTATGACTGTCAAACACGATCCTATGGAGCTGAAGTAAATACCAAAGATCTGTGCTGGTTCTATTGATACCGTGTCGTTAACTTTGAGCTCTAGTGACACAACAGACGTTCCGCTCTCGACATGGTCGTCATCAGAGATGTAGTGGCGGATGACTATGTTGTGGTTTTTGTAAATGTAGAATTTAGCACTTGAGGTATTTGACACCAATGTAAACGATACTATATACAGTCCCGCTGAGGGGCATTTAAAGTATCCTTTCTCGAGAGCATCAATGTCTATCGGTCCGGTCTTTGAAACAATGTCTTTGAAGGGAATTTTTGCCAGCAAGGTGAAAATACCATTGTTTACACAGGCAGTGACAGCAACTGAAACGTATAAATAATTCATTACAATACATGTAAATTAAAGTTGGTTTATGCTAGTTTTTTTTCCCGACGTGTCGTTGTAACAAGATAACAAGGCGATGTTACCAACTGTTATCATAAAATAAATCAATTATACATAAATTAAAAAAAACAAGGGGTTGCACTAAGCCGTGCTAAGCATACCCCCACTCGGCCATTCAGAAAACAGGAAGTAGATGACCGACTGACCTGGAAAGGGGAGGCACGATACAACTCATCATGCTAAAGCTGTATATCAAATTTGAAATCAATCCCTTCTCTAGAAGCCGAGAAATCTGTTACGAAAAATTGTCTATTTTTGACCCATAAAAAGTCTAAGTCAGCTCAGAAAACAGGAAGAAGATGATAGACTGACCTGGAAAGGGGAGGCACGGTATAACTAATCATGCTGAAGCTGTGTACCAAATTTGAAACCAATCCATCCAGTAGAAGCCGAGAAATCTGTTACGAAAAATTTCACTTTTCAAATTTTTTACCCTAAAAAGTCTAAGTCGGCTCGAAAAACAGGAAGTAGATGATGGACTGACCTGGAAAGGGGAGGCACGGTATAACTCATTATGCTGAAGCTGTGTACCAAATTTGAAACCAATCTATCCAGTAGAAGCCGAGAAATCTGTTACGAAAAATTTCACATTTCAATTCTTTTTCCCCTAAAAAAGTCTAAGTCGGCTTGGAAAACAGGAAGTAGATGATGGACTGACCTCGAAAGGGTAGGCATAGTATACCTCATCATGCTGAAGCTGTGTACCAAATTTGAAACCAATCCATCCAGTAGAAGCAGAGAAATTGAACCGGACGGACAGACGGACAGACGGACGGACAGACGGACGGACAAGGTGATTGCAATATAGCCCCCTCTCTTACGAGTGGGGGTATAATACTTCTCACTAAAATGTGACTAGGGTTATAAATATGAGTATCATTTTGTGCACTTTGATATGTATGAAAATGATCAATTGTAGCTGGCCTTGCAGAGCAAAACACTATACAATAAGGTGCATTTCATCAAATTAGTAGCATTAAGAACATGAGAAAAGACTAAATTCAAGATCAACGAGCCATAACATGGACGTAATTGAATTATGGTGTACTTGCTTCAAGTTCCGCTAAATTAAATGACTTGGACTGAGGACGATTTTCATTTTACTAGAATCACGGTCGTTATACTTGTCCTGCGACATGTTTTCTACCGATTTTTCTGATTGTTTTCTACCGATGATCCTTGTTTTCTACCGATTCTTTTTTTAGAAATATGAAAAATAACGCTTATTTTTACTATTTGAATACATCTTATGGGAGAATATGCAATAACTGATCGTTTATTTGTAAAAGAGCCATTTGCTTTTTCACAAAACTAACAGGTTTAAGAAATTTGATATGTCCTGGTTTTCTACCGATTAGGTATGTTCTTTTCTGTGTTTTCTACAGATAAGTCCTTGATTTCTACCGATGATCTAATTTCAAATCACTACATATTTTGTTTGTTTCTAAAGGTATATATATTCACCGTAAATGCTTGTGTTGTACAGTGAAGCTTCATCATACTGTTGTATGGAACGCCATTTTAACCAAAACCTTGGTATCTTTAGGATACCTCAGATAACTGGGGGTTTACTGGCAGCTATCTGGGGGTTTTCTGGACGAAACTCTCAATTACATCAGGTATTAAGAGTTATCTTGGTAACTGGAGTTTGCTGTCAGCTATCACATAGATACCTAACTAAACCCCCTTCTACCTACGTATATTGTAGTCCCGTGCGGGGCCCGGGTAACGAAAAGGCCCGCAGCAGGGCCTAGCCTTGTCGCAAGAGGCGACTAAGGGTATTGGGATTCTGACATCGGGTCAGTGCTCAGCCCACAGAGCGACCAAGTGTGTACCCTAAGTGGCTGAATAGGGTGGCCCTCGTCCGCAGGGGTTGTCAGGTCTATAATACGGAAACCTGACGGTCGACCATAGTGGGCCAACGTGTGAGGAGAGTGCCACGCTTCATGCACGTAAAAAAAACCTTTGTGGACCGCCAAGTAGTGCACCACATTTGTCGCATAAATTTTCAGTCCCTACCCACCTCTCCCCTTTTCCTGTGGTTCTTCAAAATTTGCAGTTCCGTTGTTTCCCACCCCAACCCCATGTTTCATTTATCATCCTCATTTCATGTTCATCGCCTGTAAATAACATATTTAGCGTTGCACGGGCGTAGAACACCAACTCACTCAATCACTCACTCACTCACAGATATTGTAAGTTCATGCTATTTAACTCTTTGAAAGCAGAATTTATCAATGTAAAACTGAAAACTATCAATTCCTCAAAAAACTAATACAAAGCTCAGCTTCCAGTAAATTATTTAACTCTTAATAGCAGGTGTTTTTGTGGTATCCATGGGATAGCTGATAGGAAACCCTCAGTTACATGAAATAACTCTCAATACCTGATGTAAGTAAGAGTTTCGCTCTGAAAATCCCCAGCTAGCTGCCAGTAAACCCCAAGATATCTGAGGTATCCTATAGTTACCATGCTTTTGGTTTAAATGGCGTACCATACTGTTGTATATGTACAGATCAATTTCAGCCCGAGAAATTCATGTCTCAGCCTCGGCATTTCTAGATATAACAGTGAAATCTTGTATATGGAGGATTATTTCCCATTATTTATAAAGCACTTCACAAATCTAATATAAGTGGAAGATATGTTGATATACTATCATTTTCTGATAAGCCAGCTTTTGAGAAATTACACATTCATTTAAATTTTGTAAAAGTGTTCTTGGTGTGCGCAAAACAGTTTTTGCTCATGAACCTCTACTTTTTTTTATCGTCAATATTATGTGTTCAATAAAATATACAATTTTACAATTTGTCATGAAATGTCATGTAATATATTACATTATCACATCGGTAGAATGCCAGGACCATCGGTAGAAAGTCAGGACACATCTTAAGAAAACCAGGACCATATTTTTTTTTAAATGATCGAAAAATCAAAAATACGCCATTTGTAATGAAAAGTGATATGTCTTTAAAAATGTCCGACTATTTGGAACATGGAGCATAATTTTCAGCCCAGTGAATGGTAATTTAAAACAGATATTCATGATTATCTGAAAAAGGGAAATTGTCTCTTGCTGGAAAAAATAAACAAAACACTAAATGTAATTTTATGTAAATACTTAAAACAAAATAATGTAAATTAAACTGATTTGTTTATAAGTGCCATAATAGCCGGGTATCATTGTTTGGGAAAAAAATCGTCTGCCAGGTTTGTTTTTGTATCATCACATTGGTAGAAAACTAGGACATCGGTAGAAAACAAGCAGAAACATCGGTAGAAAACATGTTGTCGCATTTAAACTAAAAATGACCGTGAGAACAATAGAGTTCTTATGCTCAAAGTTAATATTTTATACTTATTGACTGGGTATAAGGGAAATAGGTAGATTATTTTCGCCGAGGTGAAACTTTTGTCTCCATGGGAAAATAATCTGTCTATTTCCCGAACACCCAATCAGTAAGTGTTTTATTTTACTGAAAGAAACAACAGACAAAAATGTTTATGTGATAAAAGAAATATTCAATCACCTTCAAGCGTACTGAAAGTTACATCGAAAGTGCTTTTAAAATTTTGCACGGGGAACTCGTGCAATTAACTATCTGTAGTGTGACGTATCAAGAATAAAATATACTAGTCCAAAAAAGAAACGATACCATGTTACTTTTAAAAATTTAGTTCATATCTGAAAAGGAAATATAATGTACAAAATATACATGTATAAACATTAATTTAACAATGCTTTAAACGAAAAAAGTTATGGAAAATAATCGAGTATGACGTCATAAGACGTCTTTAAAATTTGTTAATTTTTTTTTTGGAAAAATGACAATCACCATAGAATTACTGGATTACTGGGAAAATAGTAAACATTTTGGCATAAACTTATTCTTGAAATGACGGATGACGAAAGGTGAAAGATAATAATTTTCCCGAATGCCTTAAAACTTTTAAAATATTTTATTGCAAAAATGCCATTTTTGACCAATTTTTGTTTGAAAGTTCAAACCATGAAAACCTGTATTGATTGGTAGCCAAAATCATCCAAAACATGTCCATTTAATTGTGTAACGTTAAATTTTTAAAATTTTAAATAACGTGCATAAAAACTCAATTTTACCCCAAAAGTGCAATAAACAGAAGAGTAGGAAATTTCGGGTACTACTGGTTTGTTAAATGACTTTTTTTATTTTTTTCTCTTGTGTTGTAATCTTCTAGGTCTTTGCAGCAAAACGTTTTTGTTTTAAACCTCTGACAATCAGTTTTAGCTCCCTACTAAACCTTCAACACCAATGTGTTAGCGATTTTTACCAAATTTTCAACTTTCATTTTCTACAGACCTAAACTCGCAAGCGCCCTACACCATTTGTCCTGGTTTGTATTCATCATTTTCTCTGCCGATGTAGTCCAATATTTTATTCCCTCGATATGTGTAAAATATTGTGCGACAGTTATCTATTGTTTCGAAAGGTTTACATTTTTATTTTGGTATCGTTTCTTTTTTGGGCCAGTATATTTTTACGCGTTTTATATAATGCCGATAGGACTTTTTTTTTGGTGTTTTTATATGGATTTTGTTCAAAAAGCATATTTTTGTCAGCTTTGGGGGGTGGGGCGTACGCCTGGTACGCCTTTCATTGGATCCGCGCTTGAAGTGCACCCATGCAAGTGCAAACAATACACAATAGGAGAGGAAAAATAGTATCCAACTACATTGTAATATTGAAAATAATGTATTATGTACATACCTTTTGCATCAGACTTTTCAACTTTCAACTCCAAATTTTCCAAGTTATTCCGAAACCCCGATAACTTCTGTGTTACTTCTGTGGCCGCTGCTTGTATAACCGTAGCTTTTAAATCATTTAGAGTCCGTTCAACTTTTTTCGATTGTTCAGTCACAACTTCATTAATCTTATCTTCAATTACGTCATCAATGTACTTTCCAATCTCACTGTTCAGTGATCTTACATCAATTTCGGCCATTAAGGGTGCCTTCAGATTGTCCAATAAAGGCAGCTTTCTTTTTAAGCATTTCGTATTTTCACAGTTTTTATCTCCGTTAACGGCAAACCACAAAGCAAGTAGACACCAAACTGATGTCGTATTTTTAGCGATGGTATACATTTTTGTTTATTTGTTATTAGGTATAGTGCAATGGCAAACACTGATGTTTTTTTCATAGAACCGAGGAACACGAAGTATTAAGATACCCCTCTCTTTCCGTGCAGAATTAAGTGATTGGACAACGGATGTTTTTTTTTATGAAATATATACATTAATTATTTTCAGGTGTAAGTGATGTATTATAATCTAAAGAAATTGCCATTTTACCGATTTTATGATGCTTGTAATTAATGTTTTCCTTTCATCTTCGCATGAAGAAAACACAACAACAAATTACCCGCTTTGCAAAGTCATTAAAGACTAGCAAAATTATATTATTAACCCTTATAGACTTTAAATGAGGCTTTTATATATCCTGGTTATTCGAAGCATATATGATATTGGCTGATACTAGCGATTAAATGGTTATTTTTGTAAGGAAAATTTTCTAAATCTGAGTGTCTCCCTTCATATAAATATTGTAAATTCTATGTGCATACCAATAATCTATGACCTTTGTAAAAAAAAAAAAACCGTCAAGGTTAAACCATGTTGGTACATAACATATCATCTCATACATGTAGTGACTTACCTACATACCAAATATCTAAGGCCCATATCAAAAGACAAACAAAAAGTTATGGCCAGTGCCAAGTTCGTTTGAATAAAAGAAAAAGAACTAGATATAATTGTGTTGGGATGCCAACACATAAGTCGCCCAAAATAGTTTTCTATTTTAATCAGTACCCAGAAATCAATTGAAATCGGACAAAGTTTCATTTTGGGGGGGGGGAGAGTGTGGTGAACTGGCTGTCATCTTGATTTTTTTAAAAGTTAATTGCACGCCAATGGAAGACTCCCTACCACTTCAGCAAGTTGTATCTTGATTTGATATAGCGATTTCTGGAAATGCATATATAGCTATTGTTTGTTAATCTTCACTACAGTCAAAAATGTTCCACGTGACTCAAATACTAGGCCTCTGATTCCCTAATTTAATTTTCTCTTATTTTCATCAAATTTATCAACCTCTTAACCAATTTCGGAAAAAAAATCTCACCTCAAAAGAAAATGTTTTTCTCAGCCTATTTGCAAGTGCAATTGATTGTCAATCTAGATTTATTTTACCTGTAGACAGTAGAGGAAAAAATCAACAATTTAATTATCGGAGATTATGGAATTTCTAACATCTCGACAAGGCTCGCCATTGAAATAATCAAATTATTTCCCTTGATGTTAGAAATTCCATAATCAACTCGATCGTAGAAGCTATATGGTATGTAACAATATAATTAGTATCAAATCAAGTGCCACAACCGATTTTCCACTTTCATTGCCAATGTCTTTTTTTGAAGATAATGAATATAGCTCTCATAGTAATAACGAGATTATTGAAATCGGAGGATCGATCTCGAACTATGCGATAAAAAACAAAACAAGGCGGAAGACAAGCCGGATAAAATTGAAGATTGCAATGGTTCTTAGTTTGGTACAGAAATGGAGGGTTAAACCGGGTTTGATGCCACAGAGGCGGATCCAGAGATTCTGAAAAGAGGGGCCCACTGACTGGCCTAAGAGGGGGCCCGCTTTGGTCACGCTTCAATGATTTCCTATATATTCAACCAAATTTTTCCGCCAAAAGGGGGGGCCCGGGCCCCCCAGCCCCCCCCCTGGATCCGCCTATGTGGCACCAAACCTCCTCTTAGATAAAGTGCAGTAAATGGGGCATTTTAACTATCCATCCCTGAGAAGAGCCGTGTGTAGATTCCCATATCTTTTCTTTTTTCCTGCTAGGCATACTTTAGTTTGGAATTTGGAGCACCAAACGCAGGACATACACACAATGAGAACCACTGAAAACAAAACAAATGAATGTAATATTTATAACAGAATTGGGTAACAGTCTCCGATTCTAATAAGATACCCGCATTTGAAATTTACGAAATAATACAAAACATGAAACAGAAATTCGGCAAGAAACAGATACACATATATATGCAAAAGAAAACTATCACCTGCTGAGACGATCTCAAAGAAGCAGAGGTACCAATGGGACATCCGAATGTCAAACTCCAAAAGGGAAGAGACAAAACCAGAAAACACAAACAAGGATTGTACGAAACAACAGACAACATATAAAACACGGAAACTCAGGTCCTTCGGAAGAGTAAGCAGTTCCTGTGTGCTATAGCACACCCGTAGAGCTGTAAATTTCCTATTCAGTGTGTCAAATCCGGTAAATGAAGACAAAACAAAATCCCATGATAAACCAACATCTGCACTCGTCTGAGAGATGGAAATCCCATATTTGTCTATGAGTGCATAATGTCTACAGTAAAATTTCTTGATCGATGACAGCAACCGAGGAACAACATAACCTTGTGATAACATTTTTTTGTTAAACGTGACCCTCTGCCGAGGAAATCGATGTAATTACCGCAAGCTCTGGAGTAACGAATCAGTTGTGATACGTAAGCTCCATAGGTGGAGCTACACAAGAAGGGAAAGTTGATAATTGGAAAGTTGAAGTCACCATGCTTGTCATAAAGCTTTGTTGAAAGTCTTCCTTGAGAGTCAATTTCGATTTAAATATGAAGTAGATTTCCTAGAATCCGTTGTGTCCTTTATCAGAAGTTTCTGAGGATATACGAGATGTAGAAAGTCACCAAATCGCAAATTGTTTAGTGAAAGGACATCATCAATATAACGGAACGTGAGCTTAAAAGAGAGAGCTTGTCTATGATCTTTGTTGTCTAGAAGAGATTGTAAGTCTTCTTCATATTATTGAAGAAACAAATCAGCAAGCAAAAAAGCACAAGTAGTGCCGTTTAGAATCCCTATTGTTTGCTTAAAAATACGCCTACCAAACTGAACAAATATGTTGTCGATTAGAAAATTGAGCATGTCAATTATTTGGTCTTTTGACAAAGTAAGTCTTAGTAATCGACTACCAGCTATTTGTACCTGCGTTTCCCATTCTTTTGAAAAAGCTGCGTTTAACCAGCTGTGCCAATCGTGATTCGAGTAGTTCTTGCGGAATAGAAGTGTAAAGAACGGAAAAATCGAATGTTTTGATGCTGTTGCGAAATGAAACTTATTTTGAGCTAATAGTTCTTTCGAACTCTTTAGGGTAAAAGTCTGGAGTTACGACGCCTTAACCGTTGTTTAACGAATATAAAAGACATACAAAATAATCAAATAAGATGGAGAAAAAATACAAAAGCACTTAAAATGTAGGCTTCTTTTGAATCTAATATTCAAATCGCTGAGCATTTTGATTTAGATTTTTTTAAAATGAGATCCTGTTATTCGTTATACTTTAGACAGTGGGCATCATTAGTTTTTGCACTGAAAACCTGAACGATTTACTACCTGTTTATTGTATTTTGTTAGAGTAGATATCATTTGTCTTGCTTCAAGGGGTTCAATGTTGCTTTTTCTTTTATTCCTCAAAACAACATGATGATGCAGAAATAAAACTAACGAAAATAAATTAATGAGCTCATTGAAGTATTTTCATTATTATTTTATTTTGGTTTTTTTTGTCCTATGGTCTTTTTATTCATATATAGGGTTTGACATTTGATTTTATTTGATAGAGCACCTCTGATGAGTCTTCAACCTGAATATAATAATAATAATAATAATATTTTATATAATAATAATAATAATATTTTATATAATACATGTAATAATAATAATATTTTATATAATAATAATAATAATAATAATATTTTATTGGTTCAAACGCAATTACAATAATTGGTTAAGACCTGTAGTACAAAAATTATGGTGCATACAAATTTAGTTCACAAAATTACAAGTATAGAATACATGATCATACATAGAGGAAATACTAGTTTACTTTGTATTATGAAAAAAAAATACATTGTAGAACTATTGCGTTTATAGATAGTAAAAAGTCAAATAGTTTATATAAACAAATAAAATTGCTTTTATAAGCAAGTGTATATAATAATAAAATCATACTCCAGACACATTTGAGTTTCTTATTTCAAATAATTTTTGATATACGAAACGCGTTTCATTCGATGCAAAAACGCTTTATACGATCATTTTTTTAAGAGTTTTATAAATTTAGTCCCTTATCGAAAAAGTTGTTTAATCATTTCTGATTTCCTTATCGAAAAAGTTGTTTAATCATTTCTGATTTTGTAATTTTCTTTATGTTGTTCATGCCAGTGTTTTTTATATAAAAAAAAAACACAATCTAAGTTCAAAAGTATTCACTGCTTCAACAATTTTGACCTCAATTTAATACAGGAAGTAGTTTCAGCCAATGAAATTCGTTGCATTTCCTGATTATCCATTTCATAGAAACATGTCACGACCAAGCAATAAAGTAGTAAATGGATTTACTACCACTTTCAACCTTGTGCTTGGAATTTCTGAAAGATACATGAATTTAAAGTGCATAACGCTTAAATTGATTTTAGAGCGCTTTTGTATAATTTTTTTGAAAATAAGAAGGAGATAAGATTATAAATATACATTTTTAATAATAGTCTAGACGAATCTTAATCACAAATCCTTTTCATCTTATATTTGAAACAGTTTGAAAAGATACTTTTAAATTTCCATTTCCCTGTTTGGTAAGGTGCATCTTTACTGCAATTCTTTAAACTTATATATTTGAGTACATGTAAAAGAAGCTAGCGTTGATGCGTCTTTCCTTGCTGTCTGTAATGATCAAAAACCATCGTTTATGTCTGTTTATGTCTTAGCTTCTCTTTTGTTGAATTTAACATTCATAGCTTTTAATGTTTCTTGTTGGTGTTTTGTTTTGTGCATTGTTAAATATTAATTATCAATAGAGGAAAAACAGCGAATTGGACCCAAAACTGGAAAACCTGGATAATTAAAATTAAAGATGTTTTACATGTAAACTTTATATATTTTATATAAAGAACACTGATATGCATGTAGATGTATAAAAATGTATTATACCTACAAGGTAGTTACTCCTACACTTTATCTGGGATTTCTAAACACTCCTCATTTTCAATTCTACAACAATTTAACATAAATCAAAAAAAGGGGGATGGGATCTAAAAAGAATATCGTCGAAATCATAAAATTGAATGGAGCGATGATGAAAGGCTTGAAGTAGTTATCAGACCAAACTTTTTTATATAAAGTTATACTATCAAAAATGCACAAGAAAGCAAAAAAAAGTAATAATGATAAGAAGTACAAAATTAGAATAGTAAAGGTAAACAACTACATGTAATTGTCTAAAAAACATATAAAACATAGAAGTAAAAAACAGTAGATGTAATATGATGTGTAGGCGTCTCATAAATATGTTCAAGTCGCTGTTTTTATGCATCTGGTAATCAAAACAATCCAATCTACTCATAGTAAGCATGTCCTTAGTAATATTAATATTTTCATATTAATATTTCCATAAAATTGTGGGTAATATCAGTTAATTTGGTCTGTTGGTCTGATTAAAATATCATGAACCTATAAATAGAAACAAATAAAAAATGGTTCGTGATTAATCTGTTTCTATTAGGATTGCAATTATTGCTCTCTGTTTTTTTATCTGAACTTCGGTTTCGATGAGCAATTAAGTTTTGTTCTATTGGTCACTAAGTAGTAGAATTATAAAGAAAAAAATTAAGCCAAACGATTTATAACTTCTGACGCACATATGCTTTAGAGAAAGTCTGGTAAAATAATTTTATCAAAATTCATATGGTTAAATAAATGTACTTTTCTGCAATCAAATATACAACTTAACAAAATAAAAAGCATCTACAAAATGGTGACATATAAAACAACTTCAATATAACTAGTTCTAATTGTGATCGCAAGCGAGTCACATACATGTCCCCTCACGTACCCCTCTTTGTCAAATGTGTTTGGGCATTTGAGAATACCTAATATACCAATTTTCATCAAGATCGGAATAAGTTTAATTTTGGCGGGAAACGGCGGCCATTTTGAAAATGGCCAACGATAAAAAAAATTTGATGTCAAAAATAAACTCGCCATACCACAATAACCTTATATACCAATTTTCAGTAAAATCGTAGTAACTTTGACTTTTATATAAAGTTATATAAAGTTTAGCGGGAAACGGCGGCCATTTTGAAAATGTCCGACGAAATAAAAATTTCGATGTCAAAAATCAACTCGCCATACCACTATTACTTTATATACCAATTTTCGTCAAATTCGGAGTAACTTTAATTTTGGCGGGAAAAGGCGGCCATTTTGAAAATGGCCGACGATAGAAAAATTTTGATGTCAAAAATCATCTCGCCATACCACTATTACCTTATGTACCAATTTTCATCAAAATCGGAGCAAGTTTAAATTTTGGCGGGAAATTTTAGCCGCCATTTTGAAAATTGCCGCCAAAAAAAATTTTCGATACCAAAAATGAACTCGGCATACCACTATTACCTTGTAAACCAATTTTCAATAAGAAATAACAAAGTTGAGAATTTTTACATTACTATTACACAATACAAAGTACAAAGAAAGATAACTCAATATGACAAAAAAATTAAATTTCGATTTTTTGCAAAATTTCGAGAACCGTAAGTCCGATTTTCAAAATTCTTTTTTTAAATGAAAGGTATTAAAAGTCTACACTTACCCCATAAAGGAATTTTTCCTACCCCTGCCGGATCAGAAATGCCAGGTAAAAATTCAACTTCGGTTTCGAGGAGCCATTTTGAGGCCCTTTTTTGACCTATAAGGGGTCGTTCGATTTCGACGAAAAATACAAAAAGCACAATCTCCCATTCCATACTCTTGATTTATGAAGATTCAGCTTCCTACCTTAAAAGATGTCGAAAAAAATGAGGTGGACAAGTTCACGGTCCAGAATACCGAGAAAAATAATAATAATAATAACTAGGTATAATTGTGATCGCAAAGCGAGTCACAAATGTCCCCTCACGTACCCCTCTTTCTTTATATCTGGCATAGTTGATAAAAATTTTCTGTTCGCCATCAATTATAATGCTTAGATATCAATTTTCGTTCAAATCGGAATAAGTTAAAATTTTACTGGCAGTGGCGGCCATTTTGAATTTTTTGACATTTTCGAACATGCACAAAAATTCGCCATGCTTTAAAACCCCTAGATATCAATTTTCGTTAAAATCTGAGCAAGTTGAATTTTTACCGGAAGTGGCGGCCATTTTGAATTTTTCGACATTTTCAACAACGCACATAAATTCGCCATGCTATTAAACCCCTAGATATCAATTTTCGTTAAAATCTGAGCAAGTTGAATTTTTACCGGAAGTGGCGGCCATTTTGAATTTTTCGACATTTTCAACAACGCACATAAATTCGCCCTGCTATTAAACTCCTAGATATCAATTTTCGTTAAAATCTGAGCAAGTTGAATTTTTACCGGAAGTGGCGGCCATTTTGAATTTTTCGACATTTTTGACAACGCACTTCAATTCGGCATCCTTTAAAACCCATCGATATCAATTTTCGTTTAAATCTGAGCAAGTTGAATTTTTACTGGAAGTGGCGGCCATTTTGAAGATGGCGATCGATAAAAAAATTTCGAAACCAAAAATGAACTCGGCATATCACTATTACCTTAAAATCCAATTTTCATCAAATTCGGAACAAGTTTCAATTTTGGCGGGAAACGGTCGGCCATTTTGAAAATGACCGACCAAAGTTTTTCGAGACCAAGAAATCATCTTGGCATATCACTATAGCCTTCTACACCAATACCTGTATAAAAGTCTTCAGCGATACTTAATATATAGAAGTTTACCTAGAAATACTTAAGATTTGATATAATTTCGAATAATGTGGTATTCAATTATCTCCCCTTTTTTTGATTTTTTGCAAATATTTTGAAAACGGTAAGTCCGATTTTCAAAATTTTTTTTTGTATGATACCTCTTATATATACCTACTACATACTGAAAGGAATTTTTCCTAATCCAGCTGGTTTGGAAATGCCAGTAAAAATTCATTTTTGATTTTGAGGAGCCATTTTCAGGCCCCTTTTTACCCTATAAGGGGTCGCTTGATTTTGACGAAAAAATCTGATTACACAATTTCACACTCCATACTCTTGATATATGAAGTTTCAGCTTCCTACCTTTAAAGATGTTCTTTAAATCGAGCGGACAAGTTCACACTAAAGAATACTAAGAATAATAATAATAAAAAAAAATAATAATAAGAAACCGAGCAAAAACAATATGTCCCCGACACTTCGTGTTCGGGGACATAATAATAACTAGTTCTAATTGTGATCGCAAGCGAGTCACAAAAATGTCCCCTCACGTACCCCTCTTTGTCAATGTCTTTTAGCATTTATGATAACTTATTATATCCAATTTTCATCAAAATAGGAGTAAGTTTAATTTTGGCGGGAAATGGCGGCCATTTTGAAAATGGCTGACGCTAAAAAAATTTTGATGTCAAAAATAAGTTCGCCATACCACTTTAACCTTATATACCAATTTTCATCAAAATCAGAGTAACTTTGATTTTGGCGGGAAACGGTGGCCATTTTGAAAATGGCCGACGAAATTAAAATTTCAATATCAAAAATCAACTGGCCATACCACTAATACCTTATAAACCATTTTTCATCAAAATCAGAGTAACTTTAATTTTGGCGGGAAACGGTGGCCATTTTGAAAATGGCCGACGATAAAAAAATTTGATGTCAAAAATCAACTCGCCATACCACTTTTACCTTATATTCCAATTTTCATCAAAATCAGAGTAACTTTAATTTTGGCGGGAAATGGCGGCCATTTTTAAAATTGCCGACGATAGAAAAATTTTGATGTCAAAAATCAACTCGCCATACCACTACTACCTTATATACCAATTTTCATCAAAATCGGAGTCAGTTTAATTTTTGGCGGGAAATGGCGGCCATTTTGAAAATGGTCGACGACAAAAAAATTTTAATGTCAAAAATCAACTCGCCATACCACTATTACCTTATATATCAATTTTCATTAAAATTGGAGCAAATTTAAGTTTTGGCGGGAAAATGGCGGCCATTTTAGCCGCCATTTTGAAAATGGCCGTCAAAATTTTTTTTCGATACCAAAAATGAACTCGGCATACCACTATTACTTTGTAAACCAATTTTCATTGAAAAATAACAAAGTTCAGAATTTTTACATTACTATTACAAAATATATTGTTCCAAGAAAGATAACTCAATTCGACAAAAAAATTAAATTTCGATTTTTTGCAAAATTTTGAGAACCGTAAGTCCGATTTTCAAAATTCTTTTTTTAAATGAAAGGTATTAAAAGTCTACACTTACCCTTTAAAGGAATTTTTCCTACCCCTGCCGGATCAGAAATGCCAGGTAAAAATTCAACTTCGGTTTCGAGGAGCCATTTTGAGGCCCCTTTTTGACCTATAAGGGGTCAATCGATTTCGGCGAAAAATACAAAAAGCACAATCTCCCATTCCATACTCTTGATTTATGAAGTTTCAGCTTCCTACCTTAAAAGATGTCGAAAAAATGAGGTGGACAAGTTCACCACTCCAGAATACCGAGAAAAATAATAATAACTAGTTCTAATTGTGATCGCAAGCGAGTCACAAAAATGTCCCCTCACGTACCCCTCTTTGTCAATGTCGGAAATGGCCAAAATTAAACTTACTCCTATTTTGATGAAAATTGGATATAATAAGTTATCTCAAATGCTAAGAGACGCTAAAAAAAATTTGATGTCAAAAATAAGTTCGCCATACCACTTTTACCTTATATACCAATTTTCATCAAAATCAGAGTAACTTTGATTTTGGCGGGAAATGGCGGCCATTTTGAAAATGGCCGACGAAATAAAAATTTCAATGTCAAAAAACAACTCGCCATACCACTATTACTTTATATACCAATTTTCATCAAAATCGGAGTCAGTTTAATTTTTGGCGGGAAATGGCGGCCATTTTGAAAATGGTCGACGACAAAAAATTTTTAATGTCAAAAATCAACTCGCCATACCACTATTGGAGCAAATTTAAGTTTTGGCGGGAAAATGGCGGCCATTTTAGCCGCCATTTTGAAAATGGCCGTCAAAATTTTTTTTCGATACCAAAAATGAACTCGGCATACCACTATTACTTTGTAAACCAATTTTCATTGAAAAATAACAAAGTTCAGAATTTTTACATTACTATTACAAAATATATTGTTCCAAGAAAGATAACTCAATTTGACAAAAAAATTAAATTTCGATTTTTTGCAAAATTTTGAGAACCGTAAGTCCGATTTTCAAAATTCTTTTTTTAAATGAAAGGTATTAAAAGTCTACACTTACCCTTTAAAGGAATTTTTCCTACCCCTGCCGGATCAGAAATGCCAGGTAAAAATTCAACTTCGGTTTCGAGGAGCCATTTTGAGGCCCCTTTTTGACCTATAAGGGGTCAATCGATTTCGGCGAAAAATACAAAAAGCACAATCTCCCATTCCATACTCTTGATTTATGAAGTTTCAGCTTCCTACCTTAAAAGATGTCGAAAAAATGAGGTGGACAAGTTCACCACTCCAGAATACCGAGAAAAATAATAATAACTAGTTCTAATTGTGATCGCAAGCGAGTCACAAAAATGTCCCCTCACGTACCCCTCTTTGTCAATGTCGGAAATGGCCAAAATTAAACTTACTCCTATTTTGATGAAAATTGGATATAATAAGTTATCTCAAATGCTAAGAGACGCTAAAAAAAAATTGATGTCAAAAATAAGTTCGCCATACCACTTTTACCTTATATACCAATTTTCATCAAAATCAGAGTAACTTTGATTTTGGCGGGAAATGGCGGCCATTTTGAAAATGGCCGACGAAATAAAAATTTCAATTTCAAAAAACAACTCGCCATACCACTATTACTTTATATACCAATTTTCATCAAATAAAGGTAATAACAAAACTACCGAACTTGAATGATCAATCTCATAGTCCAGAGAAAATGACAAAAACGAATCAGTCATACCGGAGAACTGGTGGATCGCAATGGTCCTGACTTGGTACAGGCATTTCAAACGAAATGGTGGGTTAAACCAGGTTTTATGGCGCCAAACCTCCCTCTTCCATTGCGATCTTAGGATCCGGTAATGACCATATAACACAACATAGTTGTGAGACACAATAGGGATATTGAGGTGATCATCTCAGTACAGCACACCAGTCAAACACTAATTAAAACAATTAACTATCATATCTTCTAACTCAATTTTGAACTTTTCTACTAGTGGCTGATAACGAAGAAAGAATTTTTTTAGTGATCGTATGAGACGTATTTTCTTATAGCCCTGCTTCAAAAGTCGGTCACGAAGAAACTGGTGTCTGATCAAAAAATCTGTGAAATGTGTGCAAGCTCTGGCATATCGAATAAGTTGAGAAATATAAACACTGTAAGCAGGAGAAGTAGGTATATTGCTCTGTAGATTAGGAAAATTAATAATTTGAAAATTAAAATCGTCTCGTTTATCGTAAATTTTTGTACTGAGATGACCACCTGGGTCAAATTCGAGGTGCAAATCCAAGAAAGACGTGAAGCAATTAGATTCGGTGGTCTCTTTAATCTCCAATTCTGGAGGATATATTGAAGGAATCCAACTACCAAATGAAGTGTTATTGACAGAAAGGACATCGTCAATATATCTGAATGTAAGATTAAATGACCTTGCCTCTTTCATCTTCTTGTTCTTTACGAGTCCCTGAAGAAATTCAGTCTCGTAAGAGTATAAAAACAAATCGGCGAGAAGAGGAGCACAGTTTGTGCCCATTGGAATGCCGATTTGTTGTTGAAAAATCTCTCCACCGAAGGTGACAAATATGTTGTCAATGAGGAAATCAAGCATCCTGCAAACTTGTTCCAGTGTGTAACAAATTTTATCTTTGAAAGATGTTTTGGAAAAGAATGTAGAATTATAACCCAATACAACAAAATTCCTTGAGTTTGAAAAGGCTTTTTCGAGAAGTTTTTTCAGGCGACATTTTAGTTTTTCGTGTGGCAAGGTAGTGTATAAAGTTGAAAAATCGAACGTTTTCAAAGAGTGAACCTTAGAAAATGATCTAGATTTAAAATGATCTAACAAATCTTTTGAGTTTTTCAAAATCCACATATGGTTAATTCCACTACGATTATAAATAGTGTCGCAGTATGCTTGTTGACCTTCTTTGACAGCAGACAAGATTTTAGTTAAATGAACGGACAGCTCTGTAGTTGAACATGATGAAGATCCAGCTATATACCTTTCTTTGTACGGATTTTTGTGAAGTTTAGGTATCCAGTACAAATATGGTAACTCTTTATGTTCCTCTTTCATTGGAATATTGAAAGAGGACATAAAAGAGCTATGGTTGGCTATGATTTCATCTTTGTTAAATGTAGTCCGTGTGTATGTAGCACTGGCGGAAGTATTACCATCAATGCCTAGTTCTTTTATTAGACAATTGTAATAATGTGCTTTACATACAAAAACTATATTATTGGAAGCCTTGTCTGCTGGCGTGACAACATACCTGTCATGTAAGGAAGAGAGACAATTGAGAGCTTCACGATCTCTAAATACAGAAGAAGGCCGGGGGTTCACACAATTGCGAAGTTTGTCTATTCGGCTTCGTACAAGAGATCGGATAGTCCTTACCCAGTCCGACAAAATCAGAGTAACTTTAATTTTGGCGGGAAACGGCGGCCATTTTGAAAATGGCCGACGATAAAAAAAATTTGATGTTAAAAATCAACTCGCCATGCCACTATTACCTTATATACCAATTTTCATCAAAATTGGTACAAGTTTAATTTTTGGCGGGAAAACGGCGGCCATTTTAGCCGCCATTTTAAAAATGACCGCCAAAATTTTTTTTCGATACCAAAAATGAACTCGGCCTACCACTGTTACCTTTTAAATCAATTTTCTTTAAGAAATAAGAAAGTTAAGAATTTTTACATTACTATTACAAAATATATTATTCCAAGAAAGATAACTCAATTTGACAAAAAAATTAAATTTCGATTTTTTGCAAAATTTTGAGAACCGTAAGTCCGATTTTCAAAATTCTTTTTTTAAATGAAAGGTATTAAAAGTCTGCACTTACCCTTTAAAGGAATTTTTCCTACCCCTGCCGGATCAGAAATGCCAGGTAAAAATTCAACTTCGGTTTCGAGGAGCCATTTTGAGGCCCCTTTTTGACCTATAAGGGGTCAATCGATTTCGGCGAAAAATACAAAAAGCACAATCTCCCATTCCATACTCTTGATTTATGAAGTTTCAGCTTCCTACCTTAAAAGATGTCGAAAAAATGAGGTGGACAAGTTCACCACTCCAGAATACCGAGAAAAATAATAATAACAAGTGCTGACTGTGTTGGGGATGCCCAACACAAAAATGTCTCCCAAACGAACCCATTTTTGACATCATATTCTGATTCGCCACCTTTTAAAACCCCTAGATACAAAATTTTGTCAATATCGAAGCATGTTGACGATTTTCGCATTTTCGGGCCCGAAAAATCACATTTTCGCAAATAACTCGAAAACCGTAAATATCGCTTCGGAATTTTTTTCTGTATTATTGAAGAGTTCCTTTTGCTCTATTCACCTACAAAATTTCAGCCTCCTACGCACCTAGGTTACCGAGATATTGCAATGTCCTATATTATGAACTTTCGCCAATTACACGGAAACGGCAGCCATTTTGAAATTTTTTAAAAGTCCCTCAACAACTCTGGTAACCCATCTACCTTCCTACAATGTTTCGTTAAAATCCTTCAAGGCGTTTTGAAGAAAAGGTACGGACACGTTCATGGCGGGAGAAAGAAGAAAAAGAATAATAATAACAAGTGCTGACTGTGTTGGGGATGCCCAACACAAAAATGTCTCCCAAACGAACGCATTTTTGACCTCATATTCTTATTCACCATCTTTTAAAACCCCTAGATATCAATTTTATTTGAAATCAAAGCATTTTGAAGAATTTCTCATTTTTGGGACCGAAAAATCACAATTTCGCGAATAACTCGAAAACCGTAAATATCGCTTCGAAATTTTTTTTCGTATTATGAAAGAGCTCCTTTTGCTCTATTCACCTACAAAATTTCAGCCGCCTACGCACCTAGGTTACCGAGATATTGCAATGTCCTATATTATGACCTCTCGCTTATTACACGAAAACGGCAGCCATTTCGAAAATTCCGAAAAGCTTAGGAACAACTTCACTAGCCTATCTACCATCGTACAATGTTTCGTTAAAATCCTTCGAGTCATTTCTGAGATCTCACATGGACACGTTCATGAGGAGAAAGAAGAAAAAGAATAATAATAAGAAACAGAGTAAAAACAATATGTCTCCAAACTTTCGTTTGGGAGACATAATAATAATAATAATAATAAGAAGAAACAGAGTAAAAACAATATGTCTCCAAACTTTCGTTTTGGAGACATAACTAGTTCTAATTGTGATCGCAAGCGAGTCACAAAAATGTCCCCTCACGTACCCCTCTTTGTCAATGTCGGAAATGGCCAAAATTAAACTTACTCCTATTTTGATGAAAATTGGATATAATAAGTTATCTCAAATGCTAAGAGACGCTAAAAAAAATTTGATGTCAAAAATAAGTTCGCCATACCACTTTTACCTTATATACCAATTTTCATCAAAATCAGAGTAACTTTGATTTTGGCGGGAAATGGCGGCCATTTTGAAAATGGCCGACGAAATAAAAATTTCAATGTCAAAAAACAACTCGCCATACCACTATTACTTTATATACCAATTTTCATCAAATAAAGGTAATAACAAAACTACCGAACTTGAATGATCAATCTCATAGTCCAGAGAAAATGACAAAAACGAATCAGTCATACCGGAGAACTGGTGGATCGCAATGGTCCTGACTTGGTACAGGCATTTCAAACGAAATGGTGGGTTAAACCAGGTTTTATGGCGCCAAACCTCCCTCTTCCATTGCGATCTTAGGATCCGGTAATGACCATATAACACAACATAGTTGTGAGACACAATAGGGATATTGAGGTGATCATCTCAGTACAGCACACCAGTCAAACACTAATTAAAACAATTAACTATCATATCTTCTAACTCAATTTTGAACTTTTCTACTAGTGGCTGATAACGAAGAAAGAATTTTTTTAGTGATCGTATGAGACGTATTTTCTTATAGCCCTGCTTCAAAAGTCGGTCACGAAGAAACTGGTGTCTGATCGAAAAATCTGTGAAATGTGTGCAAGCTCTGGCATATCGAATAAGTTGAGAAATATAAACACCGTAAGCAGGAGAAGTAGGTATATTGCTCTGTAGATTAGGAAAATTAATAATTTGAAAATTAAAATCGTCTCGTTTATCGTAAATTTTTGTACTGAGATGACCACCTGGGTCAAATTCGAGGTGCAAATCCAAGAAAGACGTGAAGCAATTAGATTCGGTGGTCTCTTTAATCTCCAATTCTGGAGGATATATTGAAGGAATCCAACTACCAAATGAAGTGTTATTGACAGAAAGGACATCGTCAATATATCTGAATGTAAGATTAAATGACCTTGCCTCTTTCATCTTCTTGTTCTTTACGAGTCCCTGAAGAAATTCAGTCTCGTAAGAGTATAAAAACAAATCGGCGAGAAGAGGAGCACAGTTTGTGCCCATTGGAATGCCGATTTGTTGTTGAAAAATCTCTCCACCGAAGGTGACAAATATGTTGTCAATGAGGAAATCAAGCATCCTGCAAACTTGTTCCAGTGTGTAACAAATTTTATCTTTGAAAGATGTTTTGGAAAAGAATGTAGAATTATAACCCAATACAACAAAATTCCTTGAGTTTGAAAAGGCTTTTTCGAGAAGTTTTTTCAGGCGACATTTTAGTTTTTCGTGTGGCAAGGTAGTGTATAAAGTTGAAAAATCGAACGTTTTCAAAGAGTGAACCTTAGAAAATGATCTAGATTTAAAATGATCTAACAAATCTTTTGAGTTTTTCAAAATCCACATATGGTTAATTCCACTACGATTATAAATAGTGTCGCAGTATGCTTGTTGACCTTCTTTGACAGCAGACAAGATTTTAGTTAAATGAACGGACAGCTCTGTAGTTGAACATGATGAAGATCCAGCTATATACCTTTCTTTGTACGGATTTTTGTGAAGTTTAGGTATCCAGTACAAATATGGTAACTCTTTATGTTCCTCTTTCATTGGAATATTGAAAGAGGACATAAAAGAGCTATGGTTGGCTATGATTTCATCTTTGTTAAATGTAGTCCGTGTGTATGTAGCACTGGCGGAAGTATTACCATCAATGCCTAGTTCTTTTATTAGACAATTGTAATAATGTGCTTTACATACAAAAACTATATTACTGGAAGCCTTGTCTGCTGGCGTGACAACATACCTGTCATGTAAGGAAGAGAGACAATTGAGAGCTTCACGATCTCTAAATACAGAAGAAGGCCGGGGGTTCACACAATTGCGAAGTTTGTCTATTCGGCTTCGTACAAGAGATCGGATAGTCCTTACCCAGTCCGACAAAATCAGAGTAACTTTAATTTTGGCGGGAAACGGCGGCCATTTTGAAAATGGCCGACGATAAAAAAAATTTGATGTTAAAAATCAACTCGCCATGCCACTATTACCTTATATACCAATTTTCATCAAAATTGGTACAAGTTTAATTTTTGGCGGGAAAACGGCGGCCATTTTAGCCGCCATTTTAAAAATGACCGCCAAAATTTTTTTTCGATACCAAAAATGAACTCGGCCTACCACTGTTACCTTTTAAATCAATTTTCATTAAGAAATAAGAAAGTTAAGAATTTTTACATTACTATTACAAAATATATTATTCCAAGAAAGATAACTCAATTTGACAAAAAAATTAAATTTCGATTTTTTGCAAAATTTTGAGAACCGTAAGTCCGATTTTCAAATTTTTTTTTTAAATAAAAGGTATCGAAAGTCTACACTAACCTCATAAAGGAATTTGTGTTACCCCTGCCGGATCAGAAATGCCAGGTAAAATTCAACTTCGGTTTCGAGGAGCCATTTTGAGGCCCTTTTATGACCTATAAGGGGTCGTTCGATTTCGACGAAAAATACAAAAAGCACAATCTCCCATTCCATACTCTTGATATATGAAGTTTCAGCTTCCTACCTTAAAAGATGTCGAAAAAATGAGGTGGACAAGTTCACGATCCAGAATACCGAGAAAAATAATAATAATAATAATAATAACTAGTTCTAATTGTGATCGCAAGCGAGTCACATACATGTCCCCTCACGTACCCCTCTTTGTCAATATGTGTTTGGGCATTTGAGAATACCTAATATACCAATTTTCATCAAGATCGGAGTAAGTTTAATTTTGGCGGGAAACGGCGGCCATTTTGAAAATGGCCAATGATAAAAAAATTTTGATGTCAAAAATAAACTCGCCATACCACAATAACCTTATATACCAATTTTCATTAAAATCGGAGTAACTTTGATTTTTTGGCGGGAAACGGCGGCCATTTTGAAAATGGCCGACAATAAAAAAAATTTATGTCAAAAATCAACTCGCCATACCACTATTACTTTATATACCAATTTTCGTCAAAATCGGAGTAACTTTAATTTTGGCGGGAAAAGGCGGCCATTTTGAAAATGGCCGACGATAGAAAAATTTTGATGTCAAAAATCATCTCGCCATACCACTATTACCTTATATACCAATTTTCATCAAAATCGGAGCAAGTTTTAATTTTGGCGGGAAATTTTAGCCGCCATTTTGAAAATGGCCGCCAAAAAAAATTTTCGATACCAAAAATGAACTCGGCATACCACTATTACCTTGAAAACCAATTTTCAATAAGAAATAACAAAGTTGAGAATTTTTACATTACTATTACATAATACAAAGTACAAAGAAAGATAACTCAATATGACAAAAAAAATTAAATTTCGATTTTTTGCAAAATTTTGAAAACCGTAAGTCCGATTTTCAAAATTTTTTTTTTAAATGAAAGGTATTGAAAGTCTACACTTACCCCATAAAGGAATTTGACCTACCCCTGCCGGATCAGAAATGCCAGGTAAAATTCAACTTCGGTTTCGAGGAGCCATTTTGAGGCCTTTTTTTTACCTATATGGGGTCGTTCGATATCGGCGAAAAATACAAAAAGCACAATCTTCCATTCCATACTCTTGATTTATGAATTTTCAGCTTCCTACCTTAAAAGATGTCGAAAAAATGAGGTGGACAAGTTCACGATCCAGAATACCGAGAAAAATAATAATAATAATAATAACTAGTTCTAATTGTGATCGCAAGCGAGTCACAAAAATGTCCCCTCACGTACCCCTCTTTGTCAATGTCTCTTGGCATTTGAGATAACTTAATTTATCCAATTTTCATCAAAATAGGAGTAAGTTTAATTTTGGCAGGAAACGGCGGCCATATTTAAAATGGCCGACAATAAAAATATTTCGATGTCAAAAATCAACTCACCATACATATATTACCTTATATACCAATTTTCGTTAAAATCTGAGAAAATTTAATTTTGGCGGGAAACGGCGGCCATTTTGAAAATGGCCGACGATAAAAAATTTTGATGTCAAAATTCAATTTTCCAAACCACTATTACCTTATATACCAATTTTCATTTAAATCGGAGTAATTTTAATTTTGGCGGGAAATGGCGGCCATTTTGAAAATGGCGGCCCCAAAAAAAATTTCGATTCCAAAATTGAACTCGGCATACCACTATTACCTTGTAAACCAATTTTCATCAAAATCAGAATAACTTTAATTTTGGCGGGAAACGGCGGCCATTTTGAAAATGGCCGACGATAAAAAAAATTTTGATGTCAAAAATCAACTCGCCATACCACAATTACCTTATATACCCATTTTCATTAAAATCGGAGTAATTTTAATTTTGGCGGGAAATGGCGGCCATTTTTTAAATGGCCGCCCCAAAAAAAATTTCGATTCCAAAATTGAACTCGGCATACCACTATTACCTTGTAAACCAATTTTCATTAAGAAATAACAAAGTTGAGAAATTTTTTCATTAATATCACAAAATATATGGTACAAAGAAAGATAACTCAATCTTACAAAAAAAATAATTTTCGATTTTTTGCAAAATTTTGAAAACGGTACGTCCGATTTTCAAAATTTTTTTTTAAATGAAAGGTATTGTATATCCGCACTTTACCTATAAGGGAATTTTTCCTATCCCTGCCGGATCAGAAATGCCAGGAAAAATTCAACTTCGGTTTCGAGGAGCCATTTTGAGGCCCTTTTTTGACCTATATGGGGTCGTTCGATTTCGGCGAAAAATACAAAAAGCACAATCTCCCATTCCATACTCTTGATTTATGAATTTTCAGCTTCCTACCTTCAAAGATGTCGAAAAAATGAGGTGGACAAGTTCACGATCCAGAATACCGAGAAAAATAATAATAACTAGTTCTAATTGTGATCGCAAGCGAGTCACATATATGTCCCCTCACGTACCCCTCTTTGTCAATATGTCTCTTGGCATTTGAGACAACTTAATATACCCAATTTTCATCAATATAGGAGTATGTTTAATTTTGGCGGGAAACGGCGGATATTTTGAAAATGGTCGACAATAAATAAATTTCAATGTCGAAAATCAACTGGCCATACCACTATTACCTTATATACCAGTTTTCATCAAAATCGGAGTAACTTTAATTTTGGTGGAAAACGGCGGCCATTTTGAAAATGGCAGACGATAAAAAAATTTTGATGTCAAAAATCAACTCGCCATACCACTATTACCTTATATACAAATTTTCATAAAAATTGAAGCAAGTTTAAATTTTGGCGGGAAACGGCAGCCATTTTAAAAATGGCCGACGAAAAAAAAAATTTGATTTCAAAAATCAACTTACCATACCACTATTACTTTATATACCAATTTTCATCAAAATCGGAGAAAGTTTAACTTTTGGCGGGAAAATGGCAGCCATTTTAGCCGCCATTTTTAAAATGGCCGCCAAAAAAATTTTTCGATTCCAAAAATGAACTCGGCATACCACTATTACCTTGTAAACCAATTTTCATTAAGAAATAACAAAGTTGAGAATTTTTTTCATTACTATTACAAAATATATTGTAAAAAGAAAGATAACTCAATCTTACTAAAAAAATTAATTTTCGATTTTTTGCAAAATTTTGAAAACGGTAAGTCCGATTTTCAAATTTTTTTTTTAAATGAAAGGTATTAAATATCCGCACTTAACATATAAAGGAATTTTTCTTACCCCTGCCGGATCAGAAATGCCAGGTAAAAATTCAACTTCGGTTTCGAGGAGCCATTTTGAGGCCCTTTTTTTACCTATAAGGGGTCGTTCGATTTCGACAAAAAATACAAAAAGCACAATCTCCCATTCCATACTCTTGATATATGAAGATTCAGCTTCCTACCTTAAAAGATGTCGAAAAAATGAGGTGGACAAGTTCACGGTCCAGAATACCGAGAAAAATAATAATAACTAGTTCTAATTGTGATCGCAAGCGAGTCACAAAAATGTCCCCTCACGTACCCCTCTTTGTCAATGTCTCTTAGCATTTGAGATAACTTATTATATCCAATTTTCATCAAAATAGGAGTAAGTTTAATTTTGGCGGGAAATGGCGGCCATTTTGAAAATGGCTGACGCTAAAAAAATTTTGATGTCAAAAATCAACTCGCCATACCACTTTTACCTTATACACCAATTTTCATCAAAATCAGAGTAACTTTAATTTTTGCGGGAAACGGCGGCCATTTTGAAAATGGCCGACGATAAAAAAATTTTGATGTCAAAAATCAACTCGCCATACCACTATTACCTTATATACCAATTTTCATCAAAAACGGAGTAAGTTTAATTTTTGGCGGGAAACGGCGGCCATTTTGAAAATGACCGACGAAATAAAAATTTCAATGTCAAAAATCAACTCGCCATACCACTATTACCTTATATACCAATTTTCATCAAAATCGGAGAAAGTTTAATTTTTGGCGGGAAACGGCGGCCATTTTGAAAATGACCGACGATAAAAAAAAATTGATGTTAAAAATCAACTCGCCTTACCACTATTACCTTATATACCAATTTTCATCAAAATCGGAGTTAGTTTAATTTTTGGCGGGAAATGGCGGCCATTTTGAAAATGGCCGACGAAAAAAAAAATTTAATTTCAAAAATCAAATCGGCATACCACTATTACCTTATATACCAATTTTCATCAAAATCGGAGTAACTTTAAATTTTGGCGGGAAAATGGCGGCCATCTTAGCCGCCATTTTGAAAATGGCCGCCAAAATTTTTTTTCTCTACCAAAAATGAACTCGCCATACCAATATTACCTTTTAAACCGATTTTCATTAAGAAATAACAAAGTTGAGAATTTTAACATTACTATTACAAAATATTTTGTACCAAGAAAGATAACTCAATTTGACAAAAAAATTAAATTTCGATTTTTTGCAAAATTTTGAAAATGGTAAGTCCGATTTTCAAAAATTTTTTTTTAAATGAAAGGTATTAAATATCCGCACTTATCCTGTAAAGGAATTTTTCCTAACCCTGCCGGATCAGAAATGCCAGGAAAAATTCAACTTCGGTTTCGAGGAGCCATTTTGAGGCCCTTTTTCTACCTATAAAGGGTCGTTCGATTTCGACGAAAAATACAAAAAGCACAATCTCCCATTCCATACTCTTGATATATGAAGATTCAGCTTCCTACCTTAAAAGATGTCGAAAAAATGAGGTGGACAAGTTCACGGTCCAGAATACCGAGAAAAATAATAATAATAATAATAATAATAATAATAACTAGTTCTAATTGTGATCGCAAGCGAGTCACATACATGTCCCCTCACGTACCCCTCTTTGTCAATATGTGTTTGGGCATTTGAGAATACCTAATATACCAATTTTCATCAAGATCGGAGTAAGTTTAATTTTGGCGGAAACGGCGACCGTTTCGAATATGGCCAACGATAAAAAAAATTTTGATATCAAAAATAAACTCGCCATACCACAATAACCTTATATACCAATTTTCATTAAAATCGGAGTAACTTTGATTTTTGCGGGAAACGGTGGCCATTTTGAAAATGGCCGACGAAATAAAAATTCCGATGTCAAAAATCAACTCGCCATAGCACTATTACCTTATATACCAATTTTCATCAAAATCAGAGTTACTTTAATTTTGGCGGGAAACGGCGGCCATTTTGAAAATGGCCGACAATAAAAAAAAAAATTTGTCAAAAATCAACTCGCCATACCACTTTTACTTTATATACTAATTTTCGTCCAAATCGGAGTAACTTTAATTTTGGCGGGAAAAAGCGGCCATTTTGAAAATGGCCGACGATAAAAAAAAAAATATGTCAAAAATCATCTCGCCATACCACTATTACCTTATATACCAATTTTCATCAAAATCGGAGCAAGTTTTAATTTTGGCGGGAAATTTTAGCCGCCATTTTGAAAATGGCCGCCAAAAAAAAATTTCGATACCAAAAATCAACTCGCCATACCACTATTACCTTATATATCAATTTTCATAAAAATTGGAGCAAGTTTAAGTTTTGGCGGGAAAATGGCGGCTATTTTAGCCGCCATTTTAAAAATGGCCGCCAAAAAATTTTATCGATACCAAAAATGAACTCGGCATACCACTATTACCTTATAAACCAATTTTCATTAAGAAATAACAAAGTTAAGAATGTTTACATTACTATTACAAAATATATTGTTCCAAGAAAGATAACTCAATTTGACAAAAAAATTAAATTTCGATTTTTTGCAAAATTTTGAGAACCGTAAGTCCGATTTTCAAAATTCTTTTTTTAAATGAAAGGTATTAAAAGTCTACACTTACCCTTTAAAGGAATTTGTCGTACCCCTGCCGGATCAGAAATACCAGGTAGAAATTCAACTTCGGTTTCGAGGAGCCATTTTGAGGCCCTTTTTTTACCTATAAGGGGTCATTCGATTTGGGCGAAAAATACAAAAAGCACAATCTCCCATTCCATACTCTTGATTTATGAAGTTTCAGCTTCCTACCTTAAAAGATGTCGAAAAAATGAGGTGGACAAGTTCACGGTCCAGAATACCGAGAAAAATAATAATAATAATAATAATAATAATAATAATAATAAGAAACCGAGCAAAAACAATATGTCCCCGACACTTCGTGTTCGGGGACATAATAATAATAAGAAACCAAGCAAAAACAATATGTCCCCGACACTTCGTGTTCGGGGACATAATAATAATAAGAAACCGAGCAAAAACAATATGTCCCCGACACTTCGTGTTCGGGGACATAATAATAATAATAATAATAAGAAACCGAGCAAAAACAATATGTCCCCGACACTTCGTGTTCGGGGACATAATAATAAGAAACCGAGAAAAAACAATATGTCCCCGACACTTCGTGTTCGGGGACATAATAATAAGAAACCGAGCAAAAACAATATGTCCCCGACACTTCGTGTTCGGGGACATAATAATAATAATAAGAAACCGAGCAAAAACAATATGTCCCCGACACTTCGTGTTCGGGGACATAATAATAATAATAATAATAATAATAATAATAAGAAACCGAGCAAAAACAATATGTCCCCGACACTTCGTGTTCGGGGACATAATTATAGATGTAAAATATTTAACTGATCGGGATAATCCATTTCTGAACCAATAAGTAGAGTCAAAAGAAAATACAACTACTGAACAATCAAACTATAATATTTGTTTTCTGTTGGTACAGGCATCACAATAGAAAGTCGGTTAAACATGTTTAGGAACAAAATATCCATTTTCCGTTGTTATAGCAAGATCCATCATCAATAAAACAGTTCTTTATGTACTGAAAGATGTTGTATTTAGAAAAAAAAAAGTATCAATCAAAACCCTATTAAAGACCATTCTTCTCCAAGGAATAGGTAAGTCTTAGTCTTTTTTTATTTGGCATCTAATTTTGTAAATTTTGATTTTATATTGCGATCTTCAAAAATCTAGTATATGTATGGTCTTGCAACGTTTGGCTTAAGCATTCCTGGTGAGTCTTTAAAAGAACAAGAATATGTCCAAAAGACATAATTCCCATCTTGCACATTTGGGACGGACAGACGTACCCGACCACTATATGCCATCTACTTTTGTAGATAGGGCAAAAAAGGTGCGTCACACGCAGTTTTAGATAATTTGTCTGGAATTTTGTTGATCAAAAAGAATTCAAAGTTTAACCGAAACTTACCTTGGTTAAAGTTGAAGGTTGAACAGAATTCTAAGGAGTCATATTACCACTGGAGGGATCAGATGAGATGCGTGCGCATCAGGTGTAACTCGTCAGTTTTCAAAGTTAGGAGCCTTGTGGAGTGCACAAGCCACTGCTGCTACAACACTTAAAACCGCAACATCTTATATTATTCATACATGTACCCTTTAAAAATGTCATAACTATAAATCAAAGGGTGGGTACAAAGGGAGGGCATCTGATCCCTCCAGTGGTAATATGACTCCTTAGAATTCTGTTCAACCTTCAACTTTAACCAAGGTAAGTTTCGGTTAAACTTTGAATTCTAAGTCGTCATACCACTTCCGGTCTCATATGAGTCTTCAAAGATATGTGTCACTACACAAGGCAAATATTTCAATAAAAACCAAGTAATGTAAATCAAATATTTTTAAGAAAATCAGACATATAATAACACATTACAAATCAATCTAAATTAGAATCAATTAATGTCAATAATATTGTAATGAAAAAACAATACACTGCATAATAAACTTTAGCTTAACACTGAAGCTTGGAAATTGACAGTTTCAACTTGTCTATCATAAAATTTTGCAAATGTTTTAGCTGAAGACCAACCAACGGACTTTAATATATTGTCAATAGGAACACAAGCTAATTTTGCCTTTGATGACGCAGCCGACCGGATACTATGGACAGAATATTTATTAATATCTATACCGGACATAAACAAAAATGTCTTAAGCCAACGACTAATAGTATCTCTATTAACAGCTTTGTACGGTTTAACATAACTTATAAAAAGAGAGTTCTGTCCATTTCTCAAAGGTTCAGTTCGCTTTAAATATTCTTTTAAAACTGTAATACAACATAAACGTCTATCAATTGGATAAGCTTTAAGTTCTACCACTGGATTATTTCTACCAGGACAAGTTTGTTTAAGTAATGCACTATACTGTAATGTATATGAATAAGTTCCTCTTATCATATTTTGAATAGACAAATAATGCAAACATTGGGTTCTTCCCGCAATAATAAGACATATTAACATAGCAAGTTTAAGAGTTAAATTCTTCAATGACAAATATTTCACAGGTGACAAACGTCTTAGTTCATTAAGGACAACAGAAACATCCCATGTCTGGACATAACGAGGCTTAGGCGGCCTTAGGTTAAATATTCCTTTCATGAATCTAATAACAACTGGGTGAGATCCAAATGATACACCGTCATAAACGATTCCAAAAGCAGATAATGCAGATCTTGCAGAATTAATAGCAGAATAACTTAAATTGTCTTTGAATAATGATGTCAAAAAATCTAAATTTTGACTTAAAGTACTCTGAACACAATTGACTTTCCTTTTGCGACAGAATCGAGTCCATTTACGAATGTAGGTATTATATTGTCTTTTTGTTCCAACTCTCCAGGATGCCATAATGATTTTGGTTGTTTCTGAAGAAAAGTTTCTGTTTTCATAAGATTTCCGGACACTAGACATGCCATTAACCTCATCTTGCTCCAAAGTGGATGAACTTTTTCTGTACCTTCTATTGTCAATAAAGCTTTCCGATTCGGTAACACAATTGGACTGTCTATTAGAAGTTGAATCAAGTCTGTATACCAACTCTGTGTTGGCCAAATTGGTGCTATAATTAAACACGTTGTCCGATCTCTCCTTATCTTCTGCATCACTCTCCCCAGGAGGCTGAAAGGAGGAAAAGCATAATAACAATAATTATCATTCCATGCAAATGAAAATGCATCTACAAATTCACACCCTGGATCTGGTTTCCAAGATGAATATCTAGATAATTGAGTGTTTAATCTTGTAGCAAACAGATCAAATTTAGGATTTATATCTATCTTTTCAACTAGAAGGTTAAACACATCTGAATCAAGCTTCCATTCGATATTTTCATTGAATTTTCTACTTTCAATATCAGCAATATTTTGAGATGTATGAACATAAGTTGCTGATAACCAAATACCTCTTTGAATACACCATGACCAAATACTGATAGCTAATTCATTGCTCTCTGGTGATCTTATTCCTCCCATATTATTTACATAGGCAATAGCACAAGTATTGTCCATTTTCAAACCTACATGAATATTCCTATCGTTTTTGCAGAAAGCTTTGATGGCATGAAAAGCTGCCAATTATTCAAGATAATTTATATGAAAATCAACTTCAAATTTATTCCATCGTCCTCCAATTTTTGAGCCTAAACACACTGAACCCCAACCTTGCATACTTGCATCACTAGTTATAATTTTATCAGGGTTACCATGGTCTATTTTTCTATACTGAGACTTGATATTTTCAAACCACCATTTCAAATCTAACTTCATTTCTCCAGTTATTTTTACTTTTCCATCAAAATCGCCTTTCGATTTTCTCAAACCTTCAATTTTTTGAATTTCAAGACTTCTATAATGGAGTTGTCCAAATTCTACAGCAGGAAATACTGATACTAAAGTCCCAATGACTTTTGCAAGCTCTCTTATAGACACTTGTTCTTTTTTGTACAATTTTTTACACTCTAAAATCACATTTTCTACTTTTTCTAAAGGTAAAATAACTATCATTAAAACTGAATCAATAATAAATCCAAGAAACTGGATTCTTTGTGTAGGCTCAAAAATTGATTTTTTGTCATGTACAATAAATCCTACTTTTTTAAATAAATAATTTGTATCTTTAACATTCTGCAAACATTCAGTTTTCTCATCTCCTACTAAAAGAGAATCATCAATGTAACCTAAATTGACATGGCCCATTTTTCTTAATGTACTATAAATTGGTTTTAATAATTTGGTAAAATATCTTGGAGCACAGCTTATACCATTTGGAAGACAGGTATATTGAAAAGTTTCGTTCTTCCATTTGAACCGCAAAAACTTTCTATCTTCAAGTGCAATGGGAACAGAATAATAAGCATGTCTTACATCTATAGATGCCATATAACAATTTGGTTTTATCAATTTCAATGCTGTTTCAAAAGTATCCATTTTAAAATGATAATATTCAATATTTTTATTTAAATCTTTTAAATTCAAAATCATTCTGAAACTGCCATCTCTTTTAGGGACTGTAAATATAGGCGAAATAAATTGATCATTTGAATTTTCAACTTTTTCAACTACATTCATTTCTAATAAATTTTGTATTTCTTGATTTATAATAGACTCTTCAGTCTTATTAAAAATAATTGGCCTATTTAAATCCACCCTTATTGGTTGAATATCATCATCAAATTTTATATGACAATCTAGTGCAATATCTAAAACTTGCTTATCAGATGTAATTTTCCTCCACTCATTCTCAAAACTTTTCAATCTACCTGCCTTAAAGTTTTGAAATTTTTCATTACCTGTATTACACACCTCTAATAACGGGTTCCTGTTCTCCTGAACCCTCGCTTCAAGTTTTTTGAGTCATATCTAGAAGCACCTCCAACATTACTGTTACCAGGGTTACTATCTCTGGGGTTGTCATGCTCTCTGTAGGAAGGTCTAACATAACCACGACCTCTACCACGACGAGACCACCATCTACCTCCACCTCGTCTGAAAGCTCGACCTGATCCTCTCCCCCTCATAACTTTTCGACCTACTTTATTGACTGAATCAATATCAGATACTTTCTTGGAAATGTCAATATCGTCCCCATATAGAAATTGAGTAAACGGGGCCGTGGAAGAGCCTAGATGATAATACTCGGAGCTCAAATCAGGCCTATGTAGCTCACGACGAGACAGATTCATAGCTCTACTACAATGTCCTAAAATGCCAAGAGCATCAGTACCCATATTCATCAAATCTTGAATGGGAAGTTCAGATATCTCAGTAATATTACTGCAATCATCATGATCATTGAGTTTATCAACCAGTTTAGTTATCAAAATAGCAGCCTTGACCAATATACCTTGGCGATATTGAGCTCTAATCTCTTTGTCTCTTGTACTATCTGAAAGGAGATCCCATATAAGATGATTGACCTTAGTTTTAGTTAACATGTCACAGTTTTCTGGTCTATCTATACTTTTTACAAGCTCAGATAATTGATGATCTGGGAGCCCATTGAGGAATAAATTATTAACAAGCTCAGCTAAATCGGAGTCTACAGGTACATCTAACTTTTCCTTCTTTTTGTACTTTTGAGTTTCAACAAGTTCCTTAAACTTACTCTTTTTTGTACCAGAATTTGACACATCCCCTGTTTTGTTACTTGTATCATTCGACTGACCTTCGTCAGTCCTTTTGCGCTTTGCAGGGGGTTCCTCATTATTATTGTCATCATTTTGACCATTTTCATTTACATTACTCGTAGTTTGGTCATCATTTAGCTCAATATTGTCATCATCCCCATACAACAATTGATTTTCATCATAGTCTTCCTCAACCTCGTACATTTCATTAACCTTTACCGTAAGTTCTTTTAACTTTTTGTCAGTTTTATCTTGGTTAGTTTTAATGTCCTTCAAAAAAGACATGACATCTGACAACGTGACATCTTGTTTTTTAGAACCCGCAGGCTCTGGTTCAACCACGTGAACTTCGGCCTCCACAGGGACCGGTGTTCTACTAGATAAATGTCGAGTTTTGGGGGGAGAAGACACCTTATCATTTGCCTTCTTCTTTGAAGCGTCTTTATCATGCTTTCTTTCTGTTTGTTTTGACTTAGAAGCTTTACTCTTAGCCCTCGAATCCTCAGATTCAGGTTTATTATGCTCTGATAACATGGCGTCCGCCATATTCAAATACCGCAGTAAATGAAAAATAAATAGCAGAGCAGAAATTTTTTATTAATTAAACTTACTCAAAAAAGATAAAATTGTTCGCAAACAATATTAATATCCCCAAAATAGTTCAGGAAAAATACAGTGCAAATTGTTAAACGTTAAAGTTATAATAAAGTTACACCCGACGAGATGGACCCACGTCCATCTCCTTTGACAAATTTGCACACACTGACGAGTTACACCTGATGCGCACGCATCTCATATGAGACCGGAAGTGGTATGACGACTTAGAATTGAAAAGATCCAATCTAAAGCATTTTTATGACGCAAACGCATAGGGATGATAAAAGGCTATTCATATTCCTACCTGGACATGAGCTGGAGCGCCTAATGCATAAACAAGGGCATCTGTTATATCATCGGCTGTGAGACACTGAAATGAAAATTGTGAAACGCATGCCATAGAAACATTGATCAAATGTGATGTAAATTCAAGAAGCCACTTCAGATAAACCCAACTGGTGAGCCTTTAGAAAATCAACAACATGTTTTTGTATCGAGATAGTCAACTTTCTCAATTGATGTCAAAGATGTCATTGATTATTTGTACATATGTTGTTTGTTTTTTTGCTATCAAAAGCATGAATTAATGAATTCCTTTTAAAATTACACAAATATGTATACAAGTTAGCACTATAAAGATTGTCTCGGAAATACAAATTCCTTGTTAATTCCCCGCTGTAAAACTATTGATAATGTCAAAATTTTATGGAAGATATGTGCTTTCCTAGACATTTAAGGGATTTGTATCTATCAGACAGGTAGAGAATTTGGTTTGTCATAGGGTTTGATTTGGGTTTCCTTGACACACCCGAGTTAACCGTTAGCAATGGGACGGGAGTGTTGCAACAGTCTTACCGGTTACCTGAGTTCATTCTCGTAACGATATGAGTTTGCGTTGTTGGTTGGTTTTCAGCCATTTTTATTGTTTTTGTGCTGTCAAGCGAGGCAAAACTATTTTGTCAATACCTTCATGCTGCTGTAAAAAGCCTTTGCGTTCTCATCATCTTTTCTCATTCTGTATGCGAACTCAGTTTCAACTACACCAGGGCTTATTGACTGAAAGTCGAAATAATATAAACCCTTGATAAACCACCACCACAGGAAAAAAATAAACGCACTATTCTTCGGCTTTCTTTTCATTGTGTATGAAATTGTCACAAATCCTTAGCTCTGGTAATTTAAATGTGTCTGCTGTAAAATGGCTTGAGATTGCATCTATATGAAAACCGATTGTTCTTTTGAATATCATGCAGTACAATATTAAAGGTTCAGCTTTTAATAGGATTTTCCGAATTTTTCATATGTTTGGAAAGTCTGTAGTTTGACCCCCTGATCTAGCTATAGCAACAAGTAACAACGGCCATGCTGGTTAGTCGGTTAACACACATTTCACATTCTATGTAGAAGACCAAGAATACAATGCTTCAAGACAATTTTTTAAATAGGTTCAGAGATAGAGAACTTTCACAGAAAAAGACGGACGACGTCAGGCAAGTGATAAAAAGAGGTGACACATTACCAATCAATCTAAAAGCGATATATAATGTCCAAAAAAAATTTCTAATGTGTTTTATATAATAGGTTTTGTGTTGTCCGTTTCTTTGTGTTGCTCACGTTTGTGTTGTCTGGTTTTGCCTTTACCCCTCCGGATTTTTGAGTGCCCCTGTGGTTCCATAATGGCATTTTGCTTCTGATTAGAATTATACTTACAGTGATTCTTATTTTGGATTTCATCTCTCGTAATTCATTCCTGATGCCCTCTCTGAGAGCTGACACGGCAAATTTGGTTGCTGAGTAAAAATGTGAATTCGGTGCTGGAAAAACGTGATGACCAGCAATACTGCAAATAGAAAAGAACAAAATAATGTACACATGTATCAAGAAATTAGACTTCATCAATATCAGGATAGTGTCGTAAACTTTATACCACACCCATTAGGATTGCACTAAATGTTAGATTTTGAGAATAAGTGGTATTGACAAATAGTCGCTAGTGAAGTTAATGAAGTTAAATGGTTGTTTTTTTTTAATTGTTAAAACTTTTTAAATTGTTGTTCATACATGTATTAAGTACCTGTTTATGAGAAACACATGTCCGTCGTCTGTTCCCCTTTCTCTCATCTGTTTAACAGCTTCTCTTGTACAAATTGCTACTGCCATGATGTTCACCTAAAATTGTAGGAGTTTTTATTGCTAATGTAAGCGTGTGTGTTGGGAGTTTAAAGCCTTTTAGACACACCTGGGCCATACAGAACGGTACGTTTTAATGTTTGGGTAAACCAGATTATCCAGTGGAACAACCGACAAGGGCAAATAACTGATAAACCTAACTACATACAGGTGGGGAAGTCCCGTTTTTAGCTCACCTGGACCGAAGGTCCATGTGAGCTATTACCATCACTTGGCGTCCGTCGTCGTCGTCTGTCGTCGTCGTCGTCTGTCGTCGTCGTCGTCTGTCGTCGTCGTCGTCTGTTAACAATTTTTCAAAAATCTTCTCCTCTGAAACTACCAAACAGAATTTAATGAAACTTGGTATGAATGATCCTTAGGGTGTCCTGCACCAAACTTGTGTTTTGATTTTTAATCCGTTAAAAAACATGACCGCCGTTACTAAAAATAGACTAGGGGGGTCAGACTACTGTTTTTGGCTTATAAATCAAAAAGTATAAGAGATAGAGGAAATCTGAGGCCACGCTACTGATTCAGCATCAAAAGCTCTACAAAAGTCTCCATTTGGTCAAAGTTGTCAGATGACCCCTTATAGGGGTTACGGCCCCTTACAGGTGAAAAATAGCATTTTTCATGTTTTTGGCCTACAGAATGAAAACTATTGCAGATAGAGATTAGCTGTTGCTTGCTTAAATGTTCAGCTCATTTAGCTTTACAAAAGTCTCCATAGGGTTGAAGTTGTCAGATGATCCCTTATAGGGGTTACGGCCCCTGATAAATAGCCATTTTTCATGTTTTTGGCCTACAGAATGAAAACTATTGCACATAGAGATTAGCTGTTGCTTGCTTAAATGTTCAGCTCATTGAGGTCTACAAAATTCTCCATAGGGTCGAAGTTGGCAGATGACCCCTTATAGGGGTTACGGCCCCTGAAAAATAGCGATTTTTCATGTTTTTGGCCTACAGAATGAAAACTATTGCAGATAGAGATTAGCTGTTGCTTGCTTAAATGTTCAGCTCATTTAGCTTTACAAAATTCTCCATAGGGTTGAAGTTGTCAGATGATCCCTTATAGGGGTTACGGCCCCTGAAAAATAGCCATTTTTCATGTTTTTGGCCTACAGAATGAAAACTATTGCAGATAGAGATTAGCTGTTGGTTGCTTAAATGTTCAGCTCATTTAGCTCTACAAAAGTCTTCATAGGGTCGAAGTTGTCAGATGACTCCTTATAGGGGTTATGGCCCCTTATAGGTGAAAAATGGTGTTTTTGGCCTATAGAATGAAAACTATTGCAGGTAGAAAAAAGCTGTTGCTTGCTTAAATGTTCAGCTCATTTAGCTCTACAAAAGTATAGGGTCAACATCAAGACCAGGTGAGCGATTCAGGCTCCTGGGAGCCTCTTGTTTTGTAACGTGGTCCTCTGCCTTAGATGTATTTAACTTGTGGCCAATTGTGTGGAATAAACCGGCGCATTACACCACTCAGATGCCAAGTACCTACTCCAGGCGTTGTTTTCGTTCCAAAATACTGGATCGTAAGGATAGCAACAAGTCAAAAATAGCGTGCCATCCAACCTACTATATGTTGTTGGAATACCAAGAACCCAGCTAAAGTTTGCGGTTCCCAGGGGTCCCCGATGGTAATCACAAGCCTGGTTGTAAGACTTGACTGAGACGAATTTATCAATAAATTTTAATAATTTTCTATTGTTGAAATTTACGATTATTAAATTATGAATTGTTTAAAAAAACAGATTTCTTTTTATTTCGCGTAATGCACATGGTGGATATCCTCGAGTTGGATTTGGCTTTACTGTACTCTTTTTGGTTTTAAGGTAGTAAAATAGTAAAAAATAAATTTTGAAAATAAAAAAGTATCTAAGTGCATATGTTTGAAAGATAAAATAAAAAGAATAGGTCACCGTGAAGTTTGATAAAAAAATAGTTCAAATTTGGCTATCTTAATATAGATTATATAGGGGAAAATTGTCAATATTTATAGTATAACTAATGAGTGGTGGCGAATATCAATTTTAATGTCACGAGTCTCGAATAACGCCAGGATTCAACAAGTGCGCGGAACGCGCACGAGTTGAATCCCCAAGCGTTATTCGACACGAGTGACATTAAAATTTATATTCGTCACCCCGAATTAGTTATACTAATTATTATATAGATAATTTGGATAAACGTGTCAAATAAATCATCAAAATAATGAAAACGAAATAAATTATTGATTGATGAATTGTGTATTGCGCACTAATCTATGTTACATATTTTTCGCGGGAAACTTCACGAGGGTTAGATAAATTCGCACGCGAGTTAGATAAATCCTGTAATTAACTCTATAAATTCATTTAACTCGGAAATCACGATATTTCATCTATATCTATATAATAATAGTTTTTTTTTCAAATTTCACATTAGATAGATTTTAGATTTATTTTGTCAACACACCAATTTTGGTTAGTACTTTGAAATTAAGATATAAAATCATGGGGTCACCGCTCAATTTCTAAAAATAAATCTAAATAAAAAGCTTCGCCAAGCGCAGCATGATACGACCACAACACGTTGAACCCTGTACCTTTAAGCCCAATATGGATAGTCAATTGCTCTGGACACATGCAGCCCATGGTGGACTGACAAAGGTTTTTGACACATGCCTTCTTTGGTGGACTTTCCCGACACCCACATTTTACAAGGAATTCATTAGATTTTAACTATTTTAAAAGCAAACGGAAAAAAAAATTATACTTGCAATATCATATTTATAATATTTCAATATCCCTGCTCAATTTTATATTAAGAAATAGACCCTATTCTTGGTTCTTTCGCTTTAGAGTAGAGTATGAAAAATATGTAGAGAACCTTAAATCAGATAGTAAACTTGTTTCTTGGTTTAAAATTTCGAAGTCTTTGTTAAAATCTACTGATGACATTATTATTGGCAATATTTATATTCCCCCAGAAAATTCTAAATATAAATCTGAAGACCCTTTTTTCTGAAATAGAGCAAGAATACTTGAAATTTTCACAAAACTATTCCCATGTCATTTTAAATGGAGATTTTAATAGCAGAACTGGAATCGAAAAAATCTTTTTCGATATATCAGATGATCATCGTTGTCCTTTTGACAACACAGTAAATTATGCAAATATGTTGCCTAACCATGATATGTTGTATTGTAGACATAGTATGGATGTGATTAAAAACAACTATGGAAATCAATTACTAGAATTTTGTAAAAACCTAAACCTTTTTATACTAAATGGTAGAACCAATGGTGATTTGTTTGGAAAATATACATGTAGAGAATCTAGTGTAGTAGATTATTGTATATGCTCTGTTGATATGTTACCACTTATTGAATCATTTAACGTTCATGACTTCTCTTCATTGTTATCAGACGTACATTGTCCTATCTCTCTGGTCTTTAGATCTATAGTTCCCAGCGTTGACTGCACTTCAGAATGTAGTCAAGTTGGGAGCTGTGATAAAAAGATCAAGAGATGGAACAATGAGCATGTTAATGAATATGTAGAGAATATTGATCCGCACAGAGTAGATACAGTTTTACAGGATCTCGCTCAAGTTGATGCTGAAAACCTGACTCAACAGGTTGTAAATAATATGGTTCACAATATAAATAATATTCTTCTGAAACCAGCAGAAAGATATTTGGTGTGTTTTATCCTAAGAAAACACTTTCCGACTCAGCCAAAGATAAAAAGGAGAATAAACCTTGGTTTACAAAAGAATGCTGGGAAAAACGAAAATGCTTCAGAAAAGCTAAGAGACGTCACAAAAATAATAAAAATATTCAAAATAAAAATGACATGAAAAGTAAAGAAAGAGCATATAAAGCAGAAATGAATAAAGCTATTATTGAACACCGTCGACAAATGAGAAAGAAAATTAAATCTCTAAGAAAAAGTAACAGTAAAGACTTTTGGAATTTATTGAAGCCAAAACGTCCTAAGGGCTCATCAGATATTGCGCTCGACTTCCTATTTAATTTTTTCAAAGATCTGGGGCGGTGTTCTCGAAAGTATCCTAAAATTTGTCTAAAGACGCGTCCAAAGTCAAATTTTGAGACCTAGTTTGGACCATCTTTAGACCATCCTAATCTGTTTCTCGAAACTATCTTAGACGCGTCTTTTGTTAGGACGTCTCAATATAGATTTAATAATATTTTAATTGAAACAAAATTAGATAATTAACTTTTTAAAACAATATATTCACCTGAATGTACACCAAAAGGGCTATGATTTGAATGCTTAAACTAAAAGACAACATGTAATTAGCTACTATTTTTATTTTAAAATCATAACAACGTTGTTCTAAAATAATTAAAACAACATACAGGATCATTGAAGTATGTAGAAATAAGTTCAAAGTTTAAAATCATGCATGATGCCTTGAATACAAGTTAATCGATGATTAAATATCATTAGGTGAACACATGGACAAAATATAGCGAGTTTTAGTGTATAAAATATGTAAAATGTGAGATTGGATGGTCTAAAGACATCAAATTTGGTGTCTTAGTTTTTATCCTTAAAAGAGAAAAAAGTTTAAAATAGGACTGCTTCAAGAACACGACTTGAGACTATGACGAGTCTTTAGATGGTCTATAGACACGTCTTAGTCCTAAGATAGCTTCGAGAACACCATCCCTGAATACCAGTGATGAGGAAGAAGAACGGGACTCTTATGTACACGAATATGTTAACGATTCTTTAAATGCTGTCATCAATGGTGAGATCAAAGAAGATGAAATTCTTAAATGTATTAATAAGTTAAAAAATGGTAAATCCTCTGGCGATGACCTTATTGTGAATGAATATATTAAGAATACTAGCTCATGCCAATTTATGTTAAATTATTCAATATTATTTTTGATTCTGGAATTGTACCTGAAGTTTGGTTAGTAGGAAATATACTTCCTTTCTATAAAAACAAAGGAGATAAATCTGATGCAAAAAATTACAGACCTATTACTATTCTAAGTTGCATGGGTAAATTGTTTACATCTATATTAAATGCAAGGTTAACATCCTTCTTAGAAGATTTTTCGCTATTGAATGAGAATCAATTTGGCTTCCGACATGACTATTCTACTGTAGATGGCATTTTTTCCTTACATTTGTTATATGAACTTCTTAGACTGAAAAAGAAGAAACTTTTTTGTGCTTTTATTGATTTTGCTAAACCTTTTGACACAGTTTGGCGCCCAGGTTTATGGTCTAAACTATTAGAATCTTCCATTGATGGCAAAATGTATAACGTAATTGTAAATATGTACAGTAATATAAAATCAAGAATATTTAATGGTGTAGAATACTCTAGCTTTTTTCCTTGTATCGTTGGAGTCAGACAAGGTGAAAATCTGTCTCCCGTATTATTTTCTCTTTATGTCAACGATTTAGAATCTTACATGGTAAATAATAACATTTGTGGTTTACAAACCCTTTCAAACGATATTGAAACAGAACTTGATAAATATATCAAGCTTTTTATTATACTATATGCAGACGATACTGTACTTTTGTCAGAATCTAAACTCGATCTTCAAAATCAGCTCAATTGTCTGAGTGAATATTGTTCTATCTGGAAACTAAAAGTCAATGCTGTCAAAAGCAAAGTAGTTGTCTTTTCCAAAGGAAGACCACAAAATAATTTAAAGTTTATATATAATGGACAAGAATTAGATATTGTAAATGAGTTTATGTACCTTGGAGTAGTCTTTTCTAGATCAGGAAGTTTTGCTAAAGCGAAAAAATATAATGCAGATAAAGCAATGCGTGCGATGTATGACGTCATTCGAAATGGCAGGTTGCACAACTTGTCCATAGAGTGCCAATTAGATTTATTTGACAAGGTTATTCAGCCAATTTTACTTTACGGTTGCGAGGTATGGGGAACGGGAAACAACGCAGTCATCGAACGGGTACATCTTAAATTCTGTAAACTACTTATGAGTGTCAAAAAGTCTACACCAGATTTTATGATTAACGGAGAGTTAGGACGTTAACCCCTTGAAATATGTATAAAACTTAGAGTTATTAAATATTGGTCAAAACTCATTAGTGGAAAAGACGAAAAAATACCAAGTATTCTTTATCGTCTTGCGCACAAGAACTTTGCTAATATTCCATGGCTAAAATATGTTAAGTCCATACTAGATGATTGTGGGAAATCATATGTATGGAATGAACAATCATTTACTAGTACATCTTGGTTATACTTCTCTATTAAACAAACCCTCTTGGATAATTTTAAACAGAACTGGCTTTCCAAGTTACACGAATCTCCAAAAGCTCTTAACTATAGGATTTATAAAGACAAATTAGAATTTGAACTTTACTTTAATATTCTAAATGATAATTATGCTAAAACACTTTGTAAATTTCGTACGATGAACCACAAACTGCCCATAGAGTCTGGTAGATGGTTAAATATTCAAAGAGAGAATAGAATTTGTACACTTTGTCAAAATCAAGATATAGGGGACGAATTTCATTATTTATTTGTTTGCCCTATGCTTATCAATGAGAGGAAGATATACCTTAAACAGAAATTTTATATACGTCCCAATATTATTAAAATAAATGAATTAATGAATACATGGAATAGTAGCCATCCACCAGATCTCGTAAAGCTATGTAAATTAATACATATCATTAATAAAAAGATAGAATCTCCTGGGTAATAATTTTACTGTTTATAAATATACATGTGTACCTCCAAGAACTCATCAACTATACAATTTTATTATTATAGTGTAACTGTAACCTTATTTTATTTTATTTATATATTATATTTTAATTGTTTCTATTTCTCTGTACCTTTGTATTGGTTTTTAGAGAATAAAGAGATATATATATATATATATTTGGTTAATCTATTATCATTGATGTTTTTACGCAATAAAAAATTTCGATGTTTGCCCCTATTTGCCCTAATTACGTAATAGGGGGAAAAGGGGGTCGCAAAAATTAATTCTCAATTTTGTATCCGCTATTCGACAAGAACAAACTTACAATAAAAATTTTCAAAATCGGATCACAAGTAAAAAAAGTTTCGATTTTGGTCCCCTTTGGCCCCTAATTACATAACAGGGGGAAAAAGGGCGGTCGCAAAAATTAATTCTCAATTTTGCATCTGCTAATTGACAAGAACAAACATGCAAAAAAAAACTACATAACCGGGGAAAAGGGCACGAAAATTCATCAGGTTCATTCTTTTATTGTAAGAAACATTCTTGACAAATTTCACAGCAATAGGCCAACTAGGACAAAAGTTATGGTGGAAACAAATAAAATATATGAATTGTTTGCCCCTTTTGGGCCCCTTATTTCGAAACGAAAAAAGGGGATCCCCAAAATAAATCCCATTCATCCATTTATGGTAAGGAACACCACTGCCAAATTTCATAGCAATCAGATAACTAGAACTAAAGTTATTGTGGAAACAAACAAAAAAGTAGTTTCTTTGGCCCTTTTTGGCCCCTAGTTTCTAAACGAAAAAAGGGGGGACCCCCAAAATAAATCCCATCCATCATTTTATGGTTAGGAATATCATTGTAAAGTTTCATAGCAATCGGATAACTAAAATTAAAGATATTGTGGGAACACTAAAGTTAACAGACAACAGGGCAGACGACGCAGACGACGACGCAGACGACAGCATCATAGTGATGCTCATACCATTATACGTCCGCAAATTTTTTGCGGTCGTATAAAAACTGATTTTCCCTACACATTTCAAACAAATTATCTCCCTTGCAAAAGTACGGGAAATGTTTTAAAATGAATATAACAGTTAGGTTTTGTTTCAAACTTATTTTTTTCTCATAATTTATCATATAACAATTAACACTGTACTACCTTAAATACTTTTCGTTTTGGCAATTTAAATATTTTTGGTAGAGCGCCTCTGATGAGTCTTGACAGGGATGTCCAATGGTCTTGAATAGACGAAACGCGCGTCAGGCGTAGCAAAATTTATTGTCTGGAACTTAGTACTTTTGGTCTTTTGACATTTCAATGTTTTGATTCAAATGCTACTGATTAGAGATAACTCATTGAAATACACATATATAACATAACCAAATTGCTTAATTCTCTTATACCGTAGATTGTTTTACATATAAATGTAGACTTACGTCAACCATTTCCCGCCAATCACTTGTTGCTCCGCTGAGAAGTGGTGCACAGTGTGACAGACCTGCATTATTTATACAGACGTCCACTCCACCGTATTTGTCTTTAATCATAGAAAACATTTCCAGAATTTCTGACTCGTCTTTCAAATTGCACTCGGCGGGAATCAAGACGCCCTTTGCAGACGACAGCTCAGATTGAATTTTCTAAAAAAAAAAGTAAAACAATTACAACCCCAGACACGATAAAGGGGAGTTCGTGTGAGATGGACAAACCCGGTAGAAAGTTCACCTACAGTTGGTTTGGAAATTATATTGATATTCAACATGTTGAACGTATAAAATTGAGAGGTTATTTTCATGACTGACATTAAGACACATCAATGCAACGAAGCGGTAGTACTCATGGAAGTGACTTTTAGCACACCAATTATCTAAAGTAGCATGTATGTTTTGAATGAAACTAGTAAATTAACTATAATTGTGTGGGGGCGAACTGTAACCGCTAAGTCGGTTTTCGTATTGAACTACATCTTCGTGCCACTGACATTCAAATGTCGACAAATACTTATTGCGCTATAATCTGTTTTGTTTTTTAATGCCAAAAGAAAGAAAATACCAAAATCAAATTGTCTACATTCGGAATTAAATTTACCTATCACAGAATATAGTATGAACATGGTTAAGGATGGTGTGAGGTCACTCAACGAAGTAATAAAAAAAAAATTAAAAAGTAAAAACAATCGCAATTCACGAACATTTATCAACTTTTACAAAGCTCGCAAATTCTGGGGAAAATAATCATTGTAATATCAATTTCGTGATGTAAATTAAAGAAACAAATCACAATTTACGTTTCAACTTTTACCGAGGCGATTTATTGTCGACCGCCTTCTCGTATATTCTGTAAAAATAATTACCATACATCCATTCCATGCGATGTGAATGTGATATAAACTTTACAAACACCTGTCTCTGATCTATGTATCCTTAGCTGGGTTAATTGGACATTCTTATTACAATACCCTTTTGGTATTTTATCCTGTATTTCAAAATATTTCATCTTTTTGGGAAAACTGGCCTTTGGATTTTAAAAAATCAAACTTAAAGATATAATCCTTTGCATCTATAATTACTGGATTTTGCTTTTTTTTTTGGGGGGGGGGGGCTTTTTGTGGTTTTGTTATTAAAACAGTGAATATATCTTTGTTCATACTAATTTATAAATATCTTTTATTTGTTTCTCCTATTTATAACATCTCGTTATTGTACTGTGCGGTTTTTTGTTTGTTTTTTTGGGGGGGGGTCCTCCTTTATGCGAACCTTTCTTTAAATTTGGTTTAATTTATCTGTTTGGTCATTGTTGTAATATTTTTGGCTTCTGTTTTTGTCTTATCAAATTTAATATTCTACCGGTTTTCAAAGGTTTCTACTCCTAGCGTGTCTGATGAAGGTTAATCACACGCAGTGAAGTTTTGCTGTTGTACATCATGTACATTTATCAAAATCATTTCAATATGTGGATTGTGTCTTTCTGGCACATATTCCATATTCTTTCGTTTTTAATATTATTTCAGAGTTTGGCTTTAGTGCTGTGTGGAGGTCATAGAAAGCTTCCCCGTGCTTTAGTTGTTTGCTCTTATATATTTTCGAGAACTGGAATATACATTTCCAAAATTTGACAACGTTTCGTTTTTCTTTAAAATTGGATTAATTTATCTGTTTGGTCATTGTTGTAATATTTTTGGCTTCTGTTTTTGTTTTATCAAATTTAATATTCTACCGGTTTTCAAAGTGTTCTACTCCTAGTGTGTCTGATGAAGGTTAATCCAGAAAAGCGCTTCACCATGTTCACACCGGTGAAATTTTGTTGTTGTACATGTATTTATCAAAATCATTTCAATATGTGGATAGTGTCTTTCTGGCACATATTCCATATTCTTTCGTTTTTAATATTGTCAATGTATGGAAGGTGCGCTGTGTAAAAACGATTGAGAAGTACATACGTCATAGTTGACTTGTGCAACCTAGAAAACCGTCTGCATATTTTTTGGCTTTTTCCATAAAAAAGACTTGTAAGCAGTCATTCCTTTGAATTTAATTGGCACTTTTGCTACTATACTTTACATTGTCCTAGGAAATGACATTCGTTTTTAACTTAAATCAATGGCCGTCAAGTAAGAATAAAAAAGTCGAACGTTTTGTTCATTTTTTGAATTAAAGTAGCCGCTGCATGAAAATGGACTAACAAACAAAATAAAACATGTATATATTGTATACTTTAATCAATTTTCTCAATAAACATATAATAAAATAGATGAAATAAAGGTATTAAGTAATGCTAAAAATCTATCTTTCAAAGCAAGTAAAATATTTCATGTTATAGTTGTGAAGTACAACTTTTTTGAGAGTGCACTAGTTGAATAGTACACAAGCACATGTTGAATAGTACATAAGCTAAAGTTTATCAGTGCAACAGTGTACTTTGTTCATACACATTTGAACACGAAAAATACTAAATTTAAATAAAAATCGGCAATCACCTTAGACAAGAAATTTACTTAAGGATGTATTCTTTAAAAGGGTCATATCCATACTCAATATTTCCCGACCCGACAATACAGAGCGCTGCGAGAACTTTGCATACAACGCGATTGAAAACAGATATTTTGCGAAGTTATGAATAAAGGAAACGCGTGTCAGGCGTAACAAGGTCACTTACCTTGTTTTCCCAGTATCAGGGTTCAAAGTGTGCCTAATTTATACAAGAGCGGTCAAAATATTTACATAAAATATGTTCTCAAGAAAAATTCTATCAATATGACCTTTTTTCAACATGTTCTGAATTAAAACTATAAAAAGTGGGTCACTTGCTTAAAATTTTGCCAACATTATAATCTTTTCAAATTTTTGCCAGTTTTTGTATGAATTATTTCCCTTGAAAAAAAAATTATTTACATGTATATACGTTTGATTGAGGAGTTTGATAATAATTCAAAAGTAATCCTAAACTTTTAATATAAAAAAACTGTTTAGCCTAAATTTTATTCATATTTAATGACATTTGCACATATTGTTGCACTTTTTGCTTTTCGCGGTCACATGACCAGTGTCACGCTCTATCTTAAAATATATGAATTCGAAATTTTGTTGAAAATGACAACGATTTTAGATAAAAAAAAAAAAAGATAAAGACAGAATGTGTCCATGAGACGCGGATGCCCCCGTTGGCCCCAAATTAAAAGTTGAAAGTCCTACAGATCTGAGAGTCGCTTATGGCTAAGGATGCATTGTTTGTCATACTGAACCGTCCTACCAAGTACCAACTCATTTCTATTTACGGTTTCTTAGAAACGCTTTGCGGTATTGTACATATACGTACGGACGTACGAGCATAAGTAAAACCTAGTGCCCCCGACATGGCGTCGCGGGTGGCATAAAATGACAATTTTCGCATTTTTTGGGACCATAAAAATCACTATATTTTACAAATACATGTTAATTGAAAACCGTATATATTGCTACAAAATTTTGTCTTGCAGTTTGCGAGCGTTACGTTGTAGCGGCACAATTGAGCCTCCTCTTATCGAACTATACAAGAACACAAGAGACACCAATCGGGCAGTCCGAAGCCAAAAGTCAAGAAGAGCGAAGGCAAAATCGGTCATTACATAACAAAACAAGCACGGAACAAACAAGAGAGGACTTTAAAGTTTTAAAGAACTTTTAAAGCGAGCATAAGATATTCCTCTCACCATATCAAAAAAGGACATCTTTTTGCCCATTTCGAAGGACTGGGCATCGTTCCTCGAAACCACTCTCACAAATGGTGTTGAGAAGAGTCGGAAAATTGGTTCATGAAATTTTCACCTCAGACGAGGATGGAACCACGAGACTCAGTGTTAGTAGCCCGACACGTTTACAACTTTACCGCCGACTCCCTTTTATTTGAACAATGATCAAACCATATGGTCCAAACATGAAAAAGCTAATGATTTAATGACAGTTTTTTTTGTTGTTGTTGAAAATTGACTATTTCATTTCGATTTCGTCTGGAAATATTATTATTAAAACAAAAAGTCGCATTTGCAGATGTAAAAATGGGTAACTCAGAAAGATCAAAGGCGAATCTAGCATACATAATCGAATAACAGAAAACAAAACACACTTACAAAACTGAACCGTGAGAAATTGAAAATCCACCAATGTGAATTAAATCGTAACGAGGTAAAGCAAAAAATAATATCTACCTATTGGTACTTTCAACTCTTCGTTGTACTTCTCAACTAAAGCAGTTGTACTTCTCAACTGTCGCATTTGCACATCTCAACTTTCGCCAATCGTTAAAAGATGTACAATTCAACTTGTGCGGATGTACTAAAAAACTTTCGCATATGTACTTCACAACTTGTGCGCCGAGGTCGTGTTTTATCATTAAAGGGCACAATAAAACGACTCTCCACCCTTCAATATATTGTTATTTAGGTAGCTTATCTTTAGGATAAAAAATAATGTTTTAAATACTTATGATGTTTTATATACGTTATTTTCGGAATATTTATGTATAAAAGTATTTAATTCGTATTTTTAAGAACTAAATTAAAGTCAATTTTAAGTCGTTAGTAACATAAATGCCTTAATAATAGTTTCCAGTTAAAAAAAACATTACTATTAGGCATATTTCTGGCATTTTAGATGTAAATTCCCAATTTCGGGTGTCTTCTTCGTCTGATTTACCCACAAGCCACCATAAAAGCACTAATCAATTTTAGCGGGTGTACTTCTCAATCGTTTTTACGCAGCGCACCTTCCATACATTGATTGTGATACGATTATCATTTGTTTTATTCGTTATTGGCCATGTTGAAAAAAAAACATGAAACATTGGAATCTAGATCAAATAAAAAAAAGATCCAGAATTCATTACGCAAGGAGGGTTCTAAAACTGATACACTTTTACATGTGTACATGTGTTTATTGAAATTCAAACAGGTGAATCGTGTCTATAACAAATTGTTATTGATAATTTTTAAAAATAGGCAAAGTGGCTATTGTTGCACTATGAAAAATGTTGGACCAGTCGAACCGTTCATGGCATTAAAATATATGCATATTAAAAAATTCCATTAAATTTCTGGATGCGTTAATTCGTATCAAAACAAAAGGTCTCATGATTTAAGATGTCAAATTTTGCTATTTTGATTTCAAAACAAACGTTTACACACCACACAGATAAAACAGATCGAGCAAGTACAACGCAATGCAGCCCGATTCGTTCTCAACAAACCATATAATCCGGAGAAACCAGAGAGTGTTACATCTATGATTGAACAGCTGAATTGGAAAACCCTACAGCAGAGAAGAACTATTGCAGATGTAACCATGATGTACAAGGTAGTCAACCACCTAGTAGCGATACCATCACAATACATACCACCCAAATCAACGTCAACAAGAACTAGAAACAGCCACAGTATGAAGTTCCTGCCATTCCATTGTCGTATCAACACATACCAGCATTCATTTTCCCCTAGGACCGTCACTGTTTGGAACTTGCTACCAGAAGCAGTTGTCTCATCACCATCACTGGAGGCCTTTAAGACATCCATCGGATGATCCAGGGACAACCTCCGTGGCAGCCAACAGTACAGATGTAAACCCGACCTGTTCCTTGTACAGTGTTTATACATGTTTGATTTTAATCACCAGTTTATTTTTCTATCTGGAACCGCACCTTTCTTTTCACGTACATCATTCCCCTCGTTGTAAATGTCCAGTATGGATTAGTTGAACTTGAAGTTGAAGTAGAAGTACATGTGGTAGGTTTTAAATCATAGTTATTTAATTTAAAATATTACCTGTATTTTCTCCACGTTCCTTGCGCATCCGACAACCTTCATGCCATTTTCTACCAGTCTCTTGGCAATAGCGGCACCAATTCCAGAAGAGGCACCAGTAACGAGGGCTAATCGTCCAGCCCACCTTTCCATTTTATTATTGTTCTAGATTATGAACTTCAGTAGCTTCCCTTTAATAATATTGATCAAATTTTGCGGGAAAATTCAAATCAAATGAAAAAAGTTATTTTATTTTGACAAAATTTTAATATGAATGATGTTCGCCTGGAAATTTGTTTTATTAATAACTTTTTTTGTTTTAATTTATCTATTGAAGAATGCGGTTTTCTAAAACGAATCTTAATTATTA